>JAQQTO010000056.1:51900000-52497500 GCA_029884595.1 Ormosia semicastrata
AGGCTGCAAATAACTCTCATCGATGGCAGCATCACACCATTTAACAAACTCTTCACATCTTCTCCCCTAAAAAAAAATAAAAATAAAAATAAAAAATCCAAAAGCTTAGAAAAAAAAGGACAAAACTTAGATAAAATTATTTTGGTGATTGTGGTGCTGTTATTTAATAAAAACTTAACATCAATATATATTTTTACAACCCATTAACGAAAAATTTAAAAAAATTAGACACATATTAGATATCAACATCATAATCACCTAAAGAAATTTAAGTAAGTTTTTGTGCTGGAAAAAAATAGGAATGAAGAAAGGAAGAAACTTGAAGGTGTTAAGGGCATACCCTTTTGATGGGGCATGCATAGTACTTCCTGCCCGGGTTTCTGTCGTTGGTTGCGGTTTCCACCTCGCAATAGCCATGGCCGCAATGGCACCATATCTTTTTGGGGGAAAGGGAATAGTGGTTGGGTGAAGGTGAGAGAGATTTGGTGTTGGGGGATTTTAAGGGACAGTCCCATGACCAATGACCCTTCCGGTGGCACCGGTAGCAGGTATCTGTTCGCATTCTCTTAACTAGTTTTGGAGTGTAACGGGTGTAAATTTCAGGAGTAGTTGGATCAAGTTGAATTGGGGGTGTGGATTGAGATGGAGATGGTGAAGGTGGGTAGCGTGGCAGAGGCATATTCTTTACCTTTGAGGTTGCACAGTGCAAAGTGAAGGAGGGCAGAGAAAGAGAGAGTGTTCGTGTGTAGTGTGATCAGTGTTTTGTTGCGTTGTGAAGTGACAGTGACTGTTTTATTGCAACAAATGAAAAATTTGAACACAAAACGACAACGACAACGTTCTTCTGCTCTGATACGAGTTCATATTGCTAATAGGTGTATATTGCTAAAAATTTTGCTCCTTTATATGCACAACATCAACTGATATATCAATATATGATTATTGGCACACATTTCATTTGTATTTTAACAGAATTGGTTTCATTACTACTTCATTTCCCAATGGATGTTTGCATCTTCCATTTGGAACTTTGTTGTAGCTTTTGCATTTGTTACTGTACTGCTATATCTAGACAAGACTGATTTTCTAATACTTCAAAATGGCAGGTCAGGATCACTCCACTAAAAGCAAACTAATAGGTTTATATTGCTAAGAATTCTGCTTTTTTAGTGTCGTATGCTTTCTTTACTTCCACATATGTTTGATCTGTTATGGAAAATCTTAAAGATTTTGTGGGCATGTACCATAGAGACTTATATATTTAACAACTTTCCTATCATTTAACTCTCTCTTAGTTTAAGTACCATTGATTTGGCTCTATCACTTGTCAGTATATGCAAGCAAAAGATTATAAGGCCTAGTTGTGGTAAGAGAGGCTGCCAATACACACATTGCTTCTCAACCATTGATCTTACCTTGGACATCCTTATTGCTGGTAGAAACTTTGGGATTGAAAAAATCAAATTGCTCACTCAGGTTTTGCCACTATTTGTTCACCATTATTATTTACTATCCTTTGCCATGTTTATCTTCTCCCTTTCTCTTTTGTGTCTTTGTGATTAGTGTGAGTAGTTGTGTGTCTTGTAGATCATAGCAATTTGGAATATGAATAAGTAACTATAATTTTTGAGACAATAATTGAGATATGTATTGCAAAACTTAAACTTGTGCTAACTTATGTGTAGTAAAGATTTAGAATGTGAATAAGTAACTCTATTTTTGCTTTCTCAAAATTTTTAACTTGGACTTATGCGATATTCTCAATATTATATTATTTGTTGTCTTAAATGCTTGAATGATTTGATTTAAACTTGAAAACAGATTCCTCCAATTATGATTGACAAGAGTTGGATTGAGAAACCAATTAGATCAAATGAGTTCTTGGATGGGGTAGTCCAATTTTTGGACTTTGCCTTTTCAAATGCATTTATAAATGGACAAATTTTGTGTCCTTGCATTACATGTGGATTTCGTCATATGGGCAATAGAGCTGAAGTGTTTAGTCATGTACTTCAAAAGGGCTTTTCAAGAAAGTACACATTTTGGTACATGCATGGGGAAAAACATGTTTAATCCAATGTAGAATCAGTATCACAAGTACAAGAACCTGCTAGACAACATCCAATGCAAGATATGTTAAATGATGTTTTTGGTGTCTTTGCTAATCATGGAACTCAAGATTCTGGTCCATCAAATCTACCTAATGATGACTACCCGAAGGGTACAGAAGATATAAGTAATGAGGAGCTAGAAAAAATTAAGGAGTTGTTAAGGGATGGGAATCAAGAACTCTACCATGGTTGCACAAAGTATAGCAAATTGTCATTCATCGTTCGTTTGTATCATATAAAAGTCTTATGTGGTGCAACCGATAAAACATTTTCAATGATCATTGACCTTTTAAGTGATGCTTTTCCTTATGCTAAACTACCAGCATCTTTCTATGAGGCAAAAAAGATTATTAAGAGCTTAGGTCTAAGCTATGATAAGATTCATGCATGTCCGAACAATTACATGTTGTTCTGGGGACGTTATGAGGATAAGGATATAGATAAATGCATGAAGTGCAGTGCCTCCAAGTATAAACCAAATAACATCAATGGTGGTGTGAATAATGTGATTGATGGCCAAAAGAAAAAAAAAACCTCAACCAGTAAAAGTATTGAGGTATTTCCCACTTATACCTAGGATGCAAAGGCTATACATGTGCTCTAAAACTACTGAGCTCCTTAAATGGCATGCATTTGAGCTTAACCCAGATGGGTTGTTAAGGCATCCTAGGGATAGTAAAGCATGGAAGGACTTTGATTTATTGTACGAAGACTTTGCTTCAGAGCCTCGTAATATACGACTTGGTTTAGCTACAGATGGTTTCAATCCATTTGGAATTCTAAGTTCCAATAATAGCATTTGGCCTGTGATGTTGTATATTTATAACTATCCACCATGGTGTTGCATGAAGCAAACTTCTCTTATCATGTCGATGATAATTCCTAGTCCTAAGATGCCTGGCAATAATATTGATGTTTACTTACAGCCCCTAGTTGAAGAGTTAAAAGAATTGTGGAAAGGTGTATATGTTTATGACTCCTCTGCTAATGAAACGTTTTGCTAATGTACTGCATTGTTTTGTACTATTAGTGACTTTCCAGGTCTTGATAACTTGTCTGGGTGGAACACACATACATTATTTGCTTGTCCATCATGTAATTTTAATACAGAATCTAAAAGGCTGAAGTTTGGTAGAAAAAATTGTTTCATGGGACATCGTCGTTATTTGCCACTTGATCACAAGTATAGGAACAATAAACAGTCCTTTGATGGTTCTACTGAGTTTAGGCCTGCACCTATCCCACCATCAGGTTCAACCATGTTAAGACAAATTGAAGAGAGTCGCAAAAGGTCTCGTGATGAGGGCACAAGTGAGGTTGGGCCACAACAATGGAAGAGAAAAAGTATCTTTTGGGATTTACCTTATTGGGAGCATAATCTTATTCGTCATTGCCTTGATATGATGCACATAGAGAAAAATGTTTGTGATAATGTATTGTTCACAGTTCTTGATGACAAAAGTAGAACAAAAGACAATTTTCAAGCTCATAAAGACTTATAAGCGATGGGAATTAGAGAAAAGCTTCATCCATATCCTAATTCTTCTAAGTTTCCTCCATCGTGCTTTAAAATGAAAAATGCAGAAAAAGATATCTTCCTAAAAGTTCTTAAAAATGTGGTTTTTCCAGATAGTTACTCATCAAATATATCTAGATGCGTTGATCTTAAGAAACGCAAGATCTCTGGTCTAAAAAGCCATGACTCACATATTCTTATGGAGCATCTTTTGCCAATTGCCTTTAGAAGATCTCTTCCTAAAGAAGTTACTTCAGTGTTGATTGAGCTATGTAACTACTTTAGAGAAGTATCAAGCAAAGTTTTAGATGTCAAGCATTTACAAAAACTACAGCATCGAATTGCTTTGACCCTTTGTCACATGGAAATGATATTCCCTCCATCCTTTTTCACTATTATAGTTCATTTGGTCATTCATCTTGGAGAGGAAGTAATGATTGCTGGTCCGGTGCATTATAGATGGATGTACCTTGTTGAAAGGTATATCCTTGATTTTGTTTTGTTGATGATATATTATGAATTTTACTATTATGTGATTCGTTTCCTTTTATTGTTAGGACCCTTGGACATTTAAAATCATATGTTCGTAACAAGGCTGCACCAGAGGGTTGTATAGCTGAAGGGTACATTATGGAGGAATGTCTCACTTTTTGTTCTAGATATTTAGAGGATGGTGACATTGAAACAAGATTCAATCGACCAAGACGCAATGACGATGACAATGAGGTTAATGCTAGTGGTGAATCTATGATTTTGTCGAATTTATTTCCTGCACTGGGCAGGCCTGTTGGGGTCATCAAGATTTTTACCCTACCACCTTTAGAGAAAATACAAGCTCACCGTTATGTATTAACTAATTGTGAATTAGTTGATACATTTCGCGAGTAAGTTATATGGTCTTATTCATAGTTGATTTTCTTATTAGCATCCATTTCATTACCATATGTAATATTTTTTGACTTTTTCCTCTAGTAAGTGTAGAACTGAGGTCACTAGGATGCATCATGGCAAAAGAAACTCCTCCAAAGCTATGGAAGAATACGTGCACAAACATTTCCACGAGTGGTTTAAAGAATATGTAAGAATATACATATTAATTCCACTTATTTTTTTTTTCATCTGAAAAGCTCATAAGTATATATAATTGTCCTAATGCATTTCAAAAAATAATAGGTTGCAAGAAAGGATGATCCAGATATTACTCCAGAAATTGAATGGCTTGCAAAAGGGCCCAATAATATTACAAGGAGATTTGATGGGTATAACATTCATGGATTTAAGTTTCGTACTGAGAGAAAGAAGCAAGGGTTGAGAACGCAGAATAGTGGTGTTGTTGTGTCTGCTGTTACTAAGAGATTTTCATGTGGTAGTAACCCTATTGAAAGATCAAGTGATGATATGTACTATGGGAAATTGGTTGATATCATAGAGTTGGATTACTATGATAAGTTAAGGGTTGTGCTATTCAAATGTGTTTGGGTAGACACTACACTTAACAAGGGAACCAAGATAGATCAATTTGGGATAACAAGTGTAAACTTTTCCCGCTTGATACACACCAGTGCACATGAAACAGATGAACCGTTCATCCTTGCAACTGATGCTAGAATGGTTTATTATGTTGATGATCCAATTGATCAAGGTTGGTGTTGTGTTTGTCATATGAAGCCTAGAGACACATATGATATGGGAGATGTAAACTTAGTGGATTTAGAAGAGCCATCAATGGAGGACATACCTTTCTGTGAGCAACATTTGGAGAACATTGAAGAATTACAATTAGTGCGGGATGGAGTCAATGAACAAGAACAAGATGAGCCAAATTATGATGAAGATCATAATAGTTGTAGTGACGGAGATGATGGAAGAATGTTAGACTAGTTTAACATCTCTTGTTATGTACTTTGTAATTTAAATTATAGTTCATTTTGTGCTTCTTAAATCATTCTAAATTGAGAACTTTAAGTGCATTTTTTAGCTTATATCTTGTGCTTAAATTATATCTCGTGCTTTTTTTTGTGCTTAAATTGTATCTTGTACTTAAATGCATTTAAATTATATCTTGTGTTTCTTTTTGTGCTTCCATGTTTTTGTTGTTTGTGATAGCAACTTGTGTAAGCATTTGGCTCAAGATGAGGCAAAAACGTAAGGATTCAAGACAAACAATGTTAGAAAAGCTGCGAGTACAACAAAGTGGCAACAATAATGAAACTTCCCGAGATTTGCAGCAACAAATTAGTGATAATCAACTTGATACCCAACCTATAGATGTGAACATAACAACTCCTCCATCTAGTGATGACAACTTAGGCTCTTCCTTAAGCCCAAATGAAACTCAATCACAAGAGAAAGAGGAGCCTTTAGTTATCAAGGTTAGAGGTAAGAGCAACATATCATTAATTTTAGTTTCTTATTTTGTGGTTCTTGTATTAAAAATATATGTTAACTTTGCTTTGTGTACATAATGTCAGATACCTCTACTAGAGAAATTACAACTCAAAAAATGCAAGCAAATCAGGTTTGGCATTTGGAAAAAACTAAAAAAGTTATTGTGGAACTCAATGCTAACGGACAAGGCAACGACAATGGTTCAAACTTGCTTGTGAGGTTTCTTGGTCAACTTGCTCAAAACTCAACTATTTGTTCTATATCAGTTGAAAGATGGGATTGGATGCTAGAGGGCAATAACTGCCAAAAATGGAAATATATTGAGGTAACTATCTAAATTTATGGCTATTTTAATTGCTTTAGTGTCTCTATTGTCATTAAGGATTGATTTATGAATATAATGATATATGAAGGAAAATTTTGAGTTTGATTATGCTGCTGGCATCAAATGGGCTATGAGTACCTTAGGGGAAAGATGGAAGGCCCACAAATACAGGTTAAGGTGTAGGCACTTCTACCCTAATAAAAGTAAGGATGAGATTCTTGCCAATCCTCCTTCAGGTGTGGATTGTGTTGATTGGACAGCTTTTGTGCATCACTATAAGGATGATAAGATGAAGGTGATTACTCTTTGAAGGAAATTATTTCATTTTGTCCATGTCATAGAAAAGTTGTTATATAATGCTTATCATATTTGAAAATTATAGGCACGGAGTTTACAAAACACAAGCAATCGAAAGAAACTTAAAGTCCCGCATACCGGTGGTAGTAAAAGCAATGCAAGGAGAGTTTGCCAAATGGTAAGTTACTTTGTGTTTAGTTTCTATTTAGGGAATTGCCTTATTGTAGTAAATTAAGTGTGTTACATGGGACACTTATTTGTTAGTTTTTACATTTTATTAATAATTTTAGGAACGAAAATTGGGAAGGCCTGTATGTCGAAGTGAGGTTATTTTGTTCACTTTGCTGAAAAAGGATGGAAATTATGTGAATGATGAAGGAAAAGAATTGTTTGTAAGTATTCATATCTTTGTTTAATTTTTCATTTTGCTTGTTAAATGATTGGACTATAGAGGAACAATATGTGGTATTTACATTATTAAAAGATGTTTTTCTATGTGGTATTTTTCTGATTTGTCAACTAAAATAGAAAAAAAAAATAGTACTAGAGACCTTGGATGCTGGTCCTGTATTCCATTTAACATTCAACATTTAACATTTCTGACCATTGTTGAACATTACTTATAATATGTTTTATTTACGAGTTAGTTTTAGACTTAGAATGGAATCTACATACATTGGATGCTACTTTAAATTGTTTAGGAATCTAGAACTCATAAATTGGCTTAGTGTGATGCGTCTAGTAGGAACAATTGGGATGCTTCCAGGTTTTTGTTTAGGAATCTAGAACTCATACATTGGATGCTACTTTAAATTGTTTAGGAATCTATAACCTTAAACTTAATTCTTCAACATCCGTCATTTCTTCAATAAATTCAGAGTCAGAAGTGTACATTTCATTCTGGCTGCTTTTTTTCTTTAAGTCGCTCAATTCTTTCTTTCAGCTCCTGTTCAGAGTTGCAATTAAAAATCAGGAAAGAAACAGAGCAGTGTGTGGGCATTAACCAATATCTTTTATATTGATCTTTTAATCAAGCATTTGAACAGTTAGATTCAGTATACAATTCATAACTGAAATGTCAATAATTAATCTCCTAAAGTAGGAAAAGCATATATCAGATTAGATAGTGCCACTCTTGAACAACATCAATCAAATTATATGTTTAGTGAACTATGCCATTGCAGATTCAGTGTCTTGCATTAACACTAGGACAAAAAAATGAAGTAAAAGATAGAGGTTTTTATCCAGCTTGCAGGAAGCCAACCTATATTATTTGGTGTAGCTTAGACTCTAATTACTTAGTTAGCTGCTTGGAGTATGGACTTTTGGTCTCGCTTAGCTGCGAGTTTTTTGAATAATTTAGCTTAGACTCTGTTTAGGGTTTGCACAGTATATCTGTCTAAACTTAATTAAGTCAAGAGCTTTCTCTATACCCAATTGTGCAAACACAAATCACTAATTAGAAATTACCCATTTTGATCTAAATTAATAAAAATAGGTTAATACCACTGCCAACATAATATGTTCATGCCAACATATCATGTTCATGTCAATCATGTAAAATGTTTTTGTCAGCAAGTGTATGTGCATTTTCTTTTTCTTTGTCTCCCTTCCATCTCTCTTTTGTTTTCTTTACTTTTGTTTTCTTTCTTTTCATGAGTAGCAAGTTTATGTGCTTACTCTTTGAACATCTGCTTCTCTTCCCAATTAGACAGATTCTCCATATTCACTTGTTAAAAAATAGCAACAATTACAGTATAGTATACAGTCCACATGACCATGACAAACATGCAAATTAGGACACCTATAGATGAAGGAATTGACAGTTTTTCAGAAGCACCAGAGCCAGTTCATACTGGTTTACTATGATGATTTGATGCTAGGCTTACCATACTGCATCAGTATCTTAGGCGAAAGGAGTTGAATGAAATGGTTGTTTCTCCTAGCTGAGTTGATGGCATTGGCGGTATTTTAAATTTTCTTTGGTTCTCTGTTGCTTAAATTTTCTTAGGAAGTTAGTTATCTTTGTTATGTTTTATTTGGTTATGATTATGAATTTATGATATGTACACAATTGACATAAGGCTTTTCAATGATAGTTGCTTGAGTCACTTTTAACATAAAACTAGTTATCATGATGCACCAAAGTTATTATGCCTTTGTACATCTAGTTTATGTTATACATTCTGTAGTGTTACCGTAGTTGTCTTTGTTTTGTTTGATATCTACACAATTGAGATGAGGCTTTTCAATGATAGTTGCTTCAGTTACATGTAGAATTTTTCAACCAAAACCTAGTTATCTTGATGCACCATAGTTATTATTATGGCAAATGAACCACTAGCATGGCATATACACATCTAGTTCCTGTAATGTTATCTTAGTTGGCAATATACTAGAAATTTGTTATAGTGATTACAAATTAAAGTGATCTTGCCAATTTCCAGCCTTGATGCAGGACGTTTAGGATTGGCCACAACAATTCTACTTTATCTTTACAGGAAAAAGAATTATATTTCTTAGATTTGTTTAGAATGAACCACATGAATTTCTCCACATATATGGCTATCCAAATGTCTCTCATATTGTATGCTTACTGATATCTTTATTATTCATTGCTTCCCTCTGATATCCTTAGTCTCATACTTGAATTATTTACTCCTTTGAAACTTTGGCAATTATATTTATATATTGCTCACAGATAGTCTTATAAATTAAACATTTTGGCATAATGAACTATTAGACTACAACAACCAATTGATGCACTATTAGACTAATTATAAAATTTCAGCATTTCTTTTTCTATTAACTTGTCTTATTTTTACTTGTAGGATAAAATATCAAATCACCTACCTCAAGATCAAGAGTGTGCTTCTACTGTGGGTGCTACTGTGGGGGTTCCATCAAAAGTATTGGCTTATCCCGATGATGCAATTGGAAAAGTTTATGGTGCTGAGCATCCAGGTCGTGTGCGTGGTTTAGGCACTGGCATTTGCCCCTCTAATGCTTTTGGAAAGCCTAGACATTCCATTGGTTATGTGAATTTTAGTGATTCTAGTAGTAATGTATCCCAACGTGTTGAAGACTTGGTGAAACATGTAGAAACTTTGGAAGAGAAGCTGACTGGATATGAAGAAACTAAGGAACAACTTGCACGAACTCAAGAACAACTTGCACAAACTCAGGAACAATTTGCACAAACTCAAAGTCAATTGGCAACTCTTCACAAATTTTTACAGGATAAGTTTGGTAGTGAGTTATCTACTTGATGTTTCACATTTTTAGTCATGTTTACTTAGAATATCTTTGAACAAATTTTCGTATTCTATTTTGCATTTTGATTTATCAATATGTAAGAGTTATAATAGTGATTATGAATATTAAATGTTTTAAGTCTTTTGTGCATGATTTAATATATATATTTATATGAGACTAATTATTATTAGTTAATATTTGGCGTTTAATATCATATTTAGCTTTCCAATTATGTATTGATATCAGGGGAATTATAAAAAATAGCAGCAAATTATATATCAAAAAAAGAATAATATTAACCACGGTTTCACCGTGGCTAAATTGGAAACTAAAACTATCACTAAATTAGCCAAGGTTACAACGTTGCTAATAAATAAATAAAAAAATAATGAAAATTTTTGCCACGGCTAACCCGTGGCTATCTTTGCGTTTTTTATTCTTTTGTGATAATTACCAATGGTTCAAATCGTAGCTAATCAATGCAGAAATCGTAGCTAAATGAATGTTACCACGGTCACGATAACCGTGGCTAAAATTAGAGCGACGCCATGATTAGCCACGGTATTGTTAACTGTGGCTACATTATATTTGCCACAGTTTTATTGTTAATTTGCCACGATTTACACCGTGGCTAAAGTCCATTTTTTGGTAGCGTATGATTATATATAATAGTTATATTGTATGATGATGATGATGATGATGATTATTATTATTATTATTATTATTATTATTATTATTATTATTATTATTATTATTATTATTATTATTATTATTATATGTTTATTTATTTGGATGTTTTATCAATTTAATTAAGAGTGTTTAAAAAACACTTAATATGGTCAACTAAAGATGGGTGAATTTTTTTGAATATGAATTAATATGTAGAATGTATATATGTTAAGGTAAGTAATATGTGATTATAAATTTTTATATTTGTATGTGAGTAATAAATTTAATTTAGACTTGATGGCATATGTACACATTCCTTTTAATTACAATAAGAGATGTCACATGTCAATTATTGAGATTATGTATTTGTCACATGGTGAATTTTAAACATGTTCTATATCATAATGACATATTTGAGAATATGAAGGCATGTACCTTATATTTATATATTATATAATATTTATATATTATTATTATTATTATTGTTATTATTATCATCTTTATTTTTATTTTTATTTTTATTATATGATGATTATATGATAATATGATTTTTATATATTTATTTATCTGGATGTTTTATTAACTTATTATTAAGAATATACAAAAAATTACTATATTTTCTTAGTTTAAAAAATACTTAATAAATTCTTAGTTTTCTCATAATAAATTATATTTAATTAATTTTATTATATTATTTTATTATATTTTCATGCAAAATTTTGACTCTTATGTGATGTATGTATTGGAGTTTTACAAACAAAATAGAATAATTATATATGAATAAATATAATAATTTGAAAATATAATTAATTAATTTAGGGTGACGATAGATATATAGTAGAGATGATATCGCACACTTACAAAAATTTTTAGATTTTAAGATAAATCACCAATAAAAATAATCAATAATATGATCAACTAAAGATAAATGAGAATTTTTTGAATATGAATAATACGCAAATGTATATATGTCAAAATAATTAATATGTGATTATAAATTTCTATATTTGTATGTATGTGTAATAAATTTAATTTAGATCCGATGATACATGTATTCCTTCATTTTAAATTACAACATAGGATAATACATGTTAATTATTGGGATCGTGTATTTTTCATATAAAAAAATTTTAGATATATTTCATGTCAAAATGACACATGTTAAAATATGAAGACATGCAATTTCTCTTTATATATTATATATTGATAATATTATATGATTATATAATTTTTATGTGTTTATTTGTTTGAATGGTTTATCAACTTATTTTTAAGAGTGTTTAAAAAAAACACTTAATGTGATCAACTAAAGATAGGTGAAATTTTTTTGAATATGAATTAATATGCAAATATATATATGTTAAGGTAATTAATATGTGATTATAAATTTTTATGTTTGTATGTCTGAGCAAAAGTTTTAATTTAGACTTTGTGATACATGTACACATTCCTTTTAAATTATAACATGAGATATTACACGTCGAGTTATTGAGATCATATGTTATTGTTATTATTGTTATATGATGATTATTTGATTATATGATTTTTATGTGTTTATTTATTTAGATATTTTATCAACTTATTATTAAGAATATTTAAAAAAAAACTTAATATGGTCAACTAAAGATAGATGAAATTTTTTTGAATGTTTTTTAGTATGAATTAATATGCAAATGTATATATGTTACGGTAATTAATATGTGATTATAAATTTTATATTATTTATATGTGTGAGAAATAAATTTAATTTATATTAGGCGACACACGTACACCAATCTTTTAAATTACAACATAAGATGACACATAATGTAAATTTTGAGATTTATCGCTCTTTTATTTGAATTATTTATTCATTTATTATTGATTTATTATTTTGAAATTACTTACTCTTATACTAAAATTACATATTTTTTATATATATTTTAATTGCATTATTTACTTCTTATTTAATTTACTTCCCAAATAATGGTTTATTATTTTTTTATGTGGACTCTCTGATATAGTTTTAAAAACAGATAAATGAGAAAAAGTGGAAATGTATATTTGTTTTTGTTATTTTCCTATTGAGATTTGTATCTCACTTCTTATAGTGTAACATTTCAGATAATGCCAAGAGACAAGATTCTCATTGATTTTCTTGTGCCAAAACTTTTTTACAGTCACGTTTGAAGTTTTATTCATAATATTTGTAAAGGATATATATATAAAAGCACCTTGTATAGGCTCTTATAATTCTCATTTTTGGAATAGGTGCTTAACTTAGAAATATTTGTATATCAATAATTAAACTTTAAAAAGGTATAGTCTCTCTGAACTACGTAAATTACTGTAAATACAAGCTAATGATAATATTAAAAGATGTTTGTAACGTACTATTCTAATTAAAGTTAAAATACTATATTAAGAAAAATAACAAAAGAATAGGACGTTACAGAGAATGCAAAGGATAGCACTGCAAAGTGAGGAAATAATGAATCATCTATAAAAGAATCACAGCTTCAAAAGTCAGGTGACTGGTATATTGTACAAGAACTAGGTTAATCATTGTTAACAGCTAGAACGGGACCAACTAGTGCGAGACAACATATTCCAAAAAGGTATGTGCATTAGCCAATAAAGAAGTAAAACGAATTATGAGAGTATGTGAGTGAAACTAATCTATATGTGAATATGTGCATTTGAACGGAGAACAAATATGTGAGTAAAACAAATCTATGTGTATTTAGTGAATAAAGGTTAACGTACAAGCCCCTTCGCGAAGACCATTATCAGATTTGTCAAACTCAAAACTAACATTGGTGAGAAATCTCAAAACAGAGGCTAGAGCTCCTGCGGCAGTTATACCAGCAACAAAGGACTGCAGAACATAAAATTAGTATGATTAGGTCATATAGAAAAAAAAAAATAGAAGACTATTATCACTGTCTCCTCCAAGAAAAAACAAGCTTTAAAGTTTAAAAAGAAAAGGGAAAAATAAGATAAATTTGTAAATTCTTGAGTAAGCGAAATTTCTTATTTCAAGACAGCAGATGCATGACAAGAAGATACATGATGCCCCAGAGTAAGAGGTTTCACTTACTCTATACAATAATTTTTTTAAAATGTAAAAAATTGGAAACAGGAAAGAAATTATGAGGAAGACCAACTGGATGAACTCAGGACACATAAAAGACAGGTCTCCAGCCATGCCGCCTTGGACATAAGCATGTGCGACTCCAAAGAAAGTGCACATAAACCAATGTAAGGTCCAATTCCCCCACTCCCTGATGTTGCTAGATCCAACTGTTACACCAAATAAGCAAAGCAAAATAGATGACATACCAACTGCACAAATTTGATGTTGCAAAGCTCAAGTGGTAAAGGTTGTTGTGAAAAGTGTTATATATCAAAAGCAGGGACGGACCCACGTTATCGGGTTTGGGGGCACATGCCCCATTAAAAAAAATATATCTATTAATATATATATAATACATTATTTTTATCTTTCATAAAATTTGAGAAGATTTTACTAAATATAAAGTTAATTAAATAAATTTTAATTTTATTACATAATCATATTTATGTTCATAACTATGAACTAATCTTAGATGATTTATATGTAAATTCCTCTTAATTAAACTAACACTTATATACATTAAAAAAAATAATAATCACATTAATACTACATATAAAAAAGTATAATAAATATTACAATTTTTAAATAAAAATTATTCATTAGATAAAATAGAAAATTTTACCCCCACTAACAAAAATTAAAAATTTTACCCCCACTAATAAAATTTTTCGGATCCGTCACTGATCAAAAGGGATAACTTCTCATATTGGTTGGAAGTAAGACTTTGAAAGAATTTATATATCAACTTGTGTTTGGACTTGGTAAGAAACAAAATAAGCGGTAGACTTGTACGCACAAATTTGGGCCGAAGGCTCGTAACTAATACAAATTATCTATTTGCCCCCTATGTGTGTGATAACATGATGTCTAAATCTTTTGTCAAAAATTTAATTAATTTTCTAAACTTCTTGAAAATGAGTTTTTTGAAGAGGTTAAAATTGACTTGGTATTCCAACATTCAGATTTGTTTCTTAATGTGCAAATCAATTTTTAACGTTTATATTTCCAACATGCAAATCCGTTTTCCCAATGTTCATGTGTTCCAATATGCAAATCCGTTTTACAACGTACATATTTCTAATGAGAAAAATTTTTAACGTTGTATTTTTTGTTTTCTATAAATACTGTCCTTTGTATTAAGTTTTTCATGACTACTATTTTCCTTCTTAAAATTTTCTGCTCTCCTTCTCTTTTTTTGCTGGGTTACAAATTTAATATAATTCTCTTGGAATTTGACTTTGTCAGCAAGAGCCTGTTATACCCTGGAGGATTATCGACTATACCGATATAATCCTTAAAAACAGTGTTTTATACGCCTCATGCTACACTATTTTTCTATTTAATTATCATTGCAGTTCACGATTAACAACAAAGGTGAGGTGGAGCTTGGGGATATAGAGATCATATATTTTATCCCTTGTAAAGTAAAAAAAATTGCAAAATTGGATAAGCTATACTTACAACAAGAACTACCAAAGAGCCAGCAAAGAAACAAGTGTATCCACTTAAGTTCCGCAGCCTAGTATTGATCCTTGACTCATAGTGCCAGAATTATCGTAATTACAAGTGCAAATGGTTGATAAATGAGGGTGAATACTCGCAAAGGATGGTATTTCTTCAGAGTAGGAAAAACTTCTGTTAGACCGATACCTCATAATTATGTGACAGACAATTTCATGTGGACAACACAGAAGAAAGAATGAAAGGGAAATCAAGTGCAGCCAAGTATATTGCAGTTTGGAACTTGGAAGGATAAGAGTGTAATTTTTATTTTCCAATTTCACACAGTCAGTGAAGACTGTTAGAATTTTATAAAATCATTTTTGGTTCACTAGGAATAGGGATGGAAACAGGCCAAACTTCACCTTAAATAGGTCAGACCTGTGTTACAAATATTTGACTGAAATTTTGACATTCATGTTATTTGTCCAAGGTTTTTTTTTGAGTCCTGGCTGGCTGTTTAAAAGCTTAGTCGACTGAAGCTGTTTAAAGCTGGTTTATAATAAGGCTTCTAAATAGGTTAACAAGCTAAGACTTTCATATAGGTCTCAAATAGGCTTAAGCCTTTAAACAGGCCTTGAAAGGCTATTAAAAAAATATATATAATTTTATAAATAAATATAAACAATGTTTACTAATAGAAAGAAGGCTTTCTTGAGAGGTCAAACACGACCTACATAATGAAACAAGCTTTTAAAAAGGCTTAAAGCACGACTCATTTTTAAACAGTCGGGCTAAAAAAGCAGTTTAAAACAGAAGTGACACGACAGTCAATTGGCTATTTCCATCCCTAACCGGGAACTGTTGAAGTCATGAGGTTCTTACAGGGAACATTTTGTAGTAGTAATCTCCCATTGTCCACAAGCTGTTCAACGCAACAAGGGACCCGAGTCCAAGAATGAAACATATTAACATGGCTTGGAATTTTCCCTGCTTGTAGTAGATTGATTGGAGTTGTTGTAGGCAGAACAAAAGGTTGAAAAAGAAAAAATTAATTACTAAAATACCTCCATTCTTCTTGGTGCCCCACTTTCATCAGAAATAGCCATGACTAATCCACTGTCACAGGAAGAATCAATTCGGCATAGTCAATGTTTAGTGCAAAGCCTATATTTTTTATGAAATTCTGAGTCCTTTCATACTGCAATGACCTTAGGGAATTGAATTAAGAAAACATGGGGAAGCAACAAACATGGTTAAAAAAAAGAATTATAAACTAAACCAGACTCTTAAAGTTTGAACCTTCTATCACAAAGAACAGAAACTCTGCTACTCGAAGCAGGGTTTTCAAACAGTCACCGCCTGGTTTACGAGGAAATAATTATTATTATTTTAAGAAATTAAAAATAGAAAGCATCAAATTAAAAATAAAAAAATTCTTATTGTGTTAAATGTTTTTCTTTTCATTTAATACTTCAAATTCTTTTATTTCTTAATAAGTATTCTTAAGACTTGTTAGGCAAACTCTTATTTTAAAAATTATAATACAACAATTAATGTTTTTAAGAGATAGAAATTCATAACTTAAAATGAGAGGAAAACAAAGTTCCATGACCAAAAATCAACAGGATTCTTCTCAAATCACTTCCAACAAACTTGAAATGATAACGATAGTGAATCAGCGCCTTTAGCGCTAAAGATCAAACAACCTACGTAACCATAGTGATCAAAATATGAAGGATATGTGGTTCCATTATTACCAATAGAGATAGATGATGATGAACTAGAATGGTTTAATGCTGACAGGTCATGGGATCACTAACAATTAATTTTATTTTGGAATTTTATCAAATTTCACTGTAATTTTTTTAAAATTAATTCAAAATTAAATAATTTCAAATAGAATTAGAAAGCTTCTTAACCGTAGGCATCACAAAAATGGAAAGTGAATTAATGACAGATTGTTTTCAAGATTCTTCGTGTGGGAATACTTTCATAAAAAACCAAGTTTCTCAAAGCATAAAGAAAATGCTTGCCAATTTGAGGTAACAGCCAAACGGCTACAACCTCAAAAGCGAAGCTATTCAACATTAGTAAATGGCCATGGCCCATTTGGCCATTAAACCGTGGCTGGTAAAGGCCTAGATGTGGCCAACGGATACAAGGCATCCAAAGCCACAAAATTTTTTTGGTTTCCTTTAATACTTTTTGTTCATTTTATAGTTTTCCGGCGTTTAACCATTCCTGTAACAAAAAACATAATTTTGAAGTCTTTGGAAAGCGTACAGGACTTCATCTACTTGATTCCCTCCCCGTTACGTATTGGCAAGCTGTGGATATAGCTCATTTATGGTGGCACAAATGCAAATAAAAGAAAACGGAAGATAAGGCAAACTTCCTTAGGCCGATCGATCGGTTGTATTGGTTTGGGAGGAAAAAATTAGGACGAAGAGTTAATAGCTTTTGGGAGGGGGAAACAAAAACTTGGAGGGAGAGTGTAACAGGAGGAAGAGAAAGAAAAATGTTTTTTCATGAATTATCTCAAGTGACTTTTTTAATGAGTTTTTAATTTAGGTCATTAATTTTGATCAGATTATTAGTATTAAGTTTTTCATTTCTCATAATAATATAGTGCTCTCACTTGATATAGATTCTCTTTATATATATATTAATTTGGGTGAATTAGTTGATGTTGTATTGATTGTTGAATAGGAATATTTAATTCTAAAAATGAATAGAAAAATTCTTATATATATACATTTATAATATACATACACTTAGATAAAGTGAATCTCAGATCGTAATAAAACTTACCACATGTAAGTCACCTCGTAATGAAACTTACCACATGTAAGTATATATGTATTTTAGATACTTATATATAAGTGAAGGATTTTAATTCGATGCAATGTATTTGGCCTTTGCCGTTAAAAGAGAAAGAGAAGGAAAGCCTATAAGAGAAAGAAAGTGAGCCCCAGCGGTTCTTTGACAGTGGCGTGTCGTATAAAACCTCTCACAATGAGTTGGCCTATGCCTATCCGTAAACGGCTATCAGCTTAACTTCAATAGTCTTCAATTATTCTTTTTACGATGAGAGTCTCACTCTCACCAGCTCAATAGAACAAAACTTGAAAACGAACATGACCTGTTTTGGTGCTCATAAATAAAGCTAACATGTGTCGTTATCAATATCTATTCCATCATAGTGACCATATCACACTTCATATGCTTGGCTTGTGTAAGCTTTTCTCCTTTTGTTTTTGTTCTTTTTTAATAACCTCCCCTCTCCACCACTCTTCAATGAATCAAATCCATGAATGGATTGCATCGCGTGCATGATAAAGAGAGGCATTTACTCAACTAACTCAAAGTGGATCGGTAGTGGTTGAATTACTCTTCCTATTTATAACCTCGTGCGCTATATTGGGATAGGACTCTCACCTCCAGATCTTCCTAATTTTTAAAAAAAACTTTTTCCTGTAATTAGTTTTCCGTGGATTCCCGGAACAAAACAAAGCATGTAAAGCTTCCACACCAATTGTTCCCGTTTAAAAACCTTAACCTAAGAATCCTTACTCCAATACCTCTGTGAAATCAATGCACATTCCTTCAACAAAAAGAAACAAAAATACAAGACAAACGAGGAGTCAGAATCAGAAGATTAAAAAGAGGACAGAACTCAGAAGTCTCTTTACTGTTTTTTTGTTTTGCTTTTTTTTTTAGTCCGGTCAAAATTGGATGTTAACATATGAGTTGATTCCTTTATGTGATAGAGGTGCATGTTTACTAGTAATAGTTCTTTCACTTGGTTAGGTTAAACCTTGTGATAAGATTTGTGAAATCCTAAGTATCCTTTAAGAAGTAGAATGTCATAGGTTAATACTAAGAATCTCGAGCAATAGGAAGTTGTCTTGTGAATCAATTGTGAAGTGATGAAGTAAGATATTAAGTATTGTAAGTTAAGTGTGCTTGGCTTGTTGGTTATGTTGTCATGCATTGGTTGCTTTTTTGTGTGGAAAGTAGAGCCGGAGATGCATGAATAACATTTTACTCCCTTGTGAGATGATGTTAAGTTATAAGAAGTACTGAAAACGTCACTTTACTGCTTATGTGATAAGTGAGCTTGGTGGTGAAGTTTGCTAGTTTTTCTTAATCACTTGGTTAAGAAGGACCTAGTGATAATTATATGTGTTTGTGAAATACATTGTATATCTTCTTTTCAAACTTGCTATGTCTTGTTTCCTATGTATTGTAACCTTAGATGGCGTACACAACCATATGACCTAAGAATGAGGTGTTGGATCTGAATTCTCCTTGCGGGTTTGCTTGTATGGTCAGGGTTACCGGTATGAGAGTGGCAGCAGTACTTTTACTGTGGTAAGAGGAAGGAATCCACTTATTATCAAGCAGTGTCAGGGCTTAATTGCTTATCCTACTCAGTATATACAAGGGAACATGGTTCTTGGGAAATAAGTAAGTGACATTTGTTTTTAAAAACTAAAATCTGCATTTGTATTGCATCACCATATTATTAGGATTTTGTGTGAGCATAACTATACATCATAACATAAAGCATTGCATTTGTTGGCAGCTGTATGGGCGGTTGCCTTGCTTACTCGTTGTTTGCTTGTTGATGATATCACGCGACTATATGAGCGGTTGTTTGATATTATTGATTGTTCAATGCTAGCGTAAGATAGGATTATAGCTTGCCTTGTGAATGTTACATAGAGTGTGTGTATATATTCTGATAGTGTTTGAGCAGAGGCTCAATTATCTGTTGCAGGCTTAATCTTATGTGTTTAGTTGGTTATTTGTTATTAAATAATTAACTGCTGATTTTGGAATTGCATATATTGAGAAATTGTAATTTCTCACCTCGATTGTGTTTTCATGTAAATCCCAGTACATTTAAAGGGAAGTAGATGAGGCAGAAGAACTACCGTAGTTTATTTTGTTTCTTGCAATAAATATGTTGTATATTTATTTCCTGTTACCTTAAGTTTGTAAAAGTTATGTATTACAGTTTATCTTGAGAGGCTGATAATGTATATATATGATTTTTTGTTGTTCAAGCTCTTCATATTTATTTATGTGAATGAATGATATGAGTTTAATTTGTTGTGTTAGATTAGAAGTGACATGACTAATACTGCTTATCCAGGTATATGTACAATATACTAGATTACCGGTATTAAGATGTTACAAAGTATACATAAACCAATGTAAGGTCCAATTCCCCCACTCGCTGATGTTGCTAGATCCAACTGTTACACCAAATAAGCAAAGCAAAATAGATGACATACCAATTGCACAAATTTGATGTTGCAAAGCTCAAGTGGTAAAGGTAAGGTGGAGCTTGGGAATATAGAGATCATATATTTTATCCCTTGTAAAGAAAAAAAAATTGCAAAATTGGATAAGCTATACTTACAACAAGAACTACCAAAGAGCCAGCAAAGAAACGAGTGTATCCACTTGAGTTCCGCAGCCTAGTATTGATCCTTGACTCAGTGTGTGCCAGAATTATCGTAATTGCAAGTGCAAATGGTTGATAAATGAGGGTGAATACTCGCAAAGAATGGTATTTCTTCAGAGTAGGAAAAACTTCTGTTAGACCAATACCTCATAATTATGTGACAGGCAATTTCATGTGGACAACACAGAAGAAAGAATGAAAGGGAAATCAGTTGCAGCCAAGTATATTGCAGTTTGGAACTTGGAAGGATAAGAGTGTAATTTTTATTTTCCAATTTCACACAGTCAATGAAGACTGTTAGAATTTTATAAAATCATTTTTGGTTCACTGGGAACTGTTGAAGTCATGAGGTTCTTACTGGGAACATTTTGTAGTAGTAATCTCCCATTGTCCACAAGCTGTTCAATGCAACAAGGGACCCGAGTCCAAGAATGAAACATATTAACATGGCTTGGAATTTTCCCTGCTTGTAGTAGATTGATTGGAGTTATTGTAGGCAGAACAAAAGTCAAGGTTGAAAAAGAAAAAATTAATTACTAAAATACCTCCATTCTTCTTGGTGCCCCACTTTCATCTGAAATAGCCATGACTAATCCACTGTCACAGCAAGAATCAATTCATCATAGTCAATGTTTAGTGACAAAGCCTATATTTTTTATGAAATTCTGAGTCCTTTCATACTGCAATGACCTTAGGGAATTGAATTAAGAAAACATAGGGAAGCAACATACATGATTAAAAAAAGAATTATAAACTAAACCAGACTCTTAAAGTTTGAACCTTCTATCACAAAGAACAGAAACTCTGCTACTCGAAGCAGGGTTTTCAAACAGTCACCGCCTGGTTTACAAGGAAATAATTATTATTATTTTAAGAAATTAAAAATAGAAAGCATCAAATTAAAAGTAAAAAAATTATTATTGTATTAAATGTTTTTCTTTTCATTTAATACTTCAAATTCTTTTATTTCTTAATAAGTATTCTTAAGACTTGTTAGGCAAACTCTTATTTTAAAAATTATAATACAACAATTAATGTTTTTAAGAGATAGAAATTCATAACTTAAAATGAGAGGAAAACAAAGTTTCAAGAGCAAAAATCAACAAGATTCTTCCCAAATCACTTCCAACAAACTTGGAATGATAATGATAGCGAATCAACACCTTCAGCGCCAAAGATCAAACAACCTACATAACCTTGGTGTCCAAAATCTGAAGGATATGTGGTTCCATTGTTACCGATAGAGATAGATGATGATGAACTAGAATGGTTTAATGCTGACAGGCCATGGGATCACTAACAATTAATTTCATTTTGGAATTTTATCAAATTTCACTGTAAATTTTTTAAAATTAATTCAAAATTAAATAATTTCAGATAGAATTAGAAAGCTTCTTAATCGTAGGCATCACAAAAATGGAAAGTGAATTAATGACAGATTGTTTTCAAGATTCTTCGTGTGCGAATACTTTCATAAAAAAACCAAGTTTCTCAAAGCACAAAGAAAATGCTTGCCAATTTGAGGTAACAGCCAAATAGCTACAACCTTAAAAGCGAAGCTATTCAACATTAGTAAATGGCCATGGCCCATTTGGCCATTAAACCGTGGCTAGTAAAGGCCTAGATGTGGCCAACGGATACAAGGCATCCAAAGCCACAAAATTTTTTTGGTTTCCCTTAATATCTCTTTTTGTTCATTTTATAGTTTTCTGGCGTTTAACCCTTCCTGTAACAAAAATCATAAGTTTGAAGTCTTTGGAAAGCGTACAGGACTTCATCTACTTGATTTCCTCCCCATTACGTATTGGCAAGCTGTGGTTATAGCTCATTTATGGCGGCACAAATGCAAATCAAAGAAAACTGAAGATAAGCCAAACTTCCTTAGGCCGGTCGACCGGTCTTATTGGTTTGGGAGGAAAAAATTAGGACGAAGAGTTGATAGCTTTTGGGAGGGGAAAACAAAAAGTTGGAGGGAGAGTGTAACATGAGGAAGAGGAAGAAAAATGTTTTTTCATAAATAACCTCACGCGTAACTTTTTTAATGAATTTCTAATTTAGATTATTAATTTTGATCCGATGGTTGATATTGAGTTATTTCTTCTCTCACAATAATATAGTGCTATCACTTGATATGGAGCCTGTATATATATATTAATTTGGATGAATTAGTTGATATTGTATAGATAGCTGAACAGGAATATTTAATTCTATGAATGAATTGAAAAAATCTTGCATATATGTATGTAAGATACATCCACCTGCCCACATTTCCCTCCATGTCACCCAAATAAAGGAAATATATGGAAGCTCCAAAGTTTTACAGCTTTAGATCTGCGGTAAACTAATTACATAGATGGACATGCCCGATTCATCTTGCCCCATGCTCCATGGAAAAGACAACCTCAAATCCGAAGGCTATGTACTACCTTTGTGCTCATTGTCTTTCCTCTTATGCATATGGTATCCCTGCATAACGGGATTTTCCTTCTGTCTAACTGAAGAAGAAGAAGAAGAAGAAAATAATAGGTAATAATAACAACAATGACAAGAATAGAAATTAGTATAGTAATAGATAAGAGACAAAAAACGTCAATCTCATATAATAAAGAGTTGTTTCATTGTTTGTTCATATTTCACAAATACAAACTAAATGATCGAGTGGACACACAAATATGGGAATCAATAATCATACACCAAAAGCTTGTGTTGGGTTCATTTAATCCACAAGTAGATGCATGACAAGTTCTATTATCTGGCATCCATTTCTGAAATTGTCACTTCGTTTATGGAACAAGTTTTCCTACTCATATTTGTTTCATTTGCTACTACATCAATAAAACTGAAGGCAGTTTAGGGAAGGGAGGACAGCTTCGTTTGAAAGCATTGTTTCAGGTTATCTGCTGGCTGCTGCACGGTCCTGTTCCTGTACACATAACAGGCCCACCTGAATGCATCTCAGTACTTCTACAGTCTGGCAGGATACAAGCAATAATGAATCTATTAACTCAACACCTCTACCTTCATTCCAGAGTTGCCAAGCCTGCATCAAACATGCCAACTTGCCTTAATAGTTAATAATGTGGAGCATTAGTGTAACAGTGTTTTCAAAATTTAAAATGGACTACTGAAGTTATGATGTTATAGACAAAACCTAAATTCAGTTACTTACAAATCCAATGAGGTTGAGTGGGTAATCAGAGTGATAGCGAGAATTATTCTTCTTTCCACTTACAATCTCAAGCAATAGGACTCCAAAGCTAAACACATCAGTCTTCACTGAGACAATGCCGTTCATGGCATACTACGGAGACAAGTAACCACTGAAATAATCAGCAAAGAAAAATATTTTTATTTTGAAAGAAGTGCATATCATGAAAGGGAAAAAGAAAAAGAACTTGTGCTCATTTGTAAAGAAATATACACTTGCTATGTTCCAACAATTCTTTTTGTATTCTCTTCTATTCCTTTCAACTCAAATATTCTTGCCATGCCAAAATCACTAATTTTGGGGTTCATCTCATAATCAAGTAAAATGTTGCTAGCTTTCAAATCCTGGTGAATCACTTTTAATCTTGAAAAATGATGGGGATAAACTAACCCATGAGCAATATCTCCAATGATGCTAAATCCTTTTTCCCAAACTACTGATCTCCTTTTGTTGGAATATGTTCCAGAGTAAGCATGATTAACAAGCTACAGAACAGACAAAGCATAAACAACACGAGGCACTAAATGAATAATGAACCAATGATTTAATTCATTTAATGCTTTGTATATTAAATGTTTGAAAGATTTGAGCTCCTTCCACTCAAATCAACACATGTTAATTTAAAGTAATACCTTTGTTAATATAGTTTGTACAACTTTGCCAACAATGCTTCAGATACAAATGTTGCGTCTATACTATGAGAGATTCTTCTATGTTATTACACTACTCTAATTAAATTATGTCACATGAGACTTTAAAATTATACATAAATTGAAATTTAAATATTTTTAAATTATATCTTAACAGCTACAAAATCTTTTCCAATAATACTCTTCTAGGAGTATTTTAAAATTTCTCCTTTACTCTTTACTGCCACTATAAACCAATTTATATTTGTCGTGGCTTACTCCAACCTTGCCCTCTCACTCAATAATAAGATTTAACTTTTCTTCTAGTCCCATTCTAACTAGGGGACTCACCAACATGTCGTATATGCGTGCCATCAAAATATCTAACTGCATAAAAAAAAAATGGTACCTCAAATTTTTTTTTTCTAGCTCCATAACTTGAACTCCAACCCAGTCCCCATACCCGTAAATGCAACAAGCATTGTACCCGAAAGAAACACTTCTTACCATTTATTTTATCGTTAGAAATAGAAATTGTAGAGCTGTAACCAAAGGATATGCTTTCTTCTTTTGAAGTCCACCAAGAGACGTGGCTTTTCCATACTACTACAAAGGCCAGCACTAAAGTAGCACTACTGCTTTTGTGGGGTCTATGCTAGCTGATATGATATCACATTAGCACTAATTATCTTTTTGAGGGAAAGAAATTAAAGATAATGAATCAAACAGCTTGGCTTATTTTCACTATATTCGCTCAAATTTATTATGTGCCAACGACTTCATCTGTGCGTACGTAACTCAAATGTAAAAGCATGTTAATCTTGATTCAACTTCATAATCGTTTTTAGGATTAAGAAAATTTTCATAATCACTTTAAAAAATGAATTTAATTTATATGCATTATTAATGTAAAATTTATACTGATAAATAATGACATGTTACTATATTATTTAATAAATTGAAACTTATATAAACATCAACTTTTTATTGAGATACTACATGTACATATTCTTTTTAAATTATAATACAAGATATTATATATTAATTATTGAGATAATATATTTATCACATAATAAAATTTTAAATATATTATTTTATATCAAAAAGATACATATCAAAATGATATATATTAAAATATGAAGGCATATAAATTAGTATTTTAATTAGTGTGATGCATAAGATCATTATAAAATTTAAAAATATATAAAAAATGATATTAAATTTAATTAATTTTGATTGTGCATTTTATAATTATAATTTAGATCATTAATATATACGTGGAAAATTCTATGAAAACCAATTAGAAAAGTAAACATTAATAATAAAGACATTAAATTTGAGTAAAATACGGAAGCATAAAAGTGTACACAAATTTAATGTTTTGTCCAACTTATAGTCTTAAAAAACAAACATTTTATATACGACCCACAAAAAAAATTCATAAGGAAAAGAAATTCTAGATGAATATATAAAGATAGTAAACTCGGTTAAAAAGTGGTGGCAACTTTTATAAATCAATAAACTAAGATAGTAACCTCCGATAGAAAGTGGTGAATCAAAACTCTTAATATTTACTCTTGAAACCAAGTTACATTATGTACGGAACAATTCATGTTATTGGACATATAAATGTCTAAAACATTAAAAAAAAAGTGTTTTTCACGATACCCAAGTATTTAAAAGGATTTTGAAAGATCTGTTAGTTGACCTAATGAAAATAAGACGAATATTCATCTAATGTACATATCATGAAAAAAATTTATTTTATTTTATAAAGGTTTGTTAATTTTTTCTTTAGCATAATGACCTTAAAGTTCTTTTAATAAATTTTAAAACTGTGTTACGTACATTTAAATAGTATACGACATAATAATATATAATAATAAGATAAAATTTAATAGTATAAATAAAATAAATTTTTATATTATTAAATATTTATACACATAATATAAATAATTTATAATAATATATATATATATATTTATTTATTTACTATAATCATATTACTATAATCGTATTAATATTACTCTTTACGTTTCTCACCAACTCCTTTCCCAATACTTTCTCACTCTCACCTCTCACCTCTCACTTCTCACCTCTCACAAACAGATCCACAATCCCACTGAGTCCACGATCCAGCCATAAAAGCCAACGCAAGATCTTCCACAAATGAACACCCATAAACCATCCTTGCAATCATACCCAGGACTTCCATTGCCAGCACCACCATCAACTTACCACAAAAACGTGTAACAAACCCACACTTGAACTTCCCTTTCCTTTTAAACAAATCATCAAACACATGGTAAATCTCTTCAAACCTCAACTCTCTGCAACTCAAAACAATTCATTCATCATCCTCAGTTTCAAATGAACAAACACCATTCCAAATCAATAACATACAAATCTCACAACAAAGAGCAACCCACCAACAAATCATCAAGCAAATCTCAAACAACTATCCCCCTTCATCACCAACAAATTACTCCTTACCACCATCCTCTACCCTCACAGTCAACACCCAACCACCATACCCATGACCCCAACCACCGGAACGCCTTCGCGACCCCATCCTCGAACCACCGCGTGCGACCCACGTGCAAACCGCTAGCAACCTGCGACCCAAACAGCCTCCGTACCCCCTCTGTTCTGCCTCTGTCTCGGACTCACCAGCCATGCCCCAACGTGCGACCCGCCATCAGCAGCAACCCACCGCCGTCCCTGTCTTCGCCGGCGAGTCGCACCAGCTAAGGCCGCTGTGCCGCCTCCACCGCGATCTAACACTGCGAGCCGCACCACCGGCCAGATCTGCGCTTACCAGTGGGGCTGGTGAGGTTGGTGCTCGATCTATAATGGCCACCGGGTGTTTGTGTAATTGATTCTTCTGTGTACAATTTTGATCTGCACTGGAATTGCAGTACATTGGCCACTAGGTATTTGTTAGATTTACATTTCTTTAGTATAAATTCATGCCACTTACAACGAAAATAAAAAAAAGATTACCAAAGTAGGCAGAAAATATTGTAGAAATTATATTTTAAGTCATAAACCTAAAGCCAACTACTTAAAAGCTACTGTCATCTACTGTGATTTTCTTTCCAAACTTATATTTCACAAATTTTATTCTAGATTTGCTCAACTGGTCATAGAAGATGAAATTTAAGTAAAATTTATATGCTGGATCCAATACAAACAACCCCCCCCCCCCCAAAAAAAAAAATATATATAGTAACTACTTATAATACTTTTGAAATTCTTTTTTTTGATATAGTATTTACAATATTATATAATTAATTAGAACTCTCGTTTGAGAAATAGAGGAAACAGCCACAAAATAACATAGCCCTTACTACAACATGAAATAAAATTGGGCACATGATAGAATTATTGGTCATGGTCTTATAAAAGTGATATAGATATAAAAATATTTTACTTTTACACTACTTTAATCTTCTTAAATATATAAAGCATTTTTACTTTCTAGGATCTTCTTTCCCTGGTGCAATTATGCTGTCAAAGGAGAATGATGAACAAGGTTGAATCTTAATTTTTGTATCATATTAAAAAATCATTTATCATGGATAAAAGTTAAGATTGCTATATTGTTACTTAAAATGAATTTGAGTTAAGGAATTAGGCTATCAACCCGACTAACATACTTAATATCTTGTAGCTATTCTAATATGAAAGAAGAAAATGAAATATTTTTGTTTGATTCACAAGATTATGATCCTTGTCATGAAAGTGTTGCTTCCAAGTTAAGCTTGCGGAAAGAATAGTAGCTCGCTTACCCTCATGATTATGACATCTCAAGGTAGCTAGGTTTGCTTCATGTGCACGGAAGATGAGACCATATAGAACTCTGGAAGTGGAAGAAGCTATTTTTGACCATCACTATTTTGTTTCTTTTTTTCCTTTTAATTTCTTTTGTAAATTAATGGGATTGACATGAATATGTGAAACTACTTGTCACCTTGTGAAACTCTGGTTTTCTTTAAGTTGTAACTACCCACTTCTGAACTTATTATTCAACACCAACTAATTTTTATGTTTAACTGGCCTTATTCATATAGGTTTTGCCTCAGTTGTTTCCATGGAAAAGAGCAACATTTCTAAGAACTAAGAAGCTTTATTCATAATCCTGCTTCGAGCTCCAATATTAGTTCCTTATCTGCAATCAGGTACTTGATCATGTGTTGCTGCAACATTTTTTTTTTTAAATTGCTGCAACATTTCTAACAAGCTTTATTCATAATCCTGCTTCTAAGATGCTGATGTGCAAATCCATGCTGTGAAAGTGGTAGATAATCTAGCTGTTGAAGGTTGTTGTTTTACATGCTTTTGTTGAAATTATGTGAAAAATAATTAGTATGACCTGTGAATTATTTGATTTGGAGTCAATGAATCTGTGGAGAAAGTTAAAGTTTAGTATTCTGAATCTTTGTTAAAAGGAAATATCATAACAAAAGCATATTGAACCTACTTTTCCTTATTCTTCCTATGATACATATTATATATGTTTGGCTTGGTTTATAAAATGCACTGATTCAAAGAACGAAAGTATCTCCTTCTAAACTACGTTTACTTAATAGAACTTGGTGTTATAAGAACCATCAGCACTAACATCTATCCATCTTGAAGTTACAGAAACAAATTAGGGGAAGATTGTAGAAGCGGGCAAGCTCACAAGATGAGACCATATAATTGCTGCAGGTACTATTGCAAATTTGGCAATGCCTGGTCATGCGGCTGAGGAACCTCTTGGTCATGCAGCTGCAATAATCATTGACGTGATTGAGAATGCTAAAACAAATAATGTAATTAATCCTTCACAAAAGTGAGCTCTTCTTCATGAAATGGCACTAAGGCTGTCCTAGAAATTTTCTCCTTTCCTCCAAGTGATTAGAGATTTTTTAGCAGTTGTTTTGAATATATTTTGAGCACTTCGTGTATTACTTTTCCTTCTTAAAACTTTTGTCTGAACTTCCTGTTGCTTCTGAAACAAGCTTGTATATTATGAATCTTATACAATTAGGGGTGTAACTTACAGCGTAAGTTACGGCAGGGAAGTTCCTCATTTCTTCTTTCTCTCTCTCTTCACTATTCTCTATCCTCTTGGTAAGCAATATCTGGTTTTCATTTTCCATTTCAAATTTCATTCCTTTTTTCTCTTTTTTTAATTGAATTATTTTCGTTCCTTGGTTGATCGCTATCCACATAGCAAACCCTAATTTCGTAATTAGGTTTTCCCCCCCCCCTCTTTTATGCTGCAGAATTATTGCCATGGCTAAGAGCTCATTCAAGATGGAACACCCATTTGGTTCACTTCTCTCTCTTTTTATCCCATTTTATTTTATTTTTCTCCAATTTTTCTTGTATGGGCTAAGTTGGATAGTGTATTTTTATGCGGGAATTAAACTTGATGCTTGGGTTTCTTAGGTAGTAGCCTTAGGCATTTTAATTTTCATGCATCGGCTTTGTATTATTTTTTTTTTATTTGGGTTTTTATTGGGATGTGAAATTTGTATTTTTTTGAGCCCCAGTTGTCATTCGCTGAAAAAGGATCTTTTTTCGAATAGAAATTTTAACTCAATCAAGTGCCATTGTCTTGTGCTAATTTTCTGTTTTTCTCATTTCTTTTAGTTTAGTATAAACAATGACCTATGGTATAGCACTTAAATATTCTTTCTTTGCTTTTGTTATTTCATATGATGTGTTTATGTGATATTACTGTACTTCCTGTGAATTGGGTTTGTTGTTTATAGTGAGATACCCTTTTTATCCTTCACGGGTGGTCTTAATTTTTGTTATCATAGTAAAAAAAACTCAGTATCCACTAAACATCATACCTAAGTGGCATAAACTTGTATTTTTTTTTATCCATTAGGTCCAACATATGTTCTCTAATTTTATACAAACTTTACATTGCCAGAAAGGAGGCAGGCTGAAGCAACTTGCATAAGAGAAGTATCCTGATAGAATTCCTGTAATACCTTCTTTCTTCTGTGTACATATATCATTATAATAATTTCTTGCTTATTAATTTGGTTGATATTTGGGTGTAGGTAATTGTTGAAAGGGCAGAGAAGAGTGATGTTCCTGAAATTGATAACAAAAAGTTAGTTGCTTCTATTCTTTGGAAAGTGCAATTCTAAATATTGGCACGATTTATTTACTCCAATTTTCTTTTTAAGTATTATTACTTGTTTCATGATTACTCTCTACATAAAACTTATCTTGCTTTATCTGATTGAAGTTTTGAATGTTAGATAGCTTTTATATTGAAATTTGAAAAATATAGACACTTACAGTAACTTACTTGGACATGGGCCATTATGGTTATATTTTCTTTGGAGTTTGGCAGGTACCTGTCTAAGTTTTGAGTATTTTCCTTCCATGCATGTGGCATCAAATTAAAATGTTCCTAAACTGGCAAACCTAATGACTCTTTGTTTTTAACATGGTAACCAGAAGCAGAAGTCATGTGTTATGTTCTTTACATAATAATAGTATTGTAGGATAAGATGGGAAAATGGTAAAGAATATAAAAAATAGTATTATGATCTGAATTGGAGAAAATAAGGATCACTGCTATGCTGAATTATATCAACAGATGCTTGTATTAGTTCATTGATGTGAAATATCACTAATAGATTTCTATATTGGAAGTTGTAAAACTAGCGTAGTTTGATCAAAAAGTGCAGTGGGATTTTGGTTGAGGCTTCCGTGTTAACTATTGAAGGCATCAGAATGTTGAAGTCTCATGTCACAAAAATGATGTATATCTGCATTATGTATTTGTACGGATTGGAGTTATGTTTGCTTATTGTACTTAAGTGTTAAGTCTACAATGGCCTTTTGGCTTAGTGGTACAATCCTCATTGGCTCATTGTAAAATGTAGGAGGTTGGATGACTCTCAGATACCCAGTTACCCTCATCTCACCCTCCAAAACTAAAGAAAAAATAGTTGTGAAAAATGCCTTTTAAAACAGGGAAAATAAGTAACCTGGTTGGAATGTTAATCTTTAGTATAGATATGGGCATGTTTGATATGCTCTATGTTTTCATTTGCCTATGTCAATGGTAACTTTAGATGCATTAAATTCTTGTTCGATTTAGAACATTGACAATCATCTGAATGTTCTATTGTGTTTTCTGAATGCTGATCATCTCCTTTCATCCCCTTTGTTTCCTCTTTATTGATGGTGTATGTTATTGTTCCCTTTTTGGATGAATGTAGGTATCTGGTTCCTGCTGATCTGACTGTTGGCCAGTTTGTGTATGTGGTGAGGAAGAGAATCAAGCCGAGTCCTGAAAAGACTATCTTCATTTTGGTCAAGAACATTTTGCCACCAACTGGTAACTCACGTTTCTGACTTCTTGGCTCTTCTGCTAACATTTTTGCTTGGTTCTGTTAGTTAGATTATTTTGTGAGCCATCCAAGCTTAAACCAACCAACTAGTCAATTTGTCCATCTATGCAATGCAATAATTGAAGTAACATGTACATTGGTAACACCACATCTTCAAGTTATCACAACTTTTCAATCTGTGTATACGCTAGTTATAGAAATCAAATTATCTTCACTACTCTTACAACAATGTCAATTCCTCCTGATTAGTGCACGTACATGATACGAGTAATTATGCTTCGAATAGACTAATTTAAGCATAATTACTCGTATCATGTGTGTGCACTAACTAAGAGGAATCAACACTATTGCAAGAATAGTGAAGATAGTTTGATTTCTATAACCAGCGTATGCACAGATTGTAAGGTTGTGAGAACTTGAAGATGTGGTGTTATCAATGTATATGTTGCTTGAATTGTCGCATTGCATAGATGGACAAGTAGACCAGTTGGTTGGTTTAAGCTTAGATGGCTCACAAAATAATCTTACTAATAGAATCAAGCAGAAGGGCCAAGAAGTCAGAAACGTGAGTGAGATTTTTATATATTGACTAATTCACCTAAATTAATATATATATATAAAGGAAAAATTCACATTCCTGATTGAGTTTTTTACTTCGTTACCAAATTAAAAAAAGTAAAAAAAAAATGTAAGCTGCTGACAAGCCTTTGACTTGAGTCTTTCCTTCAAGATATTCTGTTGCTGAATTCCTTATTTTCTTTCGTATCGTTCTCGTCTTCATGGTGAGAGTAATATGGTTACTGAGCTACGGTAAGATGTTGGGCTTGATAAATTTTCTCTAATGTTATCCTATCTGACTTTTATTCTTGTTATTGAATGATTACTTTCCAAAAAAAGAAAAAAACATAAAAATCATCTATATGATGCTGCCGAGTACCAAGCCACAACCAAAAGGACTGAACCACTTATGATCAATTTTTAAGGAGAATTTTCTTTTGTTGAATTACTTCTAGTGTGAAAGGAATTCCTGATATGGATCAACCGGATCAGTAGAAAAGCACAGAAGTTTTGTTCTGTAAATGAGTCACAATTTCATGCATGTATTTCAGTTAAATGCATGTATATATCAAACATGGGCATGAAGATATGAAAATAGCACTAAACAACTCATGTATGTGTTTGATAATAGCACTAAACAACTCATGTATATGTTTGATAATAGTCTCATATTCTATCATTAAGTTTGTATTTGTGGAACTTAAAACAAGACAACTCATCTTATTTTACTGAAGTATTGTACATTTTCCACTTTATTTTCTGTAATCTTCCCAACCTACCATTTGGCTATATGTTAACAGCAAGTGCTATATATCCAAGGTAAGACGATGAGTTCGAAGGATAGCAGGCAATAAAATACTAACATATTTTATCTCAAGATCCGTTTACTAGACATTTAAAACCTATTATATTTACATATTTTCAACATGCCCTTTTATTTACCATTCTAACCAGAAGCTAATATCCTCTCTAGGGGGAAGATTTAACAGTGCACCCAAAAAGTTCTTACAATCAAGAGGATTCTCATCAGTCCTTGATCAGCTTCTTGCACAGGAGCTGTCATAGACAGTTGACAAATTTAGAAAGTAGTTGAATAAGTGAAAACTAAGTCTTTATACTTTTTGAAGATTTTTAAAAAGATACTTATAGTTTAAAATTTGTAATTGAATTCTTATAGTTTCAAAAAAAAAAAATGAATTGTTCCTATGATGTTTTAATAGTAGGTTGGATTCAAGGACCCGTCAATTTTTATTTTTTAAATTATCGAGACTCAATTACAAAATTTAAACCATAGGATACGTTTAATATGTTCTTGAAATATTTTGGAGCATCAGTGTTTCATAGGTTTTTACTCATTATAATCGATTAACCATTTTTTCATGTCAAAATTTTATTGTTGTATATGTAAATATTATTAATTAAAATTTGTAGAATTTTATGTATGCACAGTTATCTATAATAAAAAGATTGGTCTAAGTTCTTTGTGTGTAAATCTGTTTGTGTGTAAATATTAATAGTTGAAATTTATAAAGTTTCCTATATGTAAAATATGAATCATATTTATTACCTGTTAATCAGATAGCAGGTAATTAATTTCATCCGTTTATTTATTTTATTATATATATGGTTACAGATCATGAAGCACCAGTACTTCAAAACATTTAAGGAACATATTATACATTTCCTTAAACTATAAGAATCTTTTTAAAATTCTCAAAAGTATAAGAATGTGTACATTAATTTAACCTTCTATTTTTCAAGTTAAAGATGTGTTTGATGATGTATCCAATTAGTACAAGTCTCGTCGCTAACCTCTGTTCTACATAATAGTAACAAATTAAGAATTCAACATACCAAGACATACCGTAATGAATGTTCTCTCGCTTGACACACTCAGCTTCATAGAAATGATAGCAGGATGGCAGCACCAAAGCAGCACCACAATTAGAGGCAAGCACCAATTTTTTCCTGTGAATAAAGATACTTGTCGCTTCAAGTGTTTGATGCCCGGCGGAGGTACTAAAATATCTTGCAGTGCAACAAGGTTCCATTCTTCCTACGAATTCCAAAGTAAATTACAAAGATGTATAAAAGAAGTTTATTTTTAATACACTGTCAATATAAAAAAAATTATATTATAATTTAATGATGTGTTGTCATATTATTTAATCCTAAGGATAACTCGTTCTACAGGCAATTGTTGGTGGCCATTTCGTCCAGAGGATTGTATGCCACATCCATAGTCTTGCTCATGAGAGCACTACCAACAGCTGCATCTATGGGAGATTGAATGGGTGTAGTTAACTCACTGTGCAAATTATGGACCAACATCCATTTAGCTAGTCCATAATGGGAGCACCTCCCAGTATACCTTTAAACTGCTCCCAAGCCTCAAATAGAGTCTCACTCTCAAACTGCCTGAAGGACATAATGTCATTTCTGTACTTCATTACCTTCATTGGAGGAAAGAATCAATCTAAAAACTTCTTCGCCAGCTCATCCCAAGTGGTGATAGAGTCATCAAGTAAGGATTAAAGTCATGTTTTCGCCTTATCCCTCAAAGAGAAAGAAAAGAGTCTCAATCTAGTTGCATTTTCAGACATCTTATTGTGCCTAAATGTGTCACAAATTTCCAAAAAGTTGGCCAGGTGGGCATTGGGATCTTTATGAGGTTGAAGGTGGATTGGACCATTTGGATAATAGATGGCTTTATCTCAAAGGTATGGGCTTGGACAACTAGCCTACAAATGCTAGATCGAATGTCCTGAATATTTGGAGTAGCAAAGTGCTTGAGTAGTCTATCAAGATGCTCGTCACCCGTCATTTAAGAAACTTGGTCAAAATCAAGTGCTTGTGCTTGTGCTTGTGCTTGTTCCCTTAGCAATCTTCGGAAGGTCTTTTCAATCTCAGGATCGTAGTGAAATCTAGAAACACTCCAAGACCTTCGCATGCTTAAGTCAAGAAACATGTATTCAACTAGAAGTAACATAAACAATAACATCAGATCCCTGGTAATGGCACTAAAAACTTATTTAGTCCGCAAGTGCATCAGTAGAGCAAGTAATATGAGAGTGAGAAAGAGTGTCATATTCCAAAGGATTTAGTTTTAAAGTTTATATTATCGTATAGTCAATCATTTAGTTCAGGCTTAAGCAAGTAAAAAATTATAAAGGTAAAATGAAAATGCACTAAAATAAGAGAACCAAGCAAACATTCAAATAAGAGATTTAGCAATGGTTAAAAGGCTACGAGACTTTCTTCACCCACTACTTCACTTGATTGATGTAACTTACATGAATATATGAAAATGAGCTTAAGTAGTTAGCAAAAACCTCATGCATCCACAATGCCTATGTCTATGTCACTTGAATTTTTAGCATTTAATTACCTAAAACACTATGTCTTCATGTAAAAAAGAGTAATCTCATGTTCATTCAAACCTTGTTTCAAACACATGCTATGCATAACCAATGAGTATGTATCCATCCCATTGGCTACTCAAAACACCCAACAAACTCAAGTGAAAATTGATCATGCATTATCCAAAACCAAGGTCCCACCTCCCTTTCCCTATGTCTAGCTCAAGAAAAAGTCCTAAATCAATTGGTGATCAAGCGATTGAGTATAATAAACATAGATTTGGATAAACAACTCATAATCATTAATCAAATATTCAAGATCAAGTCATACACGACCAAGATTCATAGTGGGATCTAAAAGATCCCTTAAATCGAACTTAGAAATCTTAAGTTTCAAATAAACAAACGGTATAAAGAAATCCATAGAAGAACAATAAAATCAAGATAGCGAGAAGAAAGCAAAACTAGGGATGATCCTTAATCTTGATCTTTCTCTTGAACCTTGATCTTCCAATCTTCAAAGATCTTCTCTCAAGAATCCTAAAACTCAAGGTTCAACTCTCACTTTTGGGCATGAAGGTCAAAAACCAAGAATAATGAAAATGTTCCTTTAATTATATTAAAAACAGAAAAAATCGCGAAATAAGGTGTTACTCATTCCTAGGCATGCTTAAGCCACACCTAGGCATGGCCTTCTTAGGTAATAAAAACCCAAAGGTAGAGACAGTTGTGTGGCCTATTATGTTATTTTCCTTGCTTTCCACCATTCTTTTGAACTTCTATACCATTTTCACCTTCCAAACATTATAATTAGAATTTGGCCTTTTCATAGAAGTTATAGGGCTTTCTCTTAACTTTCAAATGTCATTAGAATCATCCCAAAACAACGTCATTTGCTCCAATTATGATTAAATTATTGGAGCAGGGTCAAGATGTCGGTTCACCAATTTAGCCCAAAGTTCCCTCAAAGATTATGTACTCAACCTAGCAAAATCAAGGAAAGTGGTTAACAAAAAAAATTGTAGATATATCTCTTAACTTTCTAATGACTCTAGTTTTGTTCTGGTTGGAGTTCTATATCTTCAAATCTACTTAATTTAATCTAGCATGGTTGGCTAAGCTCAAAACTAGTTGCCCTTATCTTCTTGGATTGACTTGATTCCTCTTATTTTTGGCACTCCTTTGGGTCATCAACCTACCTTCAAAGATTAAAATATATCCCAATAAGACACCAATTATGAATGAAACATAATTAAACTAATTTAACTCTAAATCAAGTCTAATCAACAATAAAACACATGTAATTCAAGATATTCAAAATAAGCTCATAAACTTTTCTAATTTCTAAACAAATTAAGGACTTAGTATACATTTAAGCACAAAATTAGGATATAATAACTCTACTTCATAAAGTTATCAGCTATCTAATTTATGTGAAAACTTGTGTTTTCAAGTTTGTTTTGCAAGACTAAACTTTTAAAGGGCTTGATTCACCCCCTCTCAAGCCTTGTTTCACCAACAGACCTTGCCCATTACAAAAGGTTAAGTATTTTATTGCTTTAAACATGTTCAACTATTGGTATTTCTACACTAATCCATTACCACCAATTCATTACAGCAATCCAATACTTAATCCTTGTTGCCATCCATTAGAGATTCTAGATTCATGAAGAATTAACTTGATATGAAGAATTAATTGGATGATTGCAAGCCATGGTTAACTTCTTGTCATAGAATGCAACTGAGTTTTTATTTTTTTTTCCCTCATTCATAAAATTCTTTATAATATCAAGGCATAACTAAGAAAATTAGAAGAGTGCCTTTCCATCTAATCAGAAGATACTACCCTTCAAGCTTCTATCCAAACCCGAAGCTCGATCCTCGTGTTCGACTCTATCTACGCCCTCAGCAATGTTAGCTCGACATGGCAAAGCTAGTGGGATGATGTCTTTGAAATCCTCGATGTGAAAATGGCTTGTTCGAGACACCTGCAACTGGATCCATGTCATAGCGTCATGTTCTTATCCTATTTTGCCATGGCCTAACCCTTATGCATCTCGTTTGCAAACTTTCCACTACTTGTTGCCATAAAATTATGATTCGTGTTTTTATAAGTAGATGATCCCTAGTTTTGGGTGGATATAGAGTAGGATAGATGTAAATAACTAGTCAAGAACCATTTTTGTACCTTCATTCAGTAACCAGTCAAAGAAAACACATGTTTTCTTCTTTTATAAAAAAAAAAACAGAGGAATAGGTGTTCTTTTCTTCAATGAGGTGACGAATTGGTGTTCTTCATAATAATTTGGTAGAAACTATTTCATTTATGTTAAAGGGTCATTTTCTAAATATTCCACCTTCCATTTTTACCAGATTATCAGGTAACCAGTGATGATATATAACCATTGACTTAATTTGTAATGCATCCAATGACTCATAAAGCAAGGTCCATGGATGGTCCCTAAATAATAGGGTCCATATTAAAACGACCAACTTTGGAGAGATAAGAGGAAGATGAAGGCTGTGTTTAACATGGTCCATATGATGAATGGTCCACTGATGGACCACTAGATTACAACCGTTGATTTGAATTGAAAACAAATCAATGGTTATGAGTAGATATAGGCAATTTATTACACAAGTAACCTTTAGATTTTTTGTTTTGATAATTGAAGACATTATCCCAAACTACATCATTCATGTTTTATTATTTTTATAGTCATTGTCATCTTCCTTGAGCAAGCGGGTCAACGATTACCTATTTTCAGTAAGATGGGTTACATAAAATCTTTGCATTTTAACACCATTTTAATTAACCATGAGAGTGAATCCCACTACAAGCATCACTCATGACAAGGGAATTAAACTTTTGACAAAAAATTCGATGTTGGTGGAAGATTTGTCAAGCATAGTGTTGGAATCTAGAGTATCTCCATACACTTGGCAAAATCGATGGCTATGGAATGGATGGTTGTCGGCAGGGTGAAGGATGGCCTTTTTCCGACTGGAACCTTCATTGGAATCACAAACCCTAGAGGAACCCACATCAAGCTTCCTAGTTGCCATCAAACTAGATTCCCTCCACCTCAAGCCACCCTAGATATTCTTCTCCGACGAAGGTGATTTGACCCTTCAACTTTCTTGCAAGCGATGTCCACACCATAGCCATCATCCATCGCAACTCCAGCTATTAGGCCTCTATGGAGAGGTTGGTGTTTGTAGCAAGGGGCTTGGTTTGGTTGTTGATGGCAATTTGAACTAATCAAGTAGTCCAATAATTCCTTTAAAAATGTTTTTGTCACTCACTATATGGACCAATACAAAGTAGTAGCAGGGGCAATATTTTTCTTGACATGTTAAAAATACTACATGTGTCTTAAAAATTTATATAAAAGCTAGGGGGCCAATAGCACCAACTTGTCCGCCAGTAAATCAGTCCTTGTTTGTGAGTCCACTCGACAATGTAGTTTGTATTTGTGAAATATAAACAAACAATGAAACAACTAATTTTATTATACGACATAAAAGGAAATTGATAAAAGGAAACTGACTTCGCTAGATTTGGGGATGATCAAATCGCAGACCTACACCTTTGGTGGGATTAAGAAACACCATTTGAGTTACAACTCATTGGTATTTTTTTTCAAGTCGATTAAAATGAGATATAGGTCCTAAAAAATATATCTCTCTTGTAATTTAATATTTTATTCCAATCTAAGATTCAATTATTAAGCTATCTAAATTCGTTTCACCTTAGGAAGTAAAAGTAATAAAAAAAAAGTAACATAAAAGAAAATAATTTGATTGAATAGTTTACTCAATTTTAATCTGAGACTTAAAATAAAAGTAATATGTATATATAAAATGAGTGTATATTATCTTTCTCTTTTTTCATTCAAGTAAAGTGGTGAAACCTTGAGTTGAGAAAAGTTACTTTCAATTTAAAAAATAACTGGTGTTTTGTACTCGTGTAACGCACAAGATAAATTAAAACACGTTATGATAAATAGAGAAAAATATACTTAACCTAGCGATATTACATTCTGGATGATTTAGATAAATTTGATTAAGTTATAATTAATGAAATTTATAGTTAAACCCACTCAAAATCATTTTTTTTGTTAACCGGCTCTTCCCGTGCTATGATAACTAGGCTATGTAACTCCTCTCAATAAATATTTCTTTTATATGACCTCTCAATAAAAAATTAGTTTATACAATTTCAGATAATTTTAATTTTTTATTCTATAGTTTTTTCTTTTAATATTAATTTTTATGTTTATTTGTTTTGATGTTTTATCAACTTATTATTAAGTTTATACCAAAAAAATCACTATATTTTCTTAGTTTAAAAAAACAATTAATAAATTCTTAGTTTCTTCATAATAAATTATATTTAATTAATTTTATTATATTTTCTTGCAAAATTTCCACTCTTTTTTTTGTGATGTATATATTGAAGTTTTGTAAATAATATAAAATAATTATATATGAATAAATATAGTAATTTAAAAATATAATTAATTAATTTAGGGTGACACTACATATATAGCAAAAATGATATTAGACATTTATGAAAATTTTGGGATTTTAAGATCAATTACCAATAAAAATAATTAATAACATGGTCAACTAAAGATAGGTGATAATTTTTAAAAAAAATTTCAACATGAATTAATATGCAAATGTATATATATCAAAGTAATTAATATGTGATTATAAATTTCTATATTTGTATGTGTGAGTAATAAATTTAATTTAGACCTGGTGACACATGTACATCTTCTTTTTAAATTATAACATGGGATGTCACATGACAGTTATTGAGATCATGTTTTTGTCACATGATAGAGTTTCAAACATATTTCATGTCAGAATGATACATATTAGAATATGAAAACATACACATTTTCTTTATATGACTAGTATTTTAACCCGTGCGATGCACAAGATTATTATAAAAATAAAAAAATATAGAAAAATGATGCTAAATTTAATTAAATTTGATTGTGCATTTTATAATTGTAATTTTGATCGTTAATATAAGTGGAAAGTTCTATGAAAATCAATTACAATAGTAAACATTAATAATAAAGACATTAAATTTGAGTAAAATACTGAAGCTTAAAAGTGTACACAAATTTATTTGTATTGCCCAACTCATAGTCTTAAAAAATATATATTTTATATACGACCCACACACAAAAATCATAAGGAAAAGAAATTCTAGATGAATATATCAAGATAGTAAACTCAGTACAAAGTGGTGGCAACTTTTAAAGATCAATAAACCAAGATAGTAAACTCTGGTACAAAGTGGTGAATCAAAACTCTTAATATTTACTTTCGAAACCTATTGCATTACATTTTGTATGAAAAAACTCATGTTATTGGACGTATAAAGATCTAAAACATTAAAAAAAAAGTATTTTTCATGATACCCATGTATTTGGAAGGGTTTTGAAGCCTAGTTAGCTGGCCTAATGAAAATGAAACAAATGTCCACTCGATGTCGACATCATGAAAAGGCTCTATTTTATTTTATAAGGGCTTGTTAGTTTTTTCTTTCGCAGAATGACCCCAAGGTTCTTTTAATAAATTTAAAGGCTGCTTTTGGTGTACTTGAATAGTATAAGACATGATAGTTGTTATGGGCCGTGATTTGAGATCCCGCCTAGTGGATTAACCTGACACGTATATAGCCGAACTCCGTCCTGAATGACTAAGCTTAAAGCCTTAATAGTCCGGACCTCGAAGTCATGCACATCAAATAACATTGGGCCATATAATCAAGATTGTTAGATTTGTGTAGAAAATATGCCTTAAAATATCTGTAACTGTCAATTATCATCTTACGATATTATAAGACTCATAAACATCTCAGACTGCTAAGTAACTTCTATAGCTAAGTTCTTAACTTATAGAGATTTACCCTAACAATAATGAGATGATAATCTCTACTAGGATACTAATCCTAAATACTTGCATTTAATATAGATTGCATTACGATTTTACACATGCTCTATAAATACCAGATTAACTTTCAATAGGTATCAGTAAACTATCTCTCTTAGCATAATCCTACTTGTGCACAACCTGACTTGAGTGTTGGAGTCCCTTTACAGGTACCAACCCCTATGTCTCAATACGCTATGTGTTAGGGCCAAAAAAACTTGTTTGCTCATTTGCTAACCGCAAGTGCATGGGTCGCGCAAGTAATACAGATATAGAGTAAGAGATCATTCCCACGAGGATAAGTTTATTTTCAATGCTAAGTATTAACCAATAGCTTACCTAATTCTATTCAAGAACATAAAAATAGGGGAAAACAATTAAACTAAAGATTAAAAAGTGGTAAAGATAATGGTTAGAGATTAGGGAAATCCTTCTTCATCCTCTACTTCAACCAATAACATGCAATCCTCTTCATAAATATGAATGCAATGATTAGGTTAGCTTGAGAATCTACATTAGCTAAACGCCTATGTCTTGGTCATCTAACCATGATTTCAATTGCCCAACTCACTAAGGGTCCTTGAGAGCTAACACAAAATCTACTATTTAATGTCTATTCTCAAACACATGCTATGCATGGCTAAGAGGTATATTTCTATCACATTAGCGAATCAACTCATCCCGCCATTGGAATAGAATCAAACATGCATCAATCATACATACGATCTCAAACCCAAATCCCTATGTCTAGGTTCATTGGACTTTATCAAATCAACTTAAATATTGGCCAAACACTCAAGAGCATTAAGAACAATATGATTGAGCAAAATCAAAGATCCACACAAACTCAAAGAAGAACCAATTATTAATATTCATAAAAAGGATTCAAAATCATCCCTAAAATAGCTGCTACATCATTGAACATGAAAATACAAATCAAAATACATGTTCAAGAAATGAGGAAGAGAAAATAGCAAAGGGGCAAAGAGAAAGCTTATGGATTTCGCCATTGAAACTCACATCCTCCTCCAATGGAAAGAGGGCTTTCATCCTTAGCTCCCCAAGCTCTATCTCCACCTCTAATAGAGGACCCAGCCGCAGCCTCTAACCCTAAAAAGTTAAAAACCTAAATACCTAAGAGAGAAAATTGAGAGAGGCAGAAAGAGAGCGTGAAAAAGAAAATAAATAGACTCAGTTCGCTGATGCGCACCGTGGCGTGAATAAGCCCACGCCGCGGCGTGGAGCTCTCTGTCTTGTCAGTATGCGGTGGCTGAGACCATCACGTCACGGCGTGCACATGTTTTGCGCCACGGCGTGGAGCTTTGAAATGCCTCTTTGGCTTCTTTCCTCCAATGCTGGGCCTTGGCTTGCATCAATCTGTTTCTTTTGAGCCCTTCCTGCATTAGATAAAGCACCAAGTTAAATATAATTACAAATCTACTTAATCAATCAACAAATATGCACCAATTGCTCAAAAACATAAAGGAAGATCTCAAAATAGAATTCAACAAATATAAGCATAAAACCTTCCAAATATGCATAAGAACAAGGACTAAGCATGCCATGAAGTACAAATATAGGGTATAAATAATTACATTTCATGGAGTTATCATTATGCTGCTGCTAGGAAACCACCGTAACGTGCCTATCTCAGGTACACCTTTGAATCCATTTCAAAATATTGGCGCCGTCTGTGGGAATCCATAAACTTCTAATCCCACCCAACCATGGTGAACACAGGTCAAAACTAGAGAAGAGATGCTGCGCAAGCCTTTGCCAACCAAAGGCAAGGACCAGCAGTGCAGCACCCTCCTTATCCTGTACCACCACCTGCTGCTGAAGCCTCTGCCATACTAAGGAGCCAAGGATTCTTCCTAGAAGATCTACGTGATGTCCATGAAACTTTACTTTCTGATGAAAGCTCCCACCCATTGCGCAGAGTATTTTCGAGAGATAGACTTGGTCGCCCTAGAGAAACAGCCAACAATGTTGTTCAAGGGTCTAGGGTCCCAAGGCAATCACGCCTAGGCCCTCTGAACGATGATGTTATTGATCATGTGTCCAACCAAGGTAACGTTCGTTCCAAGATGACCAAAAATTGCCTCCAAGAATTGGTGGCCCAACAAACAGCGCAGATTAATGAACAACATCATATGTTAGATAACCAACATCGTCGACTAGATGAATTGGAGAGGTTTGTACAATAGAAAAATGATAACGGAATACAAAATGGAGAAGGCCGCTGCATGACGAAGCCAGCAACACTGTTGGAAACAATATTCTAATCCATGCCAATCAGTAGCAACCTTTCTCAGACGAATTGATGACGTGTAGAGTCCCAAGAAACTTCAAGTTTCCTTCTAACATGGAGCCCTACGATGGGATAATGGACCCTTAGGAACACCTAAACACTTATACTCAGTCTTTGTAGTTCCTTGGGAAATCCCCAGAGTTGCAGTGCCATGCCTTCCCCCTTTTTTTAAAGAAGGGCACCCTCTAATGGTTCGTCACCTTACGAGTAAAATCTGTCACCGGATGCGATGACCTCACATAACGTTTCTTGCTACACTACACCACCGCCAAGAAGCAGCCCAAATTGGCTGAATCTCTTTTTGAAATTCTCCAAGGGAGTAATGAGCCCCTTCGTGAATACATGAAGAGGTTCAGTGACATTTGCATTTGTATAGAAAGCACAGACGACAATGTTGCTCTTCACTATGCTAGGAGTGGCCTCCAAACTGATTCAAACTTCTTCTGGTCTTTAGCAAAGAAGAAGCTGGAGACTTTGGACAAATTTCATTCGTGCTCCAAGAAATATATCGACCTAGAAGAAATCACTAAGGCTAAAGAGAGTCTGGAAAAAGGTGAGTCCACTCACCAAAAGAATAATCGAAACTCCAACCACCCTTAAAGCTCCTTTAAGGGTGATGCTTACCAGCCTAAATATTCTGATTACACTCCTTTGAACACAAACGATTTTGAGGGAGGTGCTTCAGACTGAGTTCCAGGATATTAAGAGGCCATCACCTCAAAAGAAACAAGCTCAGAAGGATCACTCAAAGTACTGTAAATGGCATAAAAGCTATGATCATGAAACAAAAGATTGCTATTAGCTCCACAATGTCATTAAATCCCTAATCAAGGAGGGACGACTGCAAAAGTATATCAGCGGTATCCAAAAAAATGAGAATTGTGAAAAATGAAGGGAGCGAAGATGTAGCCGCAGTCCGAGGCAAAGTCTGACTTCGCGTCAGAGGAGAAGAACCCGCAGCGTCACTGGAAAATCCCAGACTTCATCTCGCCGTGATACTGAAAATCATCAGGATCAGAATTAAGATACTCAAAGTGGAGGTAATAAAAAGGACCGATTCGTTAGTACCATCTCCGAAGGATTTTCAAGTAGGGGATCATCTAATAGTTCTCTGGAGAAAGTACTCCGGAATGTAGTGTTAAGTGTTTTAGCTCCACGCGCAAACTCCATGCTAAATACAAAGAAGAACCACCCGTCTTTTTTTCAAACAAGGACTACAGCGATATTATCCGGGATCATGATGACCCGTTGGTCATCTCTGAAATAATATCTAATGTCGAGGTCCGACGTATCTTCGTCGATCAAGGAAGCTCAGTGGACATCATGTTTGTCACATCCTCTTCAACATGTTAGACTTGTAAATAATTATAGAAGTAGCTTAATACTTGCTTAACATGCTTGTTTAATTTTGTGACAATCTGAATTAGTTTGAGCACTTTACTGCAAGCTGAAAGGTGAAAAGTAGCTTAAATAGCCCAGATATTAGTTTAAATGGCTTAGCTAATGGAAATAAATGTGAATAATTTATTTTTAAGTCACAAATATGTTTTCTGTGATGTGGTTAAAGTTTGAAAATAATCGGAGTCTGTTTGATATTTTTAGGCATACTAGTTATGTGTTTTAATACTAGAATAACTAGTCACATATATGAAAAATTATAATACTAGTGAAATGGCTTTTTAAATGAATCTTAGTATTTATTTTAAAGTTGTTAGAAATTGAAAAACTTGATTTAGCTAAAGTTGATTATTTTTAGCAGATCAAAAAATATCAGTGTTATAATGCTTGGTCCTTAGCTATCCACGGTTTTAACCTTTTTACTTGGCTCTTAGTCTTTTATTTCTCACTTCATTCTTTTCTCTTCACGGCTGGGGAAAATAGAAGCAAAAGCAACAAAAGAGAAAGGAGACAAGGAGGGAAAATAAGAGAAACAAGAGGAAAGGAAAAAGAGGAAATCAATGGGGAAAGACAAGCTTGAGGATTTATGATTATATTCATCATCATCACCATCTTTGCTACTCAAGGTAGGGGTTCTTGAGCTTAAACTTCCATTTCTACTCATTTTGATGATTAAACTTGTTTGAGGTTTAATATGTCAAATTGAGTTCTAGTGAAGTGTTAAGTGATTTTCTTACTTGGATAAGTTTTAAATGGGGTTTGAGACTTGTTCAAGCTAAGAGTTTGGATTAAAAACTAGAAATCCTCATTTTAGGCCTAAAATGCTCTAAGTGTTTATTTTAGGGGTTTGGATGAGTGATTTAGGGTTTTGATCCATTTTTGATGAAGTCAATTAGTGTTTTAAGTTTCCTTCATGTTTGTGAACTTGTTTAGGACTTAAAATCACCTAGAAATTGGTTTGGAGTGGCCAAAATTCGTGATTTGTTCCAATGGAACAGTACCACGTGTTGCAGAATTCTACAAAATAAAGTTCTTGCTTGATGTAATCGATTACAAGGTCAATATAATCGATTATAAACCTCTGGAATTGAAGTAATCGATTACAAGACCAATGTAATCAATTACTAGAGTTCTGGATTTTATGTAATTGATTACCAGACTCTTGACTTTGTTGTAATCGATTACAAAAAGGATGTAATTAATTACAAGTCCCCTATTTGTGGAAAAAAAACCAAGTATTACTTGATGGGATCATTTGTGCAAGTATTATAGGGTGTATTGAGGCATTTTTTGGGATATTTCTTGGATGGAATTATTAGCTTGCATATATGAAAAGTTTGAAAAATTATTAGATATTCAAAGGGTGATAGAATGTCTAGGTTAGTGTTTAGAACTTTTGTCAATATGAGGTTGATTTCTAAGTCACTTGTGAATGATTTTAGGATGTTCTAAATATTGTTTAACTGGATATATGAATTTAGCTACCTTTGTTGGTTAAGTGAGGCTAACATTCTTATGTTCTAGTGTTTGATATGTGGCTCGGATATTTGGTTTTCAAACCTGGTATTTGCTTGTCTTCCTATGTATTGTAACCTTAGATGGTGTGCACAACTATATGACCTGAGAATGATGTGTTGGATTCGAATTCTCTTTGCGAGTTTGCTTGTATGGTCAGGGTTACCGGTGTATAGAGTTGGCATCGTTACTCTTACTTTTATAAGGGAAATTAGTCCACACATCATTAAGTAGTGTTAGGGCATAATGCCTATCCTACTTAGTATATATAAGGAACACGGTTCCTGAGGAAAAATAAGTAAATAGCTTATGTTTTCAACTTAAAAATTTGCATTGATATTGCACATCCATAACATGTGGACTTTGTTTGAGCATAACCATACTTCATAACATAAGTCATCGCATGGTTGACACTTGTATGGGCAATTGTCATGGCTTAATCGATTAATTGTTTAGTTGCTTGTTCGATAATACCTTAGGATTGTATGTGTGATTCTTTGATATTATTGATTGTCAGTTATTCTTTTACTTAGAATACGTTGATAGTGTTTAGTTGAATTATTTATATTAAATGATTAACTGCTAGTATTGGTTATGCTTATATTGAGAAATTGTAATTTCTCACCCTGTATGTTTCATGTAAATCCAGGTAAAGTCCTTAAAAAGGATCAGGGCAAAGAAACGAAGAAGCAGAAGACTTAGATTAGTGCTTTATTTTTTTTGTTGACCAATATGTTTGTGTGTATATTTCTAGTTATAGAAAGCTGATGTATATTGTATGGCGTGTTAGCCAGTGATAGTTGTATATATAACGTTTTAATCATTTGTGGCTCTCTATAATGATTGTGTAAGTTGTTATGGAATTTTATTTTTTTGCATTTCTAGAAGTGACATATCTAATGTGATTTATTTTGGAATATTCTGTTTATTTTACTATAATTCGTATTAGGGTGTTACAATGTTCATGGACGCCTTTGAGATATTAGAGTTCCCCCTGTTAGTGTTAACCCCTTATGATGGTGAGCTCACTGGTTTCTCTAGGGAAAAGGTTACCCCGGTGGGTTACTTTGAAACATTCCTGACCTTGGGTGACGATAATGTCTACAGAACTGTTAAAGTCAGATTTCTAGTCGTGGATTGCCCATCAACATACAATATTATATTGGGTCGCCCTACGTTGAATGGCAATGTCGCTGTACTATCTACAACTCATCAGGCCATGAAATTCCTCAATAAGAATAATGAGGTGGTCACAATTAAGGGCGATCAGATCACATAGCGCAAATGCTACAATAAAAGTCTCAAAATCTACACGACCCCTAGGAAAACCAAAGTGCGCACATCTAGCACGGCTCTGGATTAAGTCAACATCCTTATGACCAAGTTAGACATACGCGAAGAGATCTACGACACCAGACCCCAGGCATAAGGAGAGTTGCTTCCACTCTAGCTAGGTGACAAGCCTGACTGATAATCACATATTTTATTTATTAAAAAACCCTTATGTTTAGTCATTTACACTCTCCATATTCTTAATTGATTGAGTTTGGTATGATTTTGTGAGTTTGAGCTCAAATTGGTCCTAATTGAATATTTTCAGCATTATTGAGATTTTACATTGTTTCTGTATTTTGGCCATAACTTGAGTTCCTGATATCTGATAATCATGAATTTTATCTTGTAGGAAAGCTAAGAGGAAGCTCTACAACTTTGATGAAGAGCTCGAAGTCCTAAACAGATGTCTAAGGGACCTAAGTTTACATGGAAGTCAGAATACGGGTTCTGTCACTAGAATCCGAACGGTGTGCACTCATAAAATGATATCTCAAGTTGTAATAATGGAGATAGGCTGAAATTTGGATAGTTGATAGTCAAGACCCAAATAAACAACTTTCATAAAGAACACCTTTTGAAAGAATGAAGTTTAATGAGTCAGTTTGGGCTTGCAAGTCGGAACAGAGGTGCTGAAGTTGGGTTTGAGCAACCTGTGGTATTTGGGTCATATCTTGGGCTGTAGGAAGCCAAATTGGACGATCCAGATATGCATGTTATAGCCAAGACAAAGATCTACAACTTTCATGAAGAGTACTTTTCATGAATCTGAAGTATAATCGGTCTTTTTCGGCTTCCAAGTCAGACCAAGGAATTTTCACACTCAACCACTCCACTCCACTCATCCACTCATCCACTCAACCACTCAACCACTCCACTCCACTCCACTCACCCACTCAACTAACCCACTCAATCAACCCACTCAACCACTCATCCACTAAATCAATCCACTCAACTACTCAACCACTCCACTCCACTCATCCACTCATACTCAACCACTCAACCACTCCACTCCACTCACCCACTCAACCAACCCACTCATCCATCCACTCCCCTCTGTCATTTTGTTACCCTGGACTTCTATAAAAGGTACCATTGGTTATCATGAAAGGAGTTGGACTCTCCTTCATTTCTCTCATAGTTTCTTCTTGTTTCTTCATAGTTTTTCTTGTGATTTCCTTCTAACTATGTGTAACTAAACCTCCCTTGGTTAAGGGGGTGATGAAACCACTAGTATTGATGTTGTGAATCTTACATATTTGATTATTTCAATACAGTTATATTTTTATTCATATATTTTTGAATCTATTATTGGTATGAAGGTTTTTGTACTTGTTCCCACTTTCAAAGTGGTTGATCTGGGTTTATTATGCGCGGTTGCGGTAGTAGATCTAGAGAAATATATGTTCTAAGTAATTTAATCCCGGTGTGTGATTAGATCTTAGTGTAATTAATTTTATAAATCTTAATGCAATTGTTGGATAGTTGTAAGAGCGGTTGCTTTATGACTAATCAGTGATTAGGAGTTGATTTGAGCGGTTGCTAAATTGGCCAACACGTAAGGAAAACAGAGATTTACTCTCACAATTGCGTAAGAATATAATTGAGCATGTTGGAATAAAATGATATGTGGATTTACATTATCATATAAATCTAGTGATGGATTCAATCTCTTAACCAATTTTCTTATATTGTTAATTTCAGTTCATTTATTGTTATTGTCTTTGAAGCTGTTCATTGTTCATCAAAACTCCAAAACCCCCCTTTTTATTGTTTATTGTTAATCAGAGTCTAAATTGGGAATTGTTTAATAGTGTTAATTAAATTGGTTCTCTGTGGATCGACCCTTACTAACTACAACTAGTTGTAAGGTTTTTATTTTTTGGTGGGCACGACAACCTGATTTTTATCTAAATTTTAATCACTACATCCGAACGCATCGTAATTTTGGCGTAGATTCTTGGTGAGCCAATTTTTCAATTACACTATTAATTTATTTCCTATTTTTACTCTGTTTTTATTTTTGTTTTTATTTTTGAATCTTTCTTTACGAGTGTTTTGTAGGTGTTGATGTCCATTGAAGGGGTAGACGAAGGATTGCTAAATTTGAGGAACTATATTGATCAACTCACTTCACATCCTCAATTTCCCTTCCATCAGGATAATTTCCACTTCACACTGCCGACATTGAAGCCGGCCATTACATTGATCTATCAAGTTCGAGAGACATCCGAAATATACGAAGAAGTGACGATGGCGAGAAAACACTTTAAGGGCATTGGGTGCTCCGGATCTAGATCAACGACCTATGTGCATAGACATTCTTGAAAATGAAGAGGCATTTGAATTGAAATCCGGCTTAATCCATCTCTTGTCATCTTTCAATGGATTACCTGGAGAGGACCCCAACAAGCACTTGAAGGAAATTCATGTGGTATGTTCTAGCATGAAACCTGCAGGAATTCATGTAGAGCAAGTCAAATTAAGAGCTTTTCCATTCTCATTGAAAGACTCAGCAAAGGAATGGCTTTACTACTTGCCACCCGGATCCATCCAATCATGGCAGGACATGGCCCAAACTTTCCTAGACAGATACTTCCCTGCCTCAAAAGCTACAACAATCAGAAAAGAAATCTGTGGTATTCAACAAAGGCATGGAGAATCACTCCATGACTATTGGGAGAGATTTAAGAAGCTATGTTTCAGCTGCCCTCATCATCAAATAAGTGAGCAGCTCTTAATTCAGTATTTCTATGAAGGCTTACAAGTGATGGATCGCAACATGATTGATGCTGCTAGCGGAGGAGCATTGGTTGATAAAACTCCTCAAGAAGCTAAAAACTTGATCTCAAGAATGGCTGCCAATACTCAACAATTTTATTCTAGAAATGACACTAGAGTAAGAGCAGTGAAAGAAGTAGAGACAACAAGTTTACAGCAGCAAATGACTCAATTGACTGCTATGGTTCAACGATTAATGGATACAGGCAAAGCACCAGTTCATGCTTGTGGGATCTATTGTTCATCTGGACATCCCACTGATATGTGTCCCACTTTCCAAGAGGACACAAATGAGGAGGTAAGAGCAGTAGAGGGATATGCTGGACTTTAAAAAAATTACAACCCCTACTCAAACACATATAATCCAAGTTGGAGGGATCATCCTAATTTCAGCTATGCAAAGCAACCTCAAAATCAACCTCCAGCTTATGGACCTCCAGGATTCCAACAAAGGCAAGCACCTTTCCCTCAGAGACAGCAGCAAGTTCAAGCTCCTAAGCAACCTGAGCCTTCACTAGAGGAGCTAGTGAAGCAAATGGCCACTAATAATTTGCAGTTCCAATAAGAAACAAATGCAACCATACAAAGTTTCAAATAAGAAACAAGGACTGCAATCAATAACTTGCAGAATCAGATAGGGCAGCTGTCCACAGAATTCAACAAGTTTCAAAGCTAAGCTTCAAGAAAACTACCCTCACAGCCAGAAGTAAATCCGAGGGAAAATGCTAGTGCTGTCACGTTGAGAAGCGGAAAGACGATGGATGAGCCTACATCTCCTCTACCAATCACTCAAGAGAAAGATGAACCACCCAAAGAAGCAAATGATAAGGGGCAAACTTCCAAAGCTCCTAAGGTAAGTATTTCTGAACCCCTTTCTAAATATGTTACTAAAGCTCCTTTTCCTAGTAGGTTGGTTAAAACCAAGAAAGAAGAAGCGAGAAAAAGAAATACTTGAGACTTTTAGGAAGGTAGAGGTTAATATCCCTTTGTTAGATGCCATTAAGCGGTACCTAGATATGCAAAATTTACGAAAGAATTATGCACTAACAAGAGGAAGTTAAAAGGAAATGAAATGGTCCAAGTGGGAGAAAATGTTTCAAATTTGTAATTAAAAAGAAACTCCCAACCAAATGTAAGACCCTAGCACATTCACCATTCCATGCACTATAGGTAACACAAGGTTTGAAAGGGCAATGCTTGATTTAGGTGCATCTATAAATGTCATGCCATATTCTATTTATGCATCTTTATACTTGGGTCCTTTGGAACCCTCTTTGGTGTTGTTATTCAATTGGCTGATAGATCTAATGCATACCCTAAGGGTGTGGTTGAAGATGTTTTAGTGCAGGTGAATGAATTAGTGTTTCCAGCAGACTTCTATGTTTTGGACATGGAAGAGGATGAGTCTCCCAAATCTGCTCCTATCTTGCTAGGGAGACCATTTTTGAAGACTGCGCGGATAAAAATTGATGTGCACTCAGGAACTCTAACAATGGAATTTGATGGGGAATTAATTAGATTCAATATTTTTGAAGCTATGAGATACCCAAGTGATGTGCACTCTGCTTGTTTAATTGATTCTTTTGATCCTTTTGATTCTTTAATTTCTGTAGCTTTTGATACTAATCATTTTGATGCTCTTGATACAATTCTAACTCATAGCTTAGATGTACAGAAGGAAAAGAAGAAGAGTGAAGAAGAGCCATGGAGTGAAGACATTGATGAAATTGTTCTTTGCCTTACAAGAGCTCTCTTCCACCCGAGAAAGAGCACGAGGTAACTTTTGTTGATTTACTGTTACTACCGATATACCTCAACTTTGTTGTGCGAGGCACTGAATTGGAACTTAAAACCTTTGCTGATCATCTTAAATACATATTCTTGGGGGAGAAGGACACCCTTCTAGTAATAATTGCAAAGTCACTCACCCAAGAACAAGAAGAAAGCGGTAGCATTTGTTTTGCAAGAACATAAGACACTGACCATTGGTTGGTCAATAGGCGATATCAAGGGTATTAGTCCCTCCATTTGTATGCATAGGATATTAATGGAGGAGGATACTAAACTGTGAGAGACCCTCGGCGGAGGTTGAATCCTCCCATGATGGAAGTTGTGAAAAATGAGATCTTGAAACTCCTAAGTGTGGGGGTGATCTACCCCATTTTTGACGACAAGTGGGTAAGCCCGGTCCAGGTAGTACCAAAGAAATGCGGAATTCTTGTGGTAAGAAATGCTGAAAATGAGCTTATTCCCACTAGGTTACGACAGTGGTGGCGTGTTTGTATTGATTACGGGAAGTTGAATGCCACCACGAGAAAGACCACTTTCCTTTACCTTTCATTGATCAAATGTTAGAAAGATTAGTGGTCATTCTCATTATTATTTTTCGGATGGTTTTTCAGGTTATAATCAGATTGCCATAGCTCCAGAAGACCAAGACAAGACTACATTCACTTGTCCATTTGGTACCTTTGCATATAGGCGAATGCCTTTTGGACTCTGCAATGCACCAGGAACTTTCCAAAGATGCATGATGAGTTTATTTTCTGATTACATTGAAAACATCATTGAGATTTTTATGGATGACTTTAGTGTCTTTGGAAATGATTTTGAAAATTGTTTGGAACATTTAACATTGGTTCTTAAAAGATGCATTGACACTAACCTGGTACTGAATTGGGAAAAATGTCATTTCATGGTGAATGAAGGTATTATGTTAGGTCATGTAATTTCTGCAGGGGAATTGAAGTAGATAAAGTTAAGGTAGAACTCATGCATTATTTGCCACCACCCACTAGTGTGCGGGAGATTCGTTCTTTTATTCGTCATGCAGGTTTCTACCGGAGATTCATTAAAGACTTTTCTAAAGTCTCATTGCCCCTTTGCAGACTTCTTCAAAAAGATGTTAATTTTAACTTTGATGAGAAATGTATGGAAGCTTTCAATAAACTCAAGAAGTTGTTAACTGTTGCGCCTATCATCAGGCCACCCAACTGGGAGTTACCTTTTGAACTAATGTGTGATGCCAGTGACTTTGCAGTAGGAGCTGTCTTGGGACAACGAGTTGATAGAGTTCCTTATGCCATTTACTATGCATCAAGGACTCTAAATGATGCTCAACTTAATTACTCAACCACAGAAAAGGAACTTCTAGCTGTTGTATTTGCTTTAGAAAAATTTAGATCATATCTAATTGGTTCTAAAGTGATTGTGTTTTCAGATCATGCAGCCTTGAAGTATCTTCTAACAAAGAAAGAAGCAAAGCCTAGATTGCTCCGATGGATTTTATTGCTCCAGGAATTTGACTTGGAGATTAAAGACAAGAAAGGAGCGAAAACTTGGTGGCCGATCACTTGAGTAGATTGGTAAGCGAAGAGGAAGAAATGCCTATCATGGAGACTTTTCCAGGATGAATATTTGATGGTTGTCAACACCATAATCCCTTGGTATCCGACATTGTTAACTACTTGGTTACTAAGGACTTTCCAGGAGGGTTTGAACAAGGCCCAAAGAGATAAATTAAGGAGTATGATCAAATACTATATCCGGGATGACCCGTACTTATGGAAGCATTGTGCGCAGATCAAGTCATTAGGAGGTGCATTCTTGATTCGAGACACACTCATCCTCTCCTTTTGTCACACCTATGCATGTGGAGGACACTTTGGCAGTAAAAGGACAGCCAACAAAGTGCTTGACAGTGGTTTCTATTGGCCTTCAATTTTCAAAGACGCTTACAACTTTTGTAAGTCTTGTGACCGCTGTCAGAGAACAGGTAACATTGGTCCTCGTAATCAAATGCCTCAGACTCCGATCATTTTTGTGGAAGTCTTTGATGTGTGGGGTATTGATTTCATGGGACCATTCCCTCCCTCATTTGGTTTCACATACATTCTTTTATCTGTTGATTATGTGTCTAAATGGGTGGAAGCAAAAGCCACCCGTTCTGATGATTCTAAAACTGTTGCAGATTTTGTTAAAACACATATTTTCTCTAGGTTCGGGACCCCGAAGGCTATCATCAGTGACCAAGTGACTCATTTTTGCAACAGAACCTTTGATGCTCTATTGAAAAGATATGGAGTTATGCATAGAATCTCCACTCCTTACCATCCACAGACAAATGGGCAAACTGAAGTGTCTAAGCAGGGAGATTAAGTCAATCCTTGAAAAGACAAAGTGAATCCCTCAAGAAAGGATTGGAGCACTCGACTTGAAGATGCTTTATGGGCTTATAGACTGCTTATAAGACTCCCATTGGCATGTCACCATTTCGGTGGTGTATGGAAAGCCTTGTCATTTGCCCGTTGAGTTGCAACATCGCTCTTCTTGGGCCATTAAACAAGTAAATATGGAATTGGAAGGAGCTGGAAAGCAAAAGAAGTTCCGATTACAGAGGCTGGAAGAATTAAGAAATGAGGCCTTCGAGAATGCCCCGATTTATAAGACTAAAGCTAAGGCATTCCATGACCAGTTGATTTCCGAGAAAAAATTTCACGAGAGGGCAAAAAGTTCTGCTTTTTCAATCAAGACTCAAATTGTTTCCAGGTAAACTGCGTTCTAAGTGGATTGGGCCATTTGTGGTAACTAATGTTTTTCCTTTTGGTGCAGTTGAGATCAGGAGTGAAATTTCAGGCAAAACATTTAAGGTCAATGGTCATCGTCTCAAACCTTATTATGAACTTCCAGAGAATGCAGAAGTGGAGGTGATGAACCTTCTCCATCCGCATTATGAATAAAAAAAAAAAAGAAAAAAAAATAGTTGTATGCCCGACAATAAGCGACAACAATTGCGAAAATCTTGCGTATGGATTTTATTGGCCTACTTTATTCAAGGTCGCAAAAGTCGGAAATTGGTCAAAAAAGTTTTGCTTTGAGATTATCATCTGCACCTACTCCTTGGATAATTGAGATCTAGGAGGCGCGGTTCTTTTGTTGTCAAACACGTGTATCCTCTGGGGTCGTAGATATTGAGGATCCTAGGAATGGTAATGCGCTTAAAGTTAATGGACAAAGACTCAACCATTCCTGGAAAACCAAGTTCTTGAGTTCTTTGTGTTACCGGTTAAGTGGCGGATACGGTACTCCGTGACTCTCAAGTCGGTTTACTTTTCAGTTTTCCAAAATAACTGAACCCTTCTTCTCCTTATGGATGTAATTCTTTTAAACCTGAGCAAATATTTTCCTTCTCTTCCTCAAAATGCTCTGAGAACAATCTACAAAGTTCGATGTGAAAGATTGAGAGCTATTTGTTAATGCACAAAGGTATGCCGAAGAAGATTTATCTTTGGATAATTGAAGCAAAGGTCCGATTAGCAGGTGAGTCCTCAATTTCATTTAACTCATATATGCCCGATCTTGGAAGAAGTTCATATTCTAAAAGGAGAAGAGCAAAAAGGTTACAAGTTTGTCACAAATGTGGATGATGGGCGCAACAAGCGATGTCGTACTTTGGGGATGGTTTCCGCAAATAGAGAAGATAAAATTTTCTTCATTAAGAATGGACTGAGTAAGGAGTCATTAGATGATATCTTATTGACTCTTGAGACGCATTCTTGTGGATTGGTGCATCGTGAAATTCTTAAATTGTGGAATCTCTTCAAGGATGAAGAAAAACGCTACAGTCTTGGGAATCTGACTCTAAAAGATCCTGTTTGCCAATTTATAAGAAAATTGGATGGGAAGCTTATCCTCGACTCATAGAAGACGTTTAAGCCGTTACTGGACGTTAAACCAGAGGCAGATGTGAGCCATATCCACAAACAATCTGTACGTATCATCATCATCATCTTCTTCTTCTTCATGTCATCTTTCAAAAAAAAAAAAAAAACAAAAAAACAATGAAAAAAAACAAAAACAAAAACAAAAAAAAAAACAAAAAAAAAAAAAAAAACAAAAACAAAAACAAAAACAAAACAAAAAAAAAAAAGATTTGTGTTTCTTAATTTCAACCTTTTTCGACAACACCAACCTACCCTTATAGGTGCAATTATTTCCCTTCCCATTCTTTTTCTTTTTTAAACACTCCCTTTTCTCTACTAACCTTCAACTCAGAAACACTCAAAGAGAGGAAGAGTATAGAATGGGGCCTTCTATTCGTAACCTAAAAAATGTCCGTGTTTTTTGTGGGTCGAGTTATGGGAAGGGATTAGAATTGTAAACGCAGCTAGCACTCTTGGTCAATCACTTCTTTGTTGAGGAATATTCATCTTGTATATGGGGGAGGTTGTCGTGGGTTAATGGGGGCTGTATCACTTTTTGCTTTTATAGGAGGCAGTCAGGTTTTAGGTGTTATTCCTAAACCTTTAGCTGAAAATAACATCACTGGAAAGACAGTTGGAGAAGAAATTCAGGTAACATCCATGCATGGGCGAATGAAAACAATGGTTGACAATTCTGATGCATTTCTTGTCTTACCAGGTGGTTTTGGTACTTTGGAAGAAATTTTTCAAGTTGTCTCTTGGGCCGAACTGAACATCCACCATAAACCCATTGGTTTGTTGAATGTTAATAATTTCTTTGATCTTTTGTTATTTTTTCTTGACAATGCTGTGGAACAGAAATTTATCACTCCTTCGGCAAGACAACTTCTTATCTCCGCCTCCATTATTGATGAGCTCATTGATAAATTAGAAGCTTTTGAGTATGTGTCCAACGATAAGGTATTAGCTCAGATAGATTGGTCAACAGGAAGCAGCGAAGGAAGTGACAAGAAAAGAAAGCCAGATCTGACACTTTCTCTTTAGTCGGTTTGATTTTATTGTACTTTGTTTCTATTTAAATTTGTGTCAACTTTCTCCAACAGGTAATATCTTCTATCCTTTACTCATCTATATTTTAACATTGGGGACAATGTTGTGATCTAGTTGGGGGGGAAGGATAGTTAACCTAAAAAAAAATTAAAATTTGTTGTTTTGTTTGGAAAGTATGATATGATTGTCATGGACTTATTAAACTAATTAGTGATGGCAGAGTAAGGAGTAATTTTACTATTGAGACGCATCTTAATTGGTGGCAGAGTAAGGAGTTTGTTTTTAGGTAGTAATTAATTAGTATTAAATTGTGGAAGTACTAAAATTTTATTATTTGATTTCTTTTGGGGGGTTTGATGCGAGATCTTGACGATTGTGTTTCTTTTCCTGCTTAGCGTTGATTCACTTCTTATCAGGTTGTGTTGCTCTTTTCTATATCTCTCTTTCACATTGAGGACAATGTTATATTAAGTGTGGGGGAGAGATTTTAGCATAAAAAAATATCTTAATTTCAAAACAAAAAAAATAAAAAAAAAAGTTTTAAAAGAAAAAGAATCATTGCATGATTGAATAACTTTTCTCCCTTCTTGAACTGATGTGCTTGGTGATGGATGATTGAATTGATGAATTGAGTTTGATGGATGCATACCTTGTGAGATTTTGAGCCTAATGGATGGATTCAACATTTATGTCATTCTCTTCTTTCTTGTGTGACTTTCACTCATGTTAATGACTACTCTAGAACTTGCTTTGATTCTTTTTAAGGCTACATTTCACTTGCATGCATGAACATGATTGAGGCCCTCTTTCTTAATTAGCTAGTTTAACCAAATAGCCAACCTTGTTTTCAATATGATATCAAGCACTCTTTTGACTTCTTGAAAATTGTCTGATTCCTGCCAACCTTGTATATTTTCCTTTGCTTAACCCCTTTGAGCTTATTTGACCATTCCTTGTTTCTAGCTCATTATGTACTTTAAATGAAAAATCGCGTTCTTATTTTACCTTAGGGAATAAAAGAACATTAGCTTGGTTAATGGATGAGTTTTTGAACAAGTGTGGGGGTGTGTGTACAAAATGGTTGTTGAAAAAGGAAAGAGTGCCCAAAACAAAAAAATAAAAAGAAAAAAAAATGTACGTATAGAGTTATGTTCATATATAAAAAAAAAAGGATTGAGAAATGAATATGTAAAGAGTTATACATTAGAGTTGGGATGAACTTTTATGCTTGTTATTTGAACTCAGCTCTCATTTGCTTTTATTCTCTTTGGTATTTATCCTCTCATATCCATTTTACCCTATTCTGTTACCTTGACCTCACTACAACCTTGAATAAAGTCCTCATGATTTGTGTATGCATGTGTTTTGAGTAGTGGAGAAGTAGAAGATAAGCAAGCTTATGGTAGTGCAATTTTCATGGTTGAATTGAGTGAAATACCTACCTTTTAAACACTTGAGAGATTGAGAGGGAATCTTGTGAAGATCTACCATTCTCGATTCATGTTGAAGATACCTTACTTGTTGGTTTGAGATGTGGAGAATTGTTAACTCATGAATGTTTTGATCCCTTGAACCTTTGGTTGTTCTTCTTGATTGTAAAATTTTGGGCTCTTGAATGTCGTTGGAATTTAAAATTTTGTTAATCTCTTATGTCCTTGTTTTGGTCTTGAGTTTTGCCCAGGAATGCAAAAAGCTAAGTGTGGGGGAATTTGATAATCACATATTTTATTTATTAAGAAACCCTTATGTTTAGTCATTTACACTCTCCATATTCTTAATTGATTGAGTTTGGTATGATTTTGTGAGTTTGAGCTCAAATTGGTCCTAATTGAATATTTTCAGCATTATTGAGATTTTACACTATTTTTGTATTTTGGCCATAACTTGAGTTCCTGATATCTGATAATCATGAATTTTATATTGTAGAAAAGCTAAGAGGAAGCTCTACAACTTTGATGAAGAGCTCGAAGTCCTAAATAGATGTCTAAGGGACCTAAGTTTACATGGAAGTCAGAATACGGGTTCTGTCACTAGAATCCGAACGGTGTGCACTCATAAAATGATATCTCAAGCTGTAATAATGGAGATAAGCTGAAATTTGGATAGTTGATAGTCAAGACCCAAATAAACAACTTTTATGAAGAACACCTTTTGAAAGAATGAAGTCTAATGGGTCAGTTTGGGCTTGCAAATCGGAATAGAGGTACTGAAGTTGGGTTTGAGCAACCTGTGGTATTTGGGTCATATCTTGGGTTGTAGGAAGCCAAATTGGACGATCCAGATATGCATGTTATAGCCAAGACAAAGATCTACAACTTTCATGAAGAATACTTTTCATGAATCTGAAGTATAATCGATTATTTTTGGCTTCTAAGTCAAACCAAGGAATTTTCACACTCAACCACTCCACTCCACTCATCCACTCAACTACTCAACCACTCCACTCCACTCATCCACTCATCCACTCAACCACTCAACCACTCCACTCCACTCCACTCACCCACTCAACTAACCCACTCAATCAACCCACTCAACCACTCATCCACTAAATCGATCCACTCAACCACTCCACTCCACTCATCCACTCAACCACTCAACCACTCCACTCCACTCACCCACTCAACCAACCCACTCATCCATCCACTCCCTTTGTCATTTTGTTACCCTAGACTTCTATAAAAGGCACCATTAGTTATCATGAAAGGAGTTGGACTCTCCTTCATTTCTCTCATAGTTTCTTCTTGTTTCTTCATAGTTTTTCTTGTGATTTCCTTCTAGCTATGTGTAACTAAGGAATTGGTTAAGGGGGTGATGAAACCACTAGTATTGATGTTGTGAATCTTGCATATTTGATTATTTCAATACAGTTATGTTTTTATTCATATATTTCTGAATCTATTGTTGGTATGAAGGTTTTTGTACTTGTTCCCACTTTCAAAGTGGTAGATCTGGGTTTATTATGCGCGGTTGTTGTAGTAGATCTAGAGAAATATATGTTCTAAGTAATTTAATCCCGGTGTGTGATTAGATCTTAGTGTAATTGGTTTTCTAAATCTTAATGCAATTGTTGGATAGTTGTAAGAGCGGTTGCTTTATGACTAATCAGTGATTAGGAGTTGATTTGAGCGGTTGCTAAATTGGCCAACACGTAAGGAAAACAGAGATTTACTCTCACAATTGCGTAAGAACATAATTGAGCATGTTGGAATAAAATGATATGTGGATTTACATTATCATATAAATCTAGTGGTGGATTCAATCTCTTAACCAATTTTCTTATATTGTTGATTTCAGTTCATTTATTGTTATTGTCTTTGAAGCTGTTCATTGTTTATCAAAACTCCAAAACCCCCCTTTTTACTGTTTATTATTAATCAGAGTCTAAATTGGGAATTATTTAATAGTGTTAATTGAATTGGTTCTTTGTGGATCGACCCTTACTAACTACAATTAGTTGTAAGGTTTTTATTTTCTGGTGGGCTTGACAACTGATTTTTATCTAAATTTTAATCACTACATCCGCACGCATCACTGTCCAATTCACTAAGATAGGTGCAAATTTGGAAGAATAAGATAGGCTCCAACTTATAAAGCTCTTCCAGGAAAACAAGGACCTCTTTGCCTGGACGTCCTCCAATATTCCTGTGCTTGATCCTGCTTTCATCTGTCATCATTTATCTATTAAACGAGATACAAAGTCAGTCTCCCTAAAGAAAAGAAAAGTTGACGTTGAGAGACAACAGATTATCGAAGAGCAAGTTAAGGAGCTACTCAGTGTCGACTTCATCAGGGAGATTTCATACATCACATGGCTCTCCAATATGGTTGTCGCGACCGTAAAATTAATCGCGACGATTTAGCAACTTAAATTAAATTATTTTAATTTTAAGAGTCGCCACCAATTTTATTTGAATTTGGAAAAATTGGAAAACCTTTTATTTGGAAATGGTCTTTGGAACCAGATTGATTCTGGAGTCTGTTATGCTTAGGGAAGGGTGGAAACTTAATCCCACTGCACCCCTAAGCACCCGTCCTAAGACGGTACCTTAGATTAATTGTGCAAATTATTAACAATCCTTGAAAATATTTATTTTACCCCTTTTGCAAACATTGTAACTAAAAAGAGAAAACCACAAAATTGTGAAAATTTAAATTTGGCTTGACAGAAATGAAATTCTGCTCCTACGTATCCCCTGGTGCAATGGGGAACTCAAAGTTACGTAGTTCTCTATAAAATAAGTGTGGGTTGGTTGATTTTATTTAAAATGATTTTTTTGGAATTTGAATTAACAAACCGTCATGCTGAGCTTATTCAAATTAAGGATTAAATAGAAGTGAAGCTGGCCACGCTAGAGACGTCACCCATTGATTATCGAGTTTGTTACTGAAATTTTTATTTAAGATTGTAAATCATCAACTTCGTCTTAACTCGATGTTTACAAAATATAAGAGTTAGCAAGTGTCGCAACTCAGGTAACCCATTTTTATTCCTTTTTTAAAAAATTTTAATTATTTCTTTATTTATTATTATTATTATTATTTTTAAACTTCTTTACCCTTCTCCCTTCTTATCAAAATGCATCATTATGGACAGCAGTCCACGTGATTCAACCTCACACACCCAAAAGACAATCACAATTCAATTTAAAGAGATAAAAAATTAGAGAATTTGACAACACTAACAGCACGCACCAGGGGACGTTTGGGGAGGGGTTTGGTCCCTGAGATTCGACGGTCGGGGAGGCCGACTCGATGTTCGACGGTCGGGAATTGCCTCCGAAGGTCGAGAACTAGTTCCCGTGGTCCGACGGTCGAGAGAGCGGCTCTCGAGGTTCGACGGTCGGGAATTGCCTCGACGGTCGAGAACCGGTTCCCGTGGTCCGACCTGGCCGAGAACCGGCCTCCGAGGTTCGACGGTCGGTGGAAAAATGGATTTATTTGGGTTTGGAAGGTGAAGGTCGATGAGGGAGTGTAGGGTGGTGTGTTTCGACGGTCGAGTGAAGGGATGGATTCGGCTGCAGAATTTGGATGGGTTGTCGTGAGGAGTTCGACGGTCGGTGAAGGCGACCTAGCCGAGGTTCGACGGTCAAATTGGAGAATATAGGTGTTTTTTGCTTTTGGGGTCCGACGGTCGAATGTGATGGAGTTTAGTTGATGGTGTGAAGGTTTGGATGGCTCGTCGGTGAGAGGGTAGTAGTCGGGTGTGGTTCGACGGTCGGCTGAAAGGCCGATGGATTCGACGGCCGAGTGAGGGGATGGAGTTTGGTTGATGGTGATGGAGGTTTGGATGGCTCGTCGGTGAGAGGAGTGGAGCGGGGTTTCGAGTTCGACGGTTGTGAGGGTAAGGTTTAGAGGTTTGGGAGATAGGTGATATGGTTTGTGGAATCTCGACGGTCGGTTGGGAAGGATTTGGGGTTCGACGGTCGTGAGGAGGAAGGTTTGGAAGTTTGGGAGATAGGTGATGTCACGTAATGGATGGTTGGAGGATGGTGGTGGGGATTCGACGGTCGGTGATGAAAGTCGCAATGGTATGGTTCGACTGGCCGAATGAGGAGAGGGATTCGGGAGTTCGACGGTTGGTTGGTTGAAGGGAAGGGTCTTACCTCCGGGGTTTTGACGGTCGGTGAGGGTGTCGGAGAGATGGTCGGTGAGATGATGGTAATCGTACGGTCCGATTCGCGGTCGGATGAGAGAATGGATTCGACGCGTCCGGTTTTCGTTCTTGGGTGGTTCGTGTAGTCTTACGGTCGGATGAGAGGACGGATTCGACGGTCGGTTTTGGTTCTTGGGTGGTTCGACGGCCGAATAGGATGGAGTTTGGGGGGTCCAACGGTCGGTTGGTGGGGAGATGAAAAAGTTATGAAGGTTGGAGCGTATGGTCACGGTTTTCCGGGCAAAGACAAGTGATTCGGGTTTTTTGGTGGCTATAGTGGAAAATGGTTGATGAAGAGGAGGTTTGTGGTTTTATTCGGTTGGAAAAAAAAAAATGGTTATGGAGTTTAGGTGGTTGTGGTGATGGGAGGTTTGCTGTATGGTGGTCACGTTGGAGGGTGAGAGCTTGGTGAAGGTGCTGCCATGGTGGTTACGTGAATGGTGGAGAGGTGAGGAGGAGCTTGGTTTGTGATCAGGAGGGAGAAGGATCGATGCTGCTGGTTACCTGGTGGTTGGTTTTTGAAAGTTTTAATATCAGCCTCCGATGGAGAGATCCCCTCCTAAGGTCTTGAAGTTGGTCCTCCCTTATTAGTTGCTAGCCGCCAGGTGATAATGGAGTGGAGTGGTTATGCATAATGGAGTGAGTGATAACAAACTGACAATGGAGTGGGTGATCATGCCAGATGGAGTCAGTGAATTAGTGAGGGAGTAGTTAGAAAATAAAAAAGAAAAGTGAGTGTTCTTTGTGTGTGATTTTTTTGTTTTGTTTATTGTTTATTTTATTTTTTAATTTTTTTCTCTTTTATTTTTAATTTATACTTTTTTTTATTTTTTTCTTTTAGTCTGGTCAAAATTGGGTGTTCACAGTTGCCCCTCTTTACTTGTTTCTTATTAGATAAAAAGGAAAATTATGTTTTTTCATTTTATCGTCGTAAGAAACGAGTAAAGAAATGAACTCCAATTTTGTCCGGCAATGCATGAAAGGATAAATGCAAAACAAAGTAAACAATGAAAAGAAATTAGAATACATGGAGCCGATGCGCTCAACAGAAAGTAAAAAAAAATGGGTGACCGAGTCCCGGAATTTTAAAGACAATGGGCAATCAACGTCTCCATAATTTAAAAGACAAGGGCTTGATCAATTTAAAGACAATGGCTTGGCCCCTAATTTGAAAGACAAATGGCTTGACCAGAATTTGAGAGACTTGGGCTTGGCCCAACTTAAGAGACTAAGTGGCTTGGCCCAATTTAAAAGACAAAGGCTTGGCCCAATTTAAAGACACCCGGGCTTGGCTTGAAAATTTGAGAGACAATGGGCTTGGCCTCAATTGGGAGACAAAGTGGGCTTGGCCAGTAACTTGAGAGACAATGGGCTGGCCCTAATTGAATTTAAAGAAAAGTTGGGCTTGGCCTTAATTTAAAAGACAAAGCGGTTTGGCCCAAGATTTGAAAGACAAAGCTGGGCTTGGCCTAGACTTAAGAGACAATGGCTTGGCTAAACTTGAGAGGTAAGGGCTTGGCCTGCAGACTTGAAACATGGCTTGGCCGTAATTTAAAAGACAATGGGCTTGGCCCTAATTTAAAGAAAATATGGCTTGGCCCAAAATTTAAAAGACAATGGGTTATGGCCCTAATTTAAAGGACAATGGGCTTGGATTAATTTAAAAGACATTGGGCTTGGTATGAATTTAAAAGACAAGGGGCTTGGCCCAATTTAAAGACAAGTGGCTTGGCCAGAATTTGAAAGACAGCAATGGCTTGGCCCAATTTAAGAGACAAGTGGGCTTGGCCCAGACTTAAGAGATGGCTTGGCCTGGAACTTGAAATGACATGGGCTTGGGACTTAAGAGACAATGGGCTTGGCCTGCTTAAAAGACAAGTGGCTTGACCCGAAATTTAAAAGACAAGATGGGCTTGGCCTTAATTTGAAAGACAAAGTGGGCTTGGCCCTAGACTTGAAAACATAGGCTTGGCTAAGTAATTTGGGAGACAGTGGGCTTGGTGATTGGGAGACAAAGTGGGCTTGGCCTTAGATTTAAGAGTAGTGGGCTTGGCCCTAAATTTAAAAAGACAATGGGCTTGGATAATTTGAGAGACAAGGGGCTTGGCCTAGATTTGAGAGAGGAGTGGGCTTGGCCTGACTTAAAAGACAAATTGGGCTTGGCCCACGTAATTTAAAAAACAATTTGGGCTTGGCCCACAATTTGAGAGAAAAGGCTTGGCCTGCATAATTTGAAAGACAATGGGCTTGGCCCACAATTTGAAAGACAATGGGCTTGACTTTAATTTAAAGACATATGGGCTTGGCCCAAAATTTAAAAGACAATGGGCTTGGCCTGTAATTTAAAAAACAAGTGGGCTTGGCCCCAGAATTTAAAGGACAAATGGGCTTGCCCTAATTTAAAAAGAAAGTGGGCTTGGCCCAAAAATTTAAAAGGCATTGGGCATCGACGTCCGAAATTTAAAAGACAAGGAATAAGCATTTTGATCAAAAAGATTTTTTTTTTTTTTTTTTTTTTCATTTTTCTCATTTTCTTTTCTTTGTTTTTCCTTTACTTTTTCTCCTTTTCTTTTTTCTTTTTTTTTTTTTTTTTCTTTCTTTTTTCTTTCTCTTTTTCTTTTTTTTTTTTCTTTCTTTTTTTTCTTCTTTTTTTTATTTTCTTTTCTAATTTTAAAAACAATGGGCAATCAAGCGTCCGGATTTTAAAAGACAATGGGCAATCGAGTCCCGAAATTTAAATGACAATGGGCACCGAGTCCCGAAATTTAAATGACAATGGGCCATCGAGTCCCGAAATTTTAAAAGACAATGGGCAATCGAGTCTCGAAATTTAAAAGACAATGGGCAATCGAGTCCAAATTTAAATGACAATGGGCCACCGAGTCCTAATTTAAAAGACAATGGGCAATCGAGTCCCAAAATTTAAATGACAATGAGATAAGCATCTTGATCAAAAAGATTTTTTTTTTCTCATTTTCTTTTCTTTTCTTTTTTTTTTTTTTCTTTCTTTTTTTTTTTCTTTCGCTTTATTTTTTCTTTCTTTTTATTTTTTCTTATTTTCAAAATTTTATTTGAAAAACATTTGAACCAAGGACGACTTTGGAAAGCTTTGACCACTCAAACTTTATTCACATGCCTTTCTTCCTTAGACCCTTCGGTTCTTTCCTTCTTCTTCTCCTTTCCTTCTTTTTTCTTTGTTTTTCACTTTCAACTCTCCTTTCAAGAAATGGGATGAACCATTGTTTGACTGATTCCTTGAGAGAAAATTTTGCCCCAGTGTTTAACCTTGTCTTTCATTTAGTTGATTCCCTACAACTGCTTGATAACTCAGTCCTTGTCTGCGTTGCTACTTCCTTCAACAGCTTCTCCTTAATCCTTCAAAAAATTTTTTTTTTGCCCCAAAGATGGCCAACTAAATGCAAACAAAACCGCCCCCGTGTAGTGATCACACGCAATTCAAAATTGCCCCGTTTTGGGTGCACCCTTCAAGGTGTTTTGTGCCAACTTCCTCCGAGATTTTGCCCATTCATTTGCCCTAACTTTTGTTTAGACCAATCCTTTAGGTTTTCGACTAACGAGTTTCTTTTGTTTTTTTTTTTTTTTCTTTTTTTTTTTTTTTTTTTTTTTTTTTTTTTTTTTTTTTGCTCTTCAGTATCTCCTCTTCCATCAATTGGGATTTCCAAGATCTCTTCGATCTGAATTGGTCAATAAGCAATTACCATTAGATGGTCAAATCATGGTGTTGTACTCATGGTCACTTTACTCGAAGCATTATGTCACGTACACTTATGAATTCAAAAAGTACAACAGAAAGAAACGAACAACTTCAGATTGTTCTTAGAAGTTTGACTACGTAAAGGATATTATTTACAACGGTTAAAGACACAAGAAATAAAATCAAAAGATTTTTTTTTTTTTTTTCGCTTGAGTCAAGATTCGACAACTGGACATCATTAATTATCAAACACCCCCACACTTACTCTTTTGCACGCCCTTGGGCAAAAAGAAAAAAAACTCGACTCAAAAGTTAAACATTCTAAAAGACTCAATTTCTAATAATATTTAAGAATGAAGATCAATTAATAATTCAAGTAATCAAACATTCATGAGGCAACACATCTTCACATCTCAAATCAACAAGCAAGGATACTCCAATTGAAAAACATGAGTAAAGAATGATAGATCCTCACAGAATTTACTCTCAATCTCTCAAGTGTTTAAAAGGTAGGTGTTTCACTCAATTCGACCCATGAAAATTGCACTACCATAAGCTTGCTTATCTTCTACTTCTCCACTACTCAAAACACATGCACACGCAAATCATGAGGACTTTATTCAAGGTTGTAGTGAGGTCAGGGTAAAGGTAGAAGTAATATGGATATGTCAAGTTAAATACCAAAGAGAATAGAAGAGCATTATGATACAGTTAGAGTGGAGAAGATGTTTGAGAACATTCAGTCTAACTTTCCCACGATTTTCTTAGTTTTTTTCTCATACAGAACAATGACCAATATCTAACTAATGTTTTGTTAAAGATCAATTGGTAGATTGAATTCCTTTAGGCTTGAACATTCTCCTTCTATTCCTCGTTATTTCCAATCATCCACCCTCATTCTAGGTATGAATATATCACATGGTGCATTCTTTTGATTGTAGCAAATAACAGCTTTTCTCTTTTTTTTTTTTTTTTTTATAGAAACATATTTTCTTTTTCCCCTTTTTTTTTCTTTTTTTTTTTATATAACCAATCTGCACATGCACCCCCACGCTTGTTCAAGGACTCATCAAATAACAAAGTCAATGCTCTCTTATTCCCTAAGGTCGGGTTAGAACATGGTTTTTCATTTAAGGCACGTAATGAGTTAGAAACAAAGAATGGTCAAATAAGCTCAAAGGGGTTAAGCAAAGGAAAATATGCAAGGTTGGCTATTTGGCTAAACTGGCTAAGAAAAGAGGGCCTCAATCATGTTCATGCATGCAAGTGAAACGCATTATGTACCTCAAAAAGAATCAAAGCAAGTTCTAGAGTGATCATTATCATGAGTGAAAATCACACAAGAAAGAAGAGAATGGCATAAATGTTGAATCCATCCATTAGGCTCAAGATCTCACAAGATATAGTTCTATCATTCTCACCCACCAATTCAACATCCATAACCAAACATATGATTTTTAAGAAAGAAGACAATTTACTCAATCATGCAAATTTTCTTGAATTTCAATTGCTACTTCCACACAAACTAGTTATCTACCCCAACTAAAATGCGTCTCAAAAGTAAAATTTACTCCCTACTCGCCATCCTTAACTGGTTTAGAAAATTATGACAAACATATAAACATATTAATACATGCACACTTTTTTGAATTTTTTGGTTTTTTTTTTTTTTTTTTTTTTTTTTTTTTTTTTTTTTTTTTTTTTTTTTTCATATTTAGGCACACAACGATCCTTCCCCCAACAGATCATAACATTGTCCTCAATGTGAGAGAGAGATATAGAAAAGAGCAAAACAACCTGATAAGAAGTGAAATCAACGCCCAGTAGAAAAGAAGCACACAGTCAGTGCTGCATCGGACCCTGATAAGAAGTGAATAGAACTTTAGTACTTCCACAATTTAATACTAATTACTACCCTACTACTCCTTACTCTGCCACCAATTGAGATGCGTCTCAAGATAAACTTACTCCTTACTCTGCCATCCCTATTTACTTTTGTTGTTAATTGATGACAAACACAACAAACATATTAACAAATACACTTTTTGAATTTTTTTTTGGTTTTTTGTTTTGTTTTTTGTTTTTATTTTTTTTTTGTTTTACACAACCATCCTTCCCCCCAACCAGATCATAACATTGTCCTTAATGTTAAAATATAGATGAGTAAAGGATAGAATTACCTGCTGGAGAAAGCGGACACAAATTTAAACAGAAACAAAGTACAATAAAATCAAACCGATTAAAGAGAAAGTGTCAGATCTAGCTTGCTTTTCTTGTTACTTCCTTCGCTGCTTCCTATTGACCAATCTATTTGAGCCAATACCTTATCGTACATACTCAAAAGCTTCCAATTTATCAATGAGCTCATCAATAGTGGAGGCAGAGATAAGAAGTTGTCTTCTTAGAAGGAGTGATAAATTTACGTTCCACGGCTTTGTCAAGAAAAAATAACAAAAGGTCAAAGAAATTATTAACATTCAATGACCAATGGGTTTATGGTGGATGTTCGGTTCAACCCAAGAGACAATTTGAAAAATTTCTTCCAAAGTACCAAAACCACCTGGTAAGACAAGAAATGCATCGAATTGTCACCATTATTTTCATGCGTCCATGCATGGATGTTACCGAATTTCTTCTCCAACTGTCTTGCCGTTGATGTTACTTTGACTAAAGGTTTAGGAATAACACCTAAAACACATGCCTCCTATAAGAGCAAAGCAAGTGAAACACCCCCATTAACCCACGACAACCTCCCCATATACAAGATGAATATTCCTTGCAAAGCAAGTGATCGACCAAGAGCGCTAGGCTGCGTTTACATAAACTCTAATCCCTTCCCATAACTCGACCCACAAAAAACACAGACATTTTTTAGGTTACGAATAGAAGGCCCCATTCTATACCCTTCTTCTCTTTGAGTATTTCTGAGTTGAAGATGAAGGAGAAAATGGAGTGTTTAAATAAGAAAAAGAATGGAAAGGGAAATAATTGCACCTAGAAGGGTAGGTCGGCCGTTGTCAGAAAAGGTTGAATTTAAGAAACATAAAATCTCTTTTTTTTTGTGTGTTTTTTTTTTAACTTTTTTTTTTTTTTTTTTTTTTTTTTTTTTTTAGAAAATCATTAGGGTAAAGAAGTCTAGAAACCCCCGAAGGATCCCATCCAAAAGATCGTCTGTCCAAAACCAAAATTCAACAAAATCATACAAAGATAACAAATGATTACATACCTTTATGTACAGGTTTCATGGCAAATCTTTTCTTCGCGCACATGAGTGCAATAATACCAAGACGGCTCACCAATCTGGGCATTCTTCTCCCTCCGCTTGTGGGATATTTTGGATTGAGCTACGACGCCACTAATTAAAGTGCGTAAATCTAACGGCCTACCACCAACGACCACTCCCCGGTGAGAGGTCGTCGAAGAGCCCATGGCATTAAATCACAGGATTCGGCTCGAGGCATTGTCACGCGAGAATGCAAACACGGACGCTTCTTTCTCGTCCATCAACAAGCGAGCCTTTAGTTAAAACACGGGAATGCTCGCGCGGCTCTCTCGCAGAGCATGGCACACGAACCTTATTTACCGACCGGCGTGCGAAGGTCCACCCGAGTCAATGACGGGTCCGCCACTCCACTAGCAGGGCTCCTAATCTAATTAAAGACCAAGTACAACCGAAGTTTCGCCCTTTTTTTTTTTTTTTTTTTTTTTTTTTTTCATTTTTTTTTAAATGTACAAGATAATATATACATGTTGTTGTGATTGTGGCTCACATCTTCCTCTCGGTTTCACGTCCAGAAATGGCTTAAACGCCTTCTATGAGTCGAGGATAAGCTTCCCATCCAATTTTCTTATAAATTGGCAAACAGGGTCTTTTTGAGTCAGATTGCCAAGACTGTAACGCTCTTGCTCGTCCTTGAAGAGATTCCACAAACTAAGAAGTTCACGCTGCACAACTCCGCAAGAATGCGTCTCAAGAGTCAATAAAATATTATCTAATGACTCCTTACTCAGTCCATTCTTAATGAAGAATATTTTATCTTCTCTATTTACAGAAACCATCCCCAAAGAGTGACATCGCGTGTTGCAATTTCATCGTGCACACTTGTAACAAACTTTCATTCTTTTTGCTCTTCTCCTTTTTGAAAATGAACTTTTACCGAGACCAGGCATGTATGGGACAAATGAATCTGAAGATTCACCAGCTAAACGAACCTTTGCTTCGATTATCCAGCATATATCTTCTTCGGGATGCCCTTATACATTAACAATCTCAGTCTTTCACGCCTAGCTTCATAGACTTTTGTTAGAGCATTTAGAGGAAGAGAAGGAAAATATTTTCTTAGATTTGAGAGAATGACATCCATTTTGAAAGGAGAAGAAATCAGTTATTATGGGAAACTGAAAAAACAAACCGACTTGAGAGTCATGGAGTACCGTCATCCGCCTTTTAACCGGCAACACAGAGAACTCAACAACTTGATGTTCCAGAAATGGTTGAGTCTTGGTCCATTAACTTTAAACGTATTACCATTCTTAGGATTCTCAATGTCTATGGCCCCATAAGATACACGTGTTTGACAACAAAAGAACCGCGCCTCCTAGATCTCAATTTTCTAAGGAGTAGGTGCGGATGAGAATCTTAAAGCAAAACTTTATTGACCAATTTCCACAACTTTTGCAAAAGGTGTAACAGACCTTGAATAAAGAAGGCCAATAAAATCCATACTGCAAGATTCTCGCAGTTGTTGTCTCCACATGCTTCCGATAAAATTTAATGGCACTACCTACCTCATTGTCGGGTACACAGCTGTCTTTTTTTTTTCTTCTTTTTTTTTATTCATAACGCGGATGGAGAAGACGGTAACATCATACAAGGAATGTCATGCATAAAATGAGATGAATGAAATGAAAACATTTTCTTTTCAAATGCATGGAATGAAATGCATGATTTATTTTTTTTTTTTATATATTTTTTAGAATGCTAAAGATGCCATGCATGAAAATTTTTTTTATGAAAATGCCTCGATTTATTTTTTATTATTATTATTTTTTAAATGCTAAGGATGGCATGAAAATGCATGATTTTTTTTTTAAAAGGTTATAAAAATGCAAGATGATTTTTTTTTTTGAATGTAAGAAAATGTATTTTTTAAGTTTTTGTTTTTTTTTCAAGAATGGATGGCATAAGGAAAGAAGAAATACGCTCCCTTTGTGTCCTAATGAGGTTGCCTTAAACTTGGGACTCTCTATCCTAAAGATCTAAGAGTCGAAATGGAGGATTCGTGAGAACTTTCATTGGGTGGCTCTTCTGTTCTAAAGGTCTCTAGAGCCAAGTCCTATTTGTAATGTTGACCACGAAATAATGGGTAAACCACTAGGTGTGGGACATCTATGAAAAAGGCACACTCTAGATGAGGTTTTCGCGATAACCAAACAGGAAGTACATCCAAAATGGCTACCACTACGCAACCTCTACTTAACTCAAGATTCACTCAGACCCGGGTATAGGGCCCCACTCGAATGTGTGTGATAAACGTGTAAGTGCAGTGGGTGCTGGAGCATACAAACCTGTACAAAAATTTAAAAAAGAAACTACCCCCCAACCTGCAAAAACATATGTACAATAGCCAGGCAGCAATCATCTATCCTAAGGTTTCAACAATTATGCACAATTAAGTACAAATTATATACAAGTATATCAGGTCAAAACAAACACAGGGATAACGCTATCAAATATTTACATAGAACAAAATAAATAAAGCCCATTTACAAACAAAAAGAAAACAAAAACAAGGATAAAAAGGGTAAAATAAATAAATGAAAATTATTAACAATTTGCACAACTAACAACGACAGGCTTGACTCTCCAAAAACTCCCAAATTGGAGTCGCCATCCTGTCGCGACCGTAAAATTAATCGCAACATGCGATTTAGCAACTTAAATTAAATTATTTTAATTTTAAGAGTCGCCACCAATTTTATTTGAATTTGAAAAAATTGGAAAACCTTTTATTTGGAAATGGTCTTTGGAACCAGAGTTTGATTCGGGAGTCGGTTATGCTTAGGGAAGGTGGAAACTTAATCCCATCTTGCAATTTCTAAGCACCCGTCCTAAGACGGTACCTTAGATTAATTGTGCAAATTATTAACAATCCTTGAAAATATTTATTTTACCCTTTTGCAAACATTGTAACTAAAAAGCAAAAACCACAAAATTGTGAAAATTTAAATTTGGCTTGACAGAAATGAAATTTCGCTCCTACGTATCCCCCTGGTGCAATGGGGAACTCAAAGTTACGTAGTTCTCTATAAAATAAGTGTGGGTTAGTTGATTTTATTTAAAATGATTTTTTTGGAATTTGAATTAACAAACAACATCGTAGGGCTCGATTATTCAAATTAAGGATTAAATAGGTGAATTCAAGGCGTCACGCTAGAGACGTCACCCATTGATTATCGAGTTTGTTACGAAATTTTTATTTAAGATTGTAAATCATCAAGTCATTTCGCAACTCAAATGTTTACAAAATATAAGAGTTAGCAAGTAAGTCGCTTAACTGTAACCCATTTTTATTCCTTTTTAAAAAATTTTAATTATTTCTTTATTTATTATTATTATTATTATTTTTAACTTTTTGAAACTTCTTTACCCTTCTCCTTCTTATCAAAATGCATCATTATGGACAAAATCCACGTGATTCAACCTCACACACCCAAAAGACAATCACAATTCAATTTAAAGAGAGAAAAAAATTGGAGAATTTGACAACACTAACAAAGACGCACTGGGGGACATTTGGGGGAGGGGTTTGGTCCCCGAGATTCGACGGTACGGGAGGTCGACTTCGATGTTCGACGGTCGGGAATTGCCTAGCGAAGGTCGAGAACTAGTTCCCGTGGTCCGACGGTCGAGAGCCGGCCTCTCGAGGTTCGACGGTCGGGAATTGCCTCGACGGCCAAGAACTGGTTCCCGTGGTCCGACGGCCGAGAACCGGCCTCTCGAGGTTCGACGGTCGGTGGAAAAATGGATTTATTTGGGTTTGGAAGGTGAAGGTCGATGAGGGGAGTGTAGCCGGTGTGTTTCGACTCGGTCGAGTGAAGGGATGGATTCGACTGCATTTGGATGGGTTGTCATGAGGAGTTCGACGGTCGGTGAAGGGCGACCTAGCCGAGGTTCGACGGTCAAATTGGAGAATGTAGGTGTTTTTTGCTTTTGGGGTCCGAAGGCCGAATGTGATGGAGTTTAGTTGATGGTGTGAAGGTTTGGATGGCTCGTCGGTGAGAGGAGTAGTTTCGGTGTGGTTCGACGGTCGGTTGAAAGGCCGATGGATTCGACGGCCGAGTGAGGGGATGGAGTTTGGTTGATGGTGATGGAGGTTTGGATGGCTCGTCGGTGAGAGGAGTGGAGTGGGGTTTCGAGTTCGACTGTGAGGGGTAAGGTTTAGAGGTTTGGGAGATAGGTGATATGGTTTGTGGAATCTCGACGGTCGGTTGGGAAGGATTTGGGGTTCGACGGTCGTGAGGAGGAAGGTTTGGAAGTTTGGGAGATAGGTGATGTCACGTAATGGATGGTTGGAGGATGGTGGTGGGGATTCGATAGTCGGTGAAAGTCGCAATGGTATGGTTCGACGGTCGAATGAGGAGAGGGATTCAGGAGTTCGACGGTTGGTTGGTTGAAGGGAAGGGTCTTACCTCCGGGGTTTCGACGGTCGGTGAAAGGTGTCGAGAGATGGTCGGTGAGATGATGGTAATCGTACGTCCGTCCGACGTTCGGATGAGAGAATGGATTCGACGTGTCCTGGTTTCGTTCTTGGGTGGTTCAAAATGTAGTCTTACGGTCGGATGAGAGGACGGATTCGACGGTCGGTTTTGGTTCTGGGTGGTTCGACAATGGTCGAATAGGATGGAGTTTGAGGGGTCCGACGGTCGGTTGGTAGGGAGATGAAAAAGTTATGAAGGTTGGAGCGTATGGTCACGGTTTGGGCAAGCACAAGTGATTTGGGGTTTTTTGGTGGCTATAGTGGAAAATGGTTGATGAAGAGGGAGGTTTGTGGTTTTATTCGGTTGGAAAAAAAAAAATGGTTACAGGAGTTTAGGTGGTTGTGGTGATGGGAGGTTTGCTGTATGGTGGTCACGTTGGAGGGTGAGAGCTTGGTGAAGGTGCTGCCATGGTGGTTACGTGAATGGTGGAGAGGTGAGGAGGAGCTTGGTTTGTGATCAGGAGGGAGAAGGATCGATGCTGCTGGTTACCTGGTGGTTGGTTTTTTGAAAGTTTTAATATCTTCCCTCCGATGGAGAGAGCCCTCCTAAGAAAAAGTTGGTCCTCCCTTATTAGTTGCTAGCCGCTGGTGATAATGGAGTGGAGTGGTTATGCATAATGGAGTGAGTGATAACAAACCGACAATGGAGTGGGTGATCATGCCGATAGAGTCGGTGAATTAGTGAGGAGTAGTTAGAAAATAAAAAAGAAAAGTGAGTGTTCTTTGTGTGTGATTTTTTTGTTTTGTTTATTGTTTATTTTATTTTTTAATTTTTTCTCTTTTATTTTTAATTTATACTTTTTTTTTTTTTTTCTTTTAGCCTGGTCAAAATTGGGTGTTCACAATGGTCTTAGTGAAAAGTCAAACGGGAAATGGAGGATGTGTGTGGACTACACAGACCTGAATAAGGCTTGCCCTAAAGATTCATACCCCCTCCCTAATGTTGACAAACTGGTCGACAGCTCCTCCAACTTCCAGCTACTGTCTTTTATAGACGATTACTCCGGTACAACCAGATCCTAATGTACCCAGAGACAAAGATAAAACCGCTTTCATCATTGATAAGTGAGCTATTGCTATAGAGTAATACCCTTTGGTTTAAAAAATGCAGGAGCCACTTACCAAAGAATAATGAACAGGGATTTTTAGGATTAGGTGGGGAGAATGCTCAAAGTATACATCGATGATATAATAGTCAAAACTCCATTATCCTGATCACACACCTCAGACCTCGAAGAAGTGTTCGCGTAACTAAGAAAGCACAACATAAGGCTTAATCTAGAAAAATGTGCATTCGGGGTCCAAGCCAACAAATTCTTGGGCTTCATGTTGACTCACCATGGAATCGAGGCAAACTCAGACAAATGCCAGGCGGTGCTCAACATGTGTAGCCCACAGAACATCAAAGAAGTACAACAACTAACAGGACGAATTGTGGCCCTCACACTTTTCCTCGCTAAAGTTACTCATAAATCTTTCCCCCTCTTCAAATTGTTAAAAAATGGGACAGGTTTTGAGTGGACTCAGGAGTGTAAGGATGCCTTCACGTCTTTGAAAAACCTCTTGTCCTCTCCCCCATCTTGATAAAGCCGGAACTGAATGAGACATTGTACATGTACCTCTCAATTCATGAGAAGGTCGTGAGTTCTGTGCTTATACGGGAAATAGCTGAAGGACAGAAGCTGGTTTATTTTGTGAGCAAGGTGTTGCAAGGTCCCGAGCTCCATAATTAGAAAATTGAAAAGGTTGCCTTCGCCCTCATCATCACGGCTAGAAAATGTAGACAATACTTTCAATATTATCCGATGGTGGTAAGGACGAACCAGCCTATCTGCCAAATACTACATAAATTGGACTTAGCATGAAGAATGATTGCTTGGTCCATTAAGCTTTCCGAGTTTAGAATTGTGTATGAGCCTAGGTTAGTAATCAAGGCATATGCGCTTTCATACTTCTGTGCCGAGCTTACTGCAAACCTCGGTGATCCCTAGGGAAAATCGTGGACTATGTTCATTGACGGCAACACGATATAACCTAAAGGTGGTTCCCAGGAAATTCTAGCCAGGTGACCTAGTTCTTCACAAAGCTGATATCAGAGGTGAGAATGCCTCCTAAGGGAAGTTAGCCCCTAACTGGGAAGGCCCTAACCATATCATAGTCAGCACTGACAAAGGAGCCTACACCTTGGAGACACTAACAAGCAAGCCGGTCAAGAACTTTTAGAATGTGGACAAACTTAGAATGTACTATAGCTAAGTGCCTTCTAAGGCTTAGTCTCTTAGTTTACTTCATGTTTAATCTACCCCAATCATTATGGGAGCATTTTGTATGGACCTAGTCCTTTACCGGATTAATAAAGCAAAGTGATTTTTACATCTACTTGCATTTAAAAAGTCTCGAAGAACCCTCAAGGCTATAGATAGCTCTAAGAATACCCACTGAGCCTGTTCTTGATGGGAGCTAGATTTCGAAGATATAAGGCCCTCAAGCTGAAGTCCATCTTGAGTAGCCTTAGGAGTCCATTCCTAATAGGATCAGGGAATGCCTTAGCTTCCAAGTTAAGAGGACAACCCACCAAACCCCTTACTGCTGGTTGGTCGTGAGTTGTAGGGTCTACATCCAAAAACCTCAACACTTGGCTAAAACCATTATGTGGTTATTGGCAGCATGGACAATGAAATCTGTGTCTAGTCATTATGGTACCTACCATGAGTTGTCTTATGTTTAACAAGTTGTGCAATAGAAAAATCCTAAGGCTTAGGAAAATTCACGCACTAAACTGTAAACATTAAAAGGCCTCGACTATGGGCCACTTAAAATTATACCTAAGTCAAGTGGGATCTTAAACGCCAAAGATGTTGGTGACGGACCCTAGACAAGGTTTTGATTTCAAAATAATGCCTAAGTCCAAAATGAAATTCCAAATGCTCAAGCTTAAAGGGCGTTGGACCCCAGACCATGGTATCCCCCCAATCAGAAATATTCATAAGTCCATGAAATGGCTGTAAAAGTGCCATAATAGGTATTAGACCCAAAATGGACTGTGGAAAATAAGCAGGCATATAACGCTAAGTAAATGGCAAAAGTAAATAAATTAAACACCTAGCAACCAAGGCAATTGTCTTGACAAAAATTAAAGTACCCTATGCAGGGGGCAAAAAGAAGGAAATAAGAAAAACTTAAGACTTAACCTCATTTCTTTTTGGGATCTACAGTCTCGCTGAAATAGGCGAGACAGTCGAAGGCCTAGCCGAAGTAACCCTAGCAATGGCCCCAGTAATTTCCTCTGCCATCACAAAGCACCTATCCCGGAAAACCATTTCAGAGTTAAGGTCTTCTAGGGCTAGGGTGACAGTAGGGTTAAAATGCTGAACTTGAGCCACGACATTCTAGAATTGCCCTCCCCCAATGCTCGCAAAAATTGTATCCAAATCCTCAAGATCTTTTTTCAGTTGCATTATACGAGCCTCGAGGTTGGTGATGATTTTGTCAGACTTGGTCTTTTCTCTTTTTCTGGTGGATTGGGAATTGGCCAACTTTTTCTCTAGCTCGGTGATCCTCACATTAGCATCTTTCTTCTACTTAAAAGCAACAACGAGCTTCTGAGCAACTTCTTCTTTTGTCATCCTCATCTGATCTGCCGTCCTTCTATTAGCCTCTGCGATAGATTTCTCAAGACAGCGAGCCTCGGCAGCAGCCAAGATTGCAAAGCTCTGAAACCTACTTAAGGTTTCTCTTTCATTTCTCTGGGTGATGTGCTTCACCACCTCATTGCTCAAAAGTCGCTTGTCAATAAACAACCCAACATCAGCATGCCCCGTAATCATGGGCATAAGATCTTCCCTTTTTCTCTTCACCATCCTCCATGGCCACTCTTTTGCCCCGATCCATAGTGCTCTCAACAGCTTGCTTCTTCTTCCTTTGAAGAGGTTGGGCAGGAGAATCTGGTTGATCAAAAGCCTCTTTAATGATTGGATCCCGGTCAGCGGATCTTAAGGCAATAGGTGCAAGAACGTTGGAACCTACTCCTCCCCTCCTAGCCCTTAAAACCTTCAAGGCAGCGAGTGAAGGTCTAGATGTCAAGCTCACTGAAATAAGACAAGAAAAGAATAGAAGTCAAAAAATTGTAAGTATAGGAAATATAAAATGCAGGAACTTAAGACGGACTCCGTGCATTAGTATCATAAACCCTACCTAATAAAGCAAGAAGAAAATCATCACCAGGAATGCTAAGAAATTCTTTTCATTTGATGAGCCCACAATCATCGACCCATTGGGTTATAAACTTAACACAATCAAGCTCATCCTGATTAAGATGCTCCTCATTTTTCTCAAATGACTCAACAAAAATGCTCCAAGATTCTTGTGTCTAGTATAGCGGGAACACTGACTCCTCATTAGCATTCAAGAAAAATGGATGGGTTCCTGGTGCTCCGTTAGCTTGAAGAACTTCCCTTTAAACTCCTTAAAACTATCTTGGAAAGTGGTGAAGGTTTTGTAACCAGATCTAGAATGGATGCTCAATCAGTTCTTCTAGTACGCAGTACCCTCAAGACTCCATCGAGTGAAGAAATAAAAGAAGGCATTCTCTGAATATCACAACCCTATAAGTCAGCAAAATCTTTCAAAATGAAGTATATTGTCCCTAACCATTTGGATGGATTTGGGAAGAAGCTATGCGTAAAGTATGGAGAATCGCGATTTGGAAGTCAAAGAAAGGAAGCTGGAGCCCCAACTTTATAAAGCATGGTTCGTATAGAAACATGAAGTGGGGGCCTGCTTCTTGACCTAAACACACCCTCTCGTCCCATTCTGGGAACAATACTTGGAATTCATGATCTCAAGTCTTCTTTTTTGTCAATTCTAAGTACATTAGGGCCTTCTTAAGGCTGTCTTCAGAAGAAAATTGACACTGATAGCTCTAGACTTCATCCCCAACCTAGGCATACACATTCCGCATTAGGGCAAGCATTACGAGCTCCTCAGCAATCGAATCCTCGGTAACCAGAGCTCTTCACCTTGGAGCTATTCTCCTCGCCATTAAACTCCTGAAAACACCCATGGAGGCAGATAAAATAATGTTAGAATCAATGATATTGAATGAGCAGATTCAAACATGGCGAAGGATGAACCACGAGAGAAATCAATAAAGGATTCAAACCCCATGTTGTTCTCCAATAGTACGAGTATCAGCCTCTGCTCCCTGTTCGCCCTTTTTCTTACCGCAAGCGCACGGATCGTATAAGTAATAAAATGAAAAGTAAAGTTCATTCCCATGAGGACAATGGCTAAATTCAATGCCAAATATTAACTAATATATGGTTCTCTAGAGTCCTATTAAATTGAGAATAAGAGACAATGATTGAGAATACGGAATCCTTGGTATTATCTATATCCAAGCATATTAATAAGGTTAGGTTCGTGAAAAGGGAAATAAGAAACACGAAGAAAAGGGAAGGTGATGAATTGAATATGGTTCTCTAGACTAAAAGTATTAAATTGAGAATAAGAGACAATGATTAGAGAATATGGAATCCTTCTTCACCAACTACTTTACTTGACAATATGCAACCTCTGTATGCAACATGCATGAATGGTTTTGTTAGCATAAGAAACTACATTAGTTAAAAGCCTATGTATAGGTCAATTAACCATATGACATTTACCTAGTTCACTATGTGTCCATGAGAACTAGAGGAAACTCCACTCATTAAGATTGATTCTTAGATAAAAGCTATGCATGACCAAGGGGTATATTACTATCATATTGGCTAGTTAACTCACCATTCCATTAGAATGAAATTAAATATACATCAACTATATCCATAATCTAAAACCTAAATCCTTATGTCTAATTCAATAGATTTAATCAAAATACATTAAATGTTGGCCAAACATTCAAGAGCATTAAGAGAAACATGGATGAACAAAACCAATCATCATAATTAACTCAAAAGGTTACAAAATTACCAATTTACATAGAAGAATTCAAAGAAATCTCTAAACACAACTTAGCTAGTCATGGAACACGAAAATCTCAATACAAGATTCATGTCCATGACCTAAAATAAGAGAAAGTAAAGAGAAAAAGAAGAAGACATAATGATTATAGTCCTTGGATGCGTGATTCACCTTGAAGAATGGTGGCTTCCACTTCAACTCCTTTGCTTCCCCTCAATATTGTAGAAAATGAACCCTAGCTGCATTTTTCATCTCCCAAAAATCCTCTATTAGTTGAATGGCTTGAAAATCTATATATAGGCAAAGTTTTAAGTTGCGCGCTGCGGCGTGTACATGCTTGCACTGCGGCGTGCTTCTGTTCTAGGTCACCACGATACATGAATATTGTTGTGCTACTCTCGGGTCTGAGTACCTGCTGGTTGATGCACCACGCCGTGGCGTGATGCTCCTTTGCGTTGCGGCGTGCTAGCCTCTGGTTTTCAGTGTGCATTGCTGAATGCACCACGTCGCGGCATGAATTTTCCTATACTGCGACATGGGATGCTTAATTTCACCTTAGGGCTTCTCTTTCAATGTTGGGCCTTAGTTGCTTCAAATTATCTATTTTGAGCTTATCCTACAATTGAGAATCCACCTAGTTAATTACAAGTGCAAATCTACTTAATCCATCAAAGAATTGGAAAGATTTTCTTAAAATCATAAATGAAGACATCAACATGAAGTTAAATGAATATGAGGCTAAAGTCTTCCATTCATGCCTAAGAGCAATAACTAAGCAATCTATAAAGCACAAATATAGGGCACAAATAACTACATTTTATGGAATTATCACTCCCTCAAAGGCCTTAACTTCTGAAGGACACCTCTTCCATCTACAGCATGGCAGAAGAGGTGCTCCACAGAGTAGCGTCAGTAAAGGGACCAAAGATTCTACCATCCCTAATCTCTTATAAAAAGGAGAAAAAAAAGGAAAATGTCCCAAAACAAGAGAAACCCTCAAGGGACAATGAAAAAATAGAAACAAGGATAGAAAGAGACATACTTTGGGTAGGAAGAAGGATTGGATGAAGAAGGAAATGAAAATGACTTAAAAACGCCTTATAACCACACCTCTCTGCCGCGCAAAGTCTCGAACAACCCTTAAGTCACTGGAAAAATGATCAGAAATAGTAAAGTAAAAATGATGCACCATCAATCCCAATTTATAGTGAAAAGACAGTTAGAGGACTTTTTTTTGTCAAAACCTCTCGATTTTCAAAAACTGCCCATCTTGGCGTGTGAAGCACTAAGCACGACTACCCAACCAAAGCATGCCATGTGGTTCTTGCAACTGTCACGACAGTTGAAGGGACAGTTGCAAGAGTCACACAACCTTAGCAAGATGAGTTTGAAAATTTTCCACGGACCACAGATTTTTACTATAGACCCCAGCTACACCCGGAGTGTCCATTTATGATAAAACGACAGAAGACCAATGTGGACTACGACACCCCCAAAAAAGGTCAAATGATTGGTTATGAATGACTAAGTTAAATTTCTTAACCTCGCAAAAAACATGGACCCTGAGGGCAGGAACTTAAGCTTGCCACTTCATTGTACCAATCAAGAACCAAGCTGAGGGCAACTTAGCATTATTACAAGGTAAGCATTGGAATTACCTCGGTAGAAAAAGAACATTATGTATAATGAAAAATAGAAAGAGAAAAGAAAAGGTACAAGATAGAATTCAAAAAGATAAATTTTATTCACTGATCTTATTCCATACATCATCAACTTTAGCAAAAAGAGAAAGAAAAATATATCAAATGTGTTCAGAAAAGAATGTCCATTGGAAAGCCCGAGAAAGGGAACTAACATCATCGTATCGGCATCCCAAGTCACTGCCACCTCTATGGTCCCTCTAAAATCAGCACCAGTCTCTTCCCTGTTAAATAGATTGCCCATTGAAGAACTTGGTAAGAGTAATTGGAATGGAACACTGTCTCCGGAATCTGGAGTCACTATTATACAAATTCTTTTTCACTGTCTCCTCCACAGTGATAATAAGGACTAGCATCAACCTTTCCCTATTGAGCAGCCCTAGGAGAATGCATCATCCCAAGTTACTCCAAGAGGATTTTCCTTTCTAAAGGACCTGCCTTCTTATATATCCAACCGCTCTTAAAGGACTTGCCAAAGATCGGTCCGGTGCCTCCAAATCACTCAGGAAGGAAGAGGGGTAAGGATAGAATGTCTCCAAGTGTCTTCATGCAACACGACAGAAATCTCACTCTTTCCCGACAAGAGCAGGTAGATCAAACACTCTCACGTATGCTTGGAGAGAAAGGCTTCTGCTACCTAGACGCATGAAGACCCATATAGGTAAAGCAGTTACTTGGCTTTTACCAAACCATTATGCTGAGAAAGAAATGCCTCAACTAGAGGGATTGTTTACAGAAAAGAAAATGCCTTCAAAGACTTTGGAAAGAACACGAGGATGATCTTTGCAGGGGACAAAAACCTCTATATATGTGCAAAAAATGAAAAAGAAACCACTCTCTAAAAGAAGATCATCCTCAAATAGAATTACAAAGCAAAAGGAATACAACAAAAGGAATGTCAGCCTTAATACAAACATTCCTTATTTATAGAGGGAAGGAAGCACTCTGATTGGCCGTATGAAAAGTGAACTGATCGTATGATGGAAGCCACATTTAACGGTCCCAATTTTTGATTGGTTACGGGAGTAGCGGGCAGTTGGAAAATAGTACGAAACTGATATCCTCTTAAAAGATCTTTAAATCCTAATAAAGTCAAAATAGCAGTTTCCCAAGAAATCTCATATTGTTACCACCTGCAAAATTAGAGGTTATGTGAAGAACACTCAAGAAACCCCGTGAATTACGCTTGGAGGTAACTTGATATACCTTGATTGGCAGAATAACAAGGTAAGCAAAGTAATCAGACTCAAGCCCCGACGTTACACATCAACACTAGGACTCTTTTTGTTCATCGTATACCTTGTGATCCATTTGAAAATTATATATCTTGACACTCAGTTATCCCATCCAAGTGCCAAGATGTGGGTAATTGTTCTGGATCATGATCCGGGATTCCATCTAGTGGATCAACATGACACACGTATAGTCGGACTCCGCCTTGAATGACTAAGCTTAAAGCCTTGATAGTCTGGAGCTCGAAGCCATGCACGTCGAACAACATTGGGCCATAGAATCAAGATTGTTAGATTTATGCAGAAGATATGCCTCAAAATTTCTATAATTGCCAATCAATATCTTGCAATATTATAGGACTCATAAACGTCTCAGACTTCTAAGTAGCTTCCATACCTAAATTCCTAACTTATAGGAGTTTGTCCTAACAATAATGGAATGATAATATCTACCAAGATATTAATCCTAAATACTTGCATTCAATATAGATTACATTACGATTCTACACACACTCTATAAATACCAGGTTAAGTAACCTTAAACAGGTATTAGTAAACTATCATTCTTAGCATAATCCTACTTGTGCATAACCTGACTTGAGCAATGGAATCCCTTTGCAGGTACCAACCCCCTATCTTAATACGCTCTATTGCTGATGCGCGAGGAGGAAACCACCGTGACGTGCCTATCTCAAGTACACCTCTTAATCTACTTCAGAACAATAGTATATGATAATAGAATAAGATCTGATAATATAAATAAACTGATAAGCTCTTATACTATCAAATATTTGGTGCACATAATATAAATAATTTAATATTATATATAACTATCTACTAAGTCTTGTCAGGATCAAGCGCTTACCACTAGGCCAAAAGCTATAACTGTCAGTCAGGGCGCAACTTTATTTCCTTATAGTGGCAGCATATAGTCCCACGTCTATAACGTGTTGTGCGCAGGCATGAGGGGCTTCGCAATGCACACATGATGCACCGGCAGGCTGGGCTGTCAAGCTCCCTTGATGTACGCCCATACATACATGCGAGTCCTTGGGTGATCACTGAACTCCCATAAATCTAACAATCTCCCCCCAATGACACCCGGGGGACTTGAACCTGCGACCTCGCACTGATACTACTTGTCATGATTAAGCGCTCACCACTAGGACAAAAGCTATAGCTGTTAATCAGAGCATAACTTTATTTCCTTATAGTGGCAGCGCATAGCCCCGCATCTATAATGTGCTGCGAGAGGGCATGAGGGGCTTTGTAGCGCACACATGGTGCACCCGCAGGCTGGGTTGTCAAGCTCCCTTTATATATACCCATACGTACATGCGAGTTCTAGGATGATTGTTAGACTCCTATAAATCCAACACTAAGATCATATTACCCTTCACCTTCCTCACCACCTCCTTTGGCTATACTTCCTCATTATCACCTCCCACAAACAGATCCACAACCCCACTGAATCCATGATCCAACCATGGAAGCCAACGTGAGATGTTCCATAAATGAACACCCATAAGCCTCTGTAAACCATCCTTGCAATCATACCTAGGACCTCTATTTCCAGTACCACCATCAACTTCACCACAAAAACGTGTAACAAACCCACACTTAATCCTCCCTTTCTATTTAAACAAATCATCAAACATTTGGTGAATCTCTTTAAACCTAAACTCTCTGTAACTCAAAACAATTCATTTATCATCCTCATTTTTAACTGAATAACCACCATTCCAAATTAATTACGTACAAATCTCACAATAAACAGCAACCCACCAATGGATCATCAAGCATATCTCAAACAACTATCCCCCTTCATCACCAACAAATTACTCCTTATCACCTTCCTCTACCCTCACAGCCAACACCCAACCACCATACCATGACCCCAACCACCGGAATGCCTTTGTGACCCCATCCTCGAACCACCATGTGCGACCCACGTGTAAACCGCTAGCAACCTATGACATAAACAACCACCGTACCCGCTCTATTCTGCCTCAGTCTCGGACTCACAAGCTATGCCCCAACATGCGACCTGCCATCAACAGCAACCCACCACTGTCCCTGTCTTTGCCAGCGAGTCACACTAGCTAAAACTGCTATGTTGCCTCCACCGAGACCTAACACCTCGAGCCGCACCACTGGCCAAATCCGCGCATAACCTGCAGGCTGCATTGGCCAGATCTGCGCTTACCAGTGGGGTTGGTGAGGTTGGTTGGCGACCAGTTTACTCAAATCATCAAAGAACCTTAAACAAACAACTGCAGCACACATTTAGATCCGTCATTGTTTCTTTGAACTTTTTTCAAAATGTCCAACCCTGTGTGAAACCATTGCAGCACTTTATCTAAAAACAAACATTGCATCAGATCTCGTGAATTCAGCCTACCCCTTTTCGTTTATTCCTCCTTCTTAAGGAGCCAAAATGGAAATCCCTTGCCTCAGCCCCAAGCCATCTTCTTTATCATTCAAAATGTCCAACCCTGTGTGTTATAATTAAAATATGAGGATAATCAGAGTTAGTTTGGTATTTTTAAGCATACTAAGTGTGTGTTTTAATACCAGATTGACTAGTCACAGATATGAAAAAATGTGATAATGGCGAAACAAGATTTTTAATGAATCTCAGGATTTATTTTGAATTTGTTAGAAGTTAGGAACTTAGATTCGGTGGAATCTAAGTGTTCTTAGCAGTATGGGAATTTTGCTATAAGTAGCAAAGTATGACTTTGCTACTTACAGTTGAGAGAAACGAAAATAGAAAAGAAAAGAGAAAAAATAGAAGAGGAAACCGAAGGAGAAAAGAGGAAGAAGAGGAAGAAGGAGGAGGAACTAAGAGGAAAGCTTGGATCTATCCTTGGCCATCTTCAAGATCTTCATCTTAGCTGCAAGAGGTAGGGGTGTTTGATCTTCAACTTCATTTTTTCTTTCTTTCCATCTCTTGTTTCAAGGGTTTCCATGGGTAGTTGGAAAGAGTTTTTAAGAGTTTTTTCTAAAGGTTGGAGTTGGATGAACATGTCCCAAGGGTTGTTGATGTCTTGGTTGTGTTCATGGAACTCTTGTAACCTTGTTTTGATAACACTTGTGGAGTGGGGAGTCCTTCATGAGTGTATATATGTATGACCCGAGAGTTTCACGTGGAAACTCTGTTTTCTGGCGTTGTTATGCCTAGAATAATCGATTATGTTGGAGAGCATGATCGGTTATCTAGCCATTGTTGAGCATGGTTTGAAGCCCATAATCGGTTAGGAGTGTTCCTTAATCGATTATTTAGTTTGACAAAGAAATGGGATAGCATGAGATAGCACCATAACCGATTAGCAAAAAGGTCTAATCGATTATTGAGTGAAGACAGTAGCTTACGTACAACTTAGAATAGCCTTTAATCGGTTACTCAAGGAGCATAACCGGTTATGCTTCCACAAAATTTAGTCTTTGCCTTGTCCTAATTGATTACCATGGAGGGCTAACCGGTTATGGACCTATCAAAAATAGGTTTTTGACGGTTCTTGGACTAGAGTTGGAGGTTGTATGAGTTGGGTAATCAACACCTAAGAATCAATGAGGGAATTTTCAAAGGTTTGAAGCCCTAGAAAACCCTTAGGCACCCAAGGTGATGGGATTTGCCTTAGAATGAGGTTGGAAAACCTTTAGGCATCCAAAATGTGGAAAATACCTTATGATAGAGTTGTGAAACGCTAGACAACCATAGTGAGATGGAGTGTCAAGGGGTAATGTCTTTGGAACACCTTAGGCTTCTATTATGTGATGGAATGCCATAGGGTAGTCTTGGGAACCTTGAGCATCCAAGTGTGTTGGAATGTAATAAGGAAGTGTTTAGAATCTTGTTCAACATGAGGTTGACTTTGGAATCACTTGTGAAGTGATGGTGTGAGATTCTAGATACAAGACCATTAGTGTTAAGACACAATTAGTGATAGTTCTTGAAAAGAATAAACACTTACCTTATTTGAAGGACTTTGAGAAGTTAAGACAAGGTGTACTAGAAACAACTAGTTTAGGTTTGTTTAGCATAGTATGCCTATCTTTATGTATAGTTTACTCCTTTAGGATTAAAGTTGAGTTTAAGATACATAGTTAGTGTATGTTCTCTTGTTCTTAAAGGTTGAACTTGAGGATGTGCTAGAAACATGAGTTGGTTCCTTTATGGGATAGAGTTGAGCCAAGAGTATATGTTTGCTAGTGATAGTTCTTTCACTTGGTTAGGGTTAACCTTGTGATAGGATTTGTGAAACCTTAGGCATCCTTTGAGAAGTAGAATGTCATAGGTCAATACCTAAAACCTTGAGCAACAGGAGGTTGCCTTGTGAATCACTGGTGAGGTAATGAAGTGGGTGTTAGGTATGGTAAGCTAAGTGTGCTTGGCTTGTTGGTTATGTTATCATGCGTAAGTTGATCCTTTGAGAGGAAAGTAGAGCTGAAGATGCATGGATGACATTTTACTCCCTTAAGAGACGAGGTTGAGGAATATGAAGTACTAAATACATGACTTTGCTCCTTACGTAGTAAGTGAGCTTGGTTGGGAAGTTTGCTAGTTTTTCTTAGTCACTTGGTTGGTAAAGACCTAGTGATGTTTAAATGTATTTGTGAAATACATTGCATATCTTCTTTTTAAACTTACTATGTCTTGTTTCCTATGTATTGTAACCTTAGATAGTGTGCACAACCATGGGACTTGAGAATGAGGTTTTGTATTCGGATTCTCCTTGCGGGTTTGCTTGTATGGTCAAGGTTACCGATATGGGGGTGATAGTAGTACTCTTACAGTTGTGAGAAGAAGGTATCTATTACCAAGTGGGTTTGTGCTGGTTAGGCCTAACCTGCCTAGTATATATAAAGGAACAGAAGGTTCTTAGGAAACAAGTAAGTGGCATGTATTTTCTAAAAACAAAATTTGCATTTGCATTGCATCATTATATTAGTAGGACTTTGTGTGAGCATAATCATACATCATATCATAAAGCATTGCATTAGTTGGCCGTTGTATGGGCAGTTGCCTTGATTGTTTGATGGTTGCTTATTGATAATATCTTACGATTGTATGGGTAGTTGTTCGATATCATTGATTGTTCGATTTTAGTGTGAGTTAGATTTATAGCTTTCCTGGTGAATGTTACATAGGGTGTGTATATATTCTGATAATGTTTGAGCAGAGGCTCAATTATCTGTTGTAGATTTAATCTTATGCGCTTAGTTGGTTATTAGTTGTTAAATAATTAACTGTTGGTTTTGGAATTGCATATATTGAAAAATTGTGATTTCTCACCCCGATTGTGTTTCCATATAAATCCAGGTATAGGTAAGGGAAGCAGAAGAAGTAGAAGAACTAGTGTAGTTTTATTTTGTTTCTTGAAATGAATATGTTGTATATTTATTATCTGCTACCTTAAGTTTTGTAAAAGTTATGTATTACAGTTTGCCTTTAAAGGCTGATGATGTATATATATGGCTTTTTGTTGTTCAGGCTCCCCATATTTATTTATTTGAATGAATGATATGGGTTTAGTTTGTTGTTTAGGTTAGAAGTAGCATTGCTAATACTGCTTATCCAGGTATATGTGCGATATAGTAGGTTACCGGTTTTAGGATATTACATTAAACAAGTTCACAAACATGAAGGAAACTTAAAACACTAATTGATTTCATAAAAAATGGATCAAAACACTAAATCCCTCATTCGAACCCCTAAAAATCAACACTTTGAACTTTAATGGTCCAAATAAAGAATTTTCAGTTTCTAATCCAATATCTTAGCATCAACAAGTCATAAATACTATTTAAAACTTATCCAAGTAAAAAAATCACTTAAAACACCACTAGATCTCATTTTGGCATATTAACCCTCAAATAGGCTAAACATGAAAAATAAGGAAGATTAAGTTTTAAGCTCAAGAACCCCTACCTCTTGTAGCTGAGATAAAGGTCTTGAAGTCTTGATCTTGCTCTTGGATCCTCATTCAAGCTTGATCCTTGGTCCTCTAGCTTTTTTTCCTCTTTTCTCCTTCTCCCCCACTGTTCCCCTTTCTCCCTTTCTCTTTTCTGCTTTTGTTCCTGGCTACCGTGAGAGAAATTGATCGAAGAAGTCAGAATTGGCTTCTTATAGCTAGTCACTAAAGGGTAACAAAAATCCTGATTTACTAAGAACACTCAAATTCCATCGAACCTAGATTCCTAACTTCTAACAGACTTAAAATAAATTTTGAGATTCATTAAAATTCTTGTTGCACCAAAATCACATTTTTCCATATTTGTGACTAGTCAATTTGGTATTAAAACACACACCCAATATGCTTAAAAATATCAAACTAACTCTGATTATTCTCATATTTTAACTATAGCACAGTTCACACATTTGTGACCTAGAAATAAAGTCTCCATATTTATTTCCACTAACTGAGCATTTTAAGCCATTTCCGAGACTAATAACAACTATTTCTCACAAATAGTATTACAGCAAAGTGACTAAATATGTTCAGAAAGTCACAAAATTAAATAGACATGTTAAGTAGGTATTAGGCTACCTCTGTATCCATATACAAGTCTAACATGTTTTCTAGGGTGTTACAGGGTCCATGGTAAACATGGTCGAGTTTGATTATGTAATCAGAATTATCAAGCAAGTGTTCTCTCACCAATCATCATTATCTTGAGTTTTTTAATTTGTTACACCACTTACTATGTGTTATTCACAGTTTCAATTTCTCATCAAATGGTCTCTTATACTTTTCTTTTCTTTTTTTAAGTATTCTATTACACCCACGTCATGTTAGGTAGAGTTGTTTAAAATTGAACCAATCTAATCAAAACTGAAAAAATTGAGCCAAAAAATTGAAAAACTTAAAAACCAAAAAAAAATTAAATAGATTTGATCCAAACCGAAATTTTATATACATTTTTTAAGATAATATTTTACCTAAAAAATTTATATGTAACTTATACTTATTTTGAACATTCATAATATTCCCAAATCATACTTTATTTATCTTTCTTGAATTTGAACATTTATTGTAGAATTAAAAATTAATTTGGACTTGAATTTATAATTTGGATTTATATTTATATTTTGATGAATTAGTTTGAACTTATATTTGTTGTACTTTGATGAAATATTTTAGACTTATATTTAATATATTTTGATGTATAAAAAAATTATAACAGAAAAACACCAAAAACCAATCCAATCTAAACTAATTTAAATTTGAATGAATTGGATCATATTTACATTTTGAATTAAACCGATTGAATAATAAAATAAGAAAACTACAGATAATTTTTTCTCCCAAAACTGATCTAATGCAATCTGCAAACACCTTTAATGTTGGAGATATAGGCAAAACGCGAACCACTCCTAAATGACCCATGGCCAATTAGCCATAGAGAACCACGCAAAAGTCGCATACATTCCACGCTTTTGAATTATATTGTAAAAGAATCATATAATATATAAAAAGAAAGTACATGCATACAAATCATGACATGTGTTATTCTGACATAACAATACATGTATAAAATGTTGTCATGTGGCAAATACTTGTTCTTGAAAACTGCTATGTGGCATATGATGCTACAATTTAAATGTAAAGTGTAAATGTATCCCACATTAGAAAAATCATGCCACATTGGAAAAAAATCATGCCACATGAAAATAAAACATTTTTGAACTAGATAGCAATTAAAATTAAAAATTAAAAAATTATCAAAATAGAAAAAAAAATAACAATATCAAATAGATGAACCATCATTTCTTGGTTTTCATCATCGATTCACCGTCATCACTTCCAACAATTGGGGCTTTGAGGACCTTGTTTTGTACTTTGAAGAAATGATAACCATAACTCGTTCCATTTAGCTCATGGTTTTGGGGTTGAATAAAATGTCCTAGATATTGGGGCTTTAGCCTGAAGTCTTATGTGTGTGAGGATGTGTGCAGTGGATGTGCTAGGTTCTAGTGGTGCAGTGGATATCTGGTGACTAACCCATGTGTGTAGTGGAATTTCCAGGCTCGATGGTCTCAATAAGATGGCATATATGATACCCTCTCTCTTTCTTTCTCACTCACTCTTTCCCATCTATATCATTGATGTAGCTTTTTTTCTTTGATTTGCCCTCAAGTTAGGGGAGGTCTCTGGCAGTGGATCTCAAGTTGGAGGTCTCTAGTGATGACTTCGATTTGATGATGTCATGTCATTGGCAAGAACAAAATTGTAAGGTGAATGCGAGGTACATGCTCAAAACGATGCTTCATTAGAATGGATAGGTGAAAGGCGAGTTAACTTCTTCCAAGACTAGAATATCCAATTCGCGAATTCATCGTGTGAGTTGTCTCCTCCATTCTTGCTTCCAATCTTTTTTAGGGAATATTTGGTTAGTTTTACAATTGACTATTGACTTTAGATCCTTCCTTACATGTCCAATTTGGTATAGACCAACATAGAGTATGAATAAAATTAGGAAGAAAATTAATTTACCATTACTATTGATTATCTTAATTTGATTATGTTTTAATCATTTTAAATTAGTCAAACAATGAATTTAGAACTTTACATGCCAAATTTTGCATGATTAATTAATTTAATTAAATTACATTTAATTAATTTTACTATATTTTCATACAAAATCTTTATTCATGTGTGATGTATATATTGAAGTTTTCTAAATAATATAGAATAATATATATATATATAAATAAATATAATAATTTAAAGATGTAATTAATTAATTTAGGATGACGATATATATATAGTAAAAATGATATCGACACCTACAAAATTTTTGAAATTTTAATATCAATCCTCAATTAAAACAATTAATAACGTGGTCGACTAAAGATAGGTGATAATTTTTTCAATTTTTTGAAAATAAATTAATATGCAAAGGTATATATATCAATGTAATTAATATATTATTATAAATTTATATATTTGTATGTATTGACAATAAATTTAATTTAAACATGATGTGTCACATGTACATATTCCTTTTAAATTATAACATGAAATGTCATATGACGATTATTGGGATCATGTATTTGTCATATGATAGATTTTTTTAAATATGTTTTTTCATGTTTTTTCATATTTAATTAAACATGTTTTTTTCTTCGTATTTTTGAATATATTTTTTTAGGTTTTTGATTTATTATTTTTATTAATTTATTATATATATTTTTATACATGTAGCAGTGGTCACATTACTTTACAAGTGGAAAAAAAATCACATCAAATGACATGTGACAAAAATTTAACTATTTTACTTACTATATATCAATAAACCAAACTATTAACTTATTGAATTCGTAGTTACCTCTCAACATTTAACATTTGACAATAACTAAACATTCTACTTACAAAGACACAAGATCATCCCAGGTAAAATTATGCTAGAAAGTTAGCATCTTTCTTTTACAGCTCCAACCCCAAGAGAATTAATTCAAGTACAAATTTATTTGATATGTGAAGGAAATTTTAAAGTTAACATACCATAATAGAGTTTGAGGGAAAATAAAGCGAGGGTAAAAATGAGCAAATCCACTACAAATTCTTGCCTCCTGTACACAACTTACCTTTACATCTGACTAAAGTAATATAAACCAGTCCATTCCTAACCCATCCCCTCCCCAGAACTTCCATTTCTACAGCCAATTTACTGGAACTCAAGTCACTAGAGATTTTATTAAGAAAAGAAAGGGTTGGCCACATGGATCCTCTTTAACCATTCAACATCTTTGAGGTTACATTCCTTCTCAAAACTGTATTATCTATGATGAACTTTCTCTATATTTAACTCTGCCCTACTAAATGCTTGAATTCGGCATATTAACATAATGCACAAGGAATAAGCTTGAATATTTATTTATGTAAAAATTAAACAGCAAGAAACAGAGGTAAAAACTAGACTTCCATTGAAAAACGTATGGTAAAAATTATTGCATACCGCTAAATTTATTTGAGAAATGGAGAGCTGAGAAGGATCTAAATGGGACAGCCTTGAGGGCCAGAATATATAAAAAAAAAATGGGACTGGCTTGGTGGTCTTCCCGCCAAAGGGTGGAAAAATAATAATAATTATCTATCATTGAATGCATACTATTTAAAATAAATGAAATCTCTCTCAAAGCATTCAATCAAGTTTAATTATATGTAAGTCAATTGTACGAACAAATTTATAACCATTTCTCAGCAATCTATTAGTAAATTTAATTATATGTTATAATTTAGAGTGATGGTTATAGCTGCTCTTTATGGCAGCTTTTCAATATTGAATCTGTCTTGAGATTAGAAATCGCAAAGGGTGTTGAACGCGTAAAAGCAGAAACATAATCAGATAACAAAAAGTCAATATCACAAAATTCATGATAGATTCAACCCATTCCCAAAATGAACATGGAAAAAGAATCTAATTGCTCAACTCCATAAAGAGTAGATTAATAAAATCTTAAAATAACAGTCAAGGAAACTTATAACTATCACTCTTTGTTAATGAAAAGTAAAAAACTTCATTAGTCTCAAGATAAGTACTAATCATGACAGATTTGAGAAAATAAGATATGATAGACAAGACATGTACTAACTATGACAATGATGATATAAATTGTTAAACCTTGTCAATATACCTCAAATTCAAGCAGCACATCATACATGTGTAGAAATAATAATCATAAATTATTTAACCAATAAAACAAAATTACAATTTAATGATAGATAAGTTATATAAGATCAAAAATTGCAAGGATATTGAGCCTATAAAAGAAAAAACAGAATCATATAACAAAAATTCAATATCACAAAAACCATGTTAAATTTAACCCATTCCCAAAATGAAAATGTGGAAAAAGAATCTAATTGCTCAACCCTATAAAGAACATATTAATAAAATCTTAAAATATATTAACAATGAAGGAAAGCTATAACCATCACTCTTTGTTAATGAAGGGTAAAAAAGTTCAATAGTCCCAAAGTAAGTACTAACCATGACAAATTGAGAAAATACGATATGATAGATAAGGCATCTACTAAGTATGACAGTGATTGGATATAGATCGTTAGACCTTGTTAATATACCTCAAATTCAAGCAGCACATCATACATTTGTAGAAGTAATAATGATAAATTATTTAACCAAGAAAATAAAGCTACAATTTATTGATAGATAAGTTACCTAGGATCAGAAATCGCAAGGATGTTGAGCCTGTGAAAGCAAAAAGTAAAAATAAAAAATCAGATAACAAAAAATCATATCACAAATTCCATGTTAGATTCAGCTTATTCCCAAAATGAACATGTGGAAAAAGAATCTAATTGCTCAACCCCATCAAAATCAAATTAATAAAATCTCAAAATGAATTAACAGTGAAGGAAACCTATAACCATCACTCTTTGTTAATGAAGGTTAAAAAAATTCAATAGTCCCAAGGTAGGTATTAACCATGACAAATTTGAGAAAATAAAGATATGATAGACAAGGCACATACTAACTATGACAATGATTGGATATAGATCGTTAGGCCTTGTCAATGTACCTCAAATTCAAGCAGCACGTTATAATTGTGTAGAAGTTGTAATGATAAATAATTTAACCAGTAAAGCAAAGCTACAATTTAATGATAGATAAGTTACCTAGATCAGAAATCGAAAGGATGTTGAGGCTATAAAAGCTGAAACAAATTTAGATAACAAATTTCATATCACAGAACTCATGTTAGGTTCTACATTCCCAAAATGAACATGTGGAAAAATAATCTAATTGCTCAACCCCATAAAGTGTAGATTAATAAAATTTTAAAATGAATTAATAGTGAAGGAAACCTATAATCATCACTCTTTGTTAATGAAGGTTAAAAAAAATTCAATAGCCCGAAGGTAAGTACTAACCATAACAGATTTGAGAAAATAAGATATGATAGACAAGGCATGTATTAACTATGACAGTGATTGGATATAGATTGTTAGACCTTGTCAAAGTACCTCAAATTCAAGTAGCACTTCATGCATGTGTAGAAGTTATAATGATAAATTATTTAACCAGTTAAACAAAGCTACAATTTAATGATAGATAAATTACCTAAAATAAAAAATCACAAGGATGAAGTGTATAAGGACCTCAAAATAGATTTAAATTCTAGTGTCAATTACAGCCAAAATCTGTAACGTAAATAAAAATCAATGAATATGGAATTTTTATTATTTTCTTATTGTTTTGAGCTCTAATCAGGTTTGAATTCTAAACACAAATTAATTTAGCTATGCCAAGTTAAGCACAGAACCTTAAAAAATAGTAAGTTTTTATTTTCAAATGATAATAAAAGAGAATCACGAGTTACCTCTATTTGATTGTCTATTGGCAACAACATAAGCCCTAATATGGCCACCAAAGCTTTTGCTCATTAAATCTGAAAAAGTTTTTAAAACCATTAGAACTTGAATAAAACAATTAAGTAGCAAAGCACTTAAAAGAAAAGAAAGGAAGGCATGCAAAGAATATTAAATATAGGGTCAATGTCATAGCAAAAATTTGAAAAGGATGTTAAACCCAATGGAAGATAATATACTTGCAAAAGAAGCCGATTTAGATGAAGATGCAAGTAGCATTCTGATGAAAGAGAAGTTATACAAAGAAAATAGGCCAATATAATACGAAACATTAATACGTGATTAATTCATAATAGGGGATCAATATTAATGTTATATCATACGCCATCCTCATCATCACGATAAGACAATCAATATAAATGGTTAATTAACCTCTTTCCTATTTTTATTCTTTGTTTACACTAATAAATACCAATTTGGCCATGTAAAGGTCTAAATTCATTGCTTAACCAATTTAAAGTGATCAAAACATAATCAAATTAAGATAATCAATATTAATGGTAAATTAATTTCCTTCTTAATTTATTCATTACTCTATGCTAGTCTATACCAAATTGGACATGTAAGGAAGGATTTAAAATCAATAGTCAATCGTAAAAGCAACCAAATATTCCCCAAAAAAGATTAGAAGCAAAAGTGGAGGAGACAACTCACACTGTAAATTCGCGAATTGGATATTCTTGTCCTGGGAGAAGTTAACTTGCCTTTCACCTATCCATTCTGATGAAGAATCATTTTGACCATGTACCTTGCATTCACCTTACAATTTTGTTCTTGCCAACGACATGATATCATCAAATCAAAGTTATCACCAGAGACCTCCAACCTAAGATCCATCGCCAGAGACTCCCTAACTTGAGGGCAAATCAAAGAAGAAAGCTACACAATGATATAGATGGGAAAGCGAGGGTTTCATATATGCCATCTTGCTAAGGCCATTGAGCCTGGAAATTCCCCTGCACACATGGGTTAGCTGTCGGATATCCACTCACCACTAGAACCTAGCACCATCCACCGCACACACCGCCACACACATGGGACTTTAGGCTGAAGCCCCAATTTTTAGGGCATTAATTTTATTCAACCCCTAAACCAAGAGCTAAATGGGACGAGTTGTGGTTATCATCTCTTCAAAGTACAAAACAAGGTCCTTAAAGCCCCAATTGCTAGAAGTGATCGGTGATGAAAACCTAGAAATGATGATTCATCTATTTGATTCTTTTTTTAAATAATTTTATAATTTTAATTTTAATTCTTAACTAGTTCGAAAATGTTTTTATTTTTATATGTGACAAGATTTTTTCTTTTGACGTGACAGATTTTTTAATGTAGTGACACATTTACATTTTTTATTTAAATTGTAACCTCATATGCCACATAACAATTTTTTAGAACACGTATTTGTCACATAATAATATTTTATATATATATTGTCATGTGTCAAGTATAATATATGTCATAATTTAAATATATGTACTTTTTTTATATATTATATGATTATTGTTGTTGTTTTTGTTATTGATGTTGGATTTGTCCTTGTTATTGTCTTTTGACTCAGTCAAAATTAGGTTTAGAGAATCTTTTGATGGAAAATTAACACTTGCATGTTAATTTTGTTGACATATTTAGGACAAAAAATCCGAACAGAGAGATAGAGAGAGTGTGTGTGGAAAACAGAAAAATGAAAAGAAAGAAAAGAAATGCAGCGAGAAGAAAGGCGTGAGAAAGAACATTGAGCGGGAAAAATGTTTGGATGAATTGATTCAAGATTGATATTTACACATGAAATAATTTTGTCATGTTTACACCTTACTTGTTTGAAAAATAAAATAATGGAGTGTGCTGAAATAAATAATAGTGTGTTAAAATGTAAGTGTTTTTTTATTTTATTATTTAAAATGAAAATAGTGTAAAACGATGTAAACAAATTGATTTACAAATATCATTATTCTTAATTTAAATCATTACTGCCACGTGGCAATAGAGTAATAGATTATAGATTAAAAAACTTAGGAAATTCTTTGGCAATATGGGAATTTCTCTTCCTCTGTTGTTAGTTATGTTGTAGGTTCTCACTATCTTGTGTTTTATTACATTAATACTATAACGGATATATGTATGATTGTTACAAGTAGATTAAGGGCTTGTTTAGAAAAATTGAAAATTATAGATTATGCTGATAATCGATTATTGTTATAATCGATTATAATCGATTCATTTTTATGTTTGGATGTATTAGTTGTAAAGTGATTTTAAGTTAATATGATTTATTTAGATGATATAAAAAAAATTGTTTTTATGCATTAAATTACTAAAATGGGTATAGAATGATTAAAAAAATTATTTAATTGAGGACAAAATAGTATTTACATATCAAAGTGTAAGAAATAATTTATAAGTTAAAATCATAAGTTTCAATCTTTAATTTATGATTATTAGCTGAAAAAAACTTTTTTTCTGCATTAAATTTCGTGTAAAAACTTTTTTAAAAAATAATCTTTTTACTCAAACATAATAATTATTTCACGAAACAGTTTAATCCTCTAAAAACAGCTTTCACACTCAACAATTCTTTGAGAAACATGTCATGCTTGCCTATCCTTCACAAGCGTTGACAGGAATTGATTCCAATGTCAGAATCATTTTTTAGCAAAAGTTGAAAAAAAAAAAAGATTGAAAAATATGCTTCTTCGATGAACAAAATCGATTCTCACTCATTCAGTCTTGTTATAATATGACTTTCAACACTGCTATTTGGTGCAAATTATTTTGTAAGAAAATGTTACGAAACCTTTCTAACTAGTCACCTTTGGGGGAATACATGGGTGATAAGACTGAAAAATAGTTTGAAGTTTTGACTAAACCATAAACATATGCTATGTTAAATTCGTGCAACTGTCGTCAAAAGCAATTCTTAACGTTCAGCATTATTGTATTACCGAGGCCTATATTTGCATTAGATTCTTAAAATTGAAACCTAAACGAGTTTTCTATAATTTTATTTATAAAAGTAATATTATTTTATTAATAAAATCAATTTTTTTAAACATTATTTTTCAAATATCATTATCAAATGTAAATCAGTTTTTCAATAATCAATTCTTTTACAATATAATCCAAAGACGTGGAACGTTTGGGCCTTCTGCTTTGTTCTCCATCGCTAATTGGCTAACATCAAGGATTCATGGGTAATTTGGAAGTGGTTTGCGTATATCCCAGACTTGAGGCAGGTGTAATAAGTCCACAAGGAAAGAGACGAGTGCATAAAATTTCAAGAATGTGACCTTGTTACACAATTCTAGTATTGTACCAATTAATTGATGTTTGAGACCATACATTTTTAAATTAGATTTTCATGAGGTAGATGCCAATCACTCTGGATAGTTTTTCTTATTATATGAAAACATCCCATATCAAATATCATGTATCCAGTTTCCTTGTTTTGCCTTCTCCTAACATCATTTAAAGAATAGAACTAATATGGTCACAGCCTGAAATCTAGAAATCAATTTACAATGAAAAATAAAAATGCAAAGAACATACTCCCCTAGACCCCTACAAGGTTACAGCAATGCAAATTAAATAAATAAATCATAACTTGTCATAAAATTAGTATCACCCCCAAGAGTTGTTAAGAATAAAAAAGTAAAAGATGTTTTGCTTTTGATTATGAAGACAACTGTAGGAACAAACTGATCAGCCAATTTTTATTCTGTCTTCCTCCTCAAGGCACCAACAATGGGGCTGCTGAAGAAGATGAAAAAAGACAACTATCAAAGCCTATACCACATTTTATTAAATCTTCATTCATAATTCTAAGGGACTTGTATGCCAATGGCATCCCTAGCACTACCTGCTCCCTCCGTTGACGATAGCAACACCCTTATTGGAAACCATTTCCACCTTAGGAGGACCAGAATGCCTTCTTGAACCAGCTGGAGATGCAGGGAAAGAAAGCCGCTTCTTTGCAGAAATAACAGCTCCTTTTTCTGGTGTTCCATTTCTATCTATACTACATGGTGATGATCTTTGCATTCTGGACCTGGCCTTTGCTGAACTTGTAGGAGCCATGTAACTTGGAAAGGCAGGTGAGCTTGCAAGGCTCTCATCATCTCTCACCGATGATCCTGCAATGCTATGTCTGCGATAGCGTTCTGACTGAACACTAAACATGCTTCTCGAGTCATCATCGCAGCCCCAGGCACCACCCTTTGAGCTTGATGGCCTTGCCTTTCCATTAGCAGATGACAAAGATGGGGCCTTTGAAGCTGGGGTTGAAGGGGAATTGTGACTTCCAGGTCGGCTTGCTTTTCGGCCAGAAGGGGAAGGCTTGCTGATATGACTTGCTACACTCTTTATAGATGCACGATCATTATGATCCATAGTGCTTCGGCCCTCCCATGGCCGGGCAGCCATCCATCTCTCTAACCAACTCCAGCCCCAGTGGGGATTGTTTGGATCCATAAATGTGGGATTTACCGATTTTGAAGAGTTCTTCCACATTTGCTGTTAGAGAAAGTAATTAGTTATACACAGAAAGTCACTTATATTGACCAAAAATCATAAATCTATCAACAGAAAAACAAATAGATATATAAACCAATAGAATACAAGTGCATTTCATTTAAAAAAACTATAATGCCTTGATAAGGGCATGAGTTTCTTTTACACTTCTAACAAGTCATGGTTGGGAACAGTTTCATGTTGAACTGACACTAACTGATTAACAAGTGCATCTGATAGCATAGTATATATCTGTTGTCAGTTGTCATCAAGTTTCAATCTTGCCTAAGTAACAGCCTTGAATCCAATGACTAATTTTATACATCAGCATGCATTAAAACAATGTGCAGCCCTGACTCATCATCATGTGAGAGAATTACCGCTCAATAACATTCCTATGTAAATCAGTCTTATGAATGAAATTTCATATATCTTGAATTGTATATAATACCTTCAGAAATGCATTAAGAGGTTTATAACTTCTAACCAGAGTAATATTATAGAATTATACCACACTATTATCTATTTCCCTCTGCATATCTTTAGAATCACTCAAAAAAGCCACTCTCCCAATTCATGTTTCTGTCTTCGCTTATAAAATTCTTTCTTTATCTTTTAATGAAGTTAATTCTTAATGCTAATTCTTTTTAAAACTGACAATCTTATCTAATGTCCCTCAATTTTTCTTCTACAATTTGTCTGCTCACATTAATTGCAAGTCATACTTATGAACGTTTTGCATACTCTCTTTCACAATTACATTGATCAAACACCTAAGGTCTAGCAACTCTAATATTTGTTGATTGCAGAAGCGTCACAAACAGGGAGCTTATGTTGTCATTTGCATGAACTAAAATAATTCATAAAGGTCCCGGTCCTTATTACATTCTATCAAAATGGATTTATTTTTGCACGGGCTTCGGTAAGAGACTTCAAAATAGACTGAATTCAGAACTTGTTATTCTCTGTTCCATTAAAAAATAAAAATATATAAATAAATAAATAAAAACAGAAATGAGTCAGTCTTGCTACCTGATGTGAGAATGCATAGGCCAAAGCTCTCTCTCTTCTGAAAGCAGCTTCTTGCCTGTGCAACAATTTTGCTTCAATTTGCTCCTTTGATTGCAAGCTATCATCCCATTCTTCTCCAACCTGCTGTAAAAGTATTTGCCGCTTCAATATAACTTTTAAAAGCAGTATTCATCATATATCTTTCATTTCAAGCTTCTGTTTTAAGAAGCAAAATCACACACTCTTATCAAGAAAAAAACTCAAAGCCAGATATGTGTACAATTGAACAAATAAGTCATCAGGTGACGTAAACATAATTTGAGCCTTTAATCAAAAATGATAAGTAGAAGCATAACTTAAAAAATCCACCAAATCATACTTTTCCTAAGAATTTTGACCTATAGTTATGAGTAGAACGTTAGCATATTTATGTTACATTTTCGCAAGTTTCGAAGGCGGAGATGAACAAAATATCTAAATAGAAGGAAAAGGGCAATAATTAACAAATTGTCATAAATTAACCAAGAAAACATTAGACATAGTTCATAAGCAAAAAATATTCACACGTGATAAAAATAAAATAGAGGCCTTAAAGAGCACATTCCATGAGGCAAATCTCATTGAAAGTCCTTCCTAAAATGCAATGCATCATAACCTGCATTATAAAAAAGAAAAATATAGAGTGCTTACAGCAGCTTGCAACTTCTCAACTTCCTTTTCATGTTTCTGCTGTAGTTGCCGCTGAAGAGCCTGGTTCTCCTCAGACATTCTAATTCTCCTTTCCCGAACCTGAGACTGCAGTCTTGCAAGAGTTTGCATGCTTCGTAAGGTGCTAGTTGCTTGCCGTTTAACTGATTGCCCTTGTATTAATGTTTTCAACCTCACCAAACCTCTCAAAGCACGCAGTGCCCTTCTTGCCTGAAAGGTCAAAAACAAGAACCATTATGTATGCCTACATAGGTAACTGAAAGCTATTGTAGTATAGATACAATTTTATCCACAATGAAAGAAGCTGTTTTTTGAAATTCTATGAACCTTTCAATATAATCATAGCATGCATCACATCCTATAATACATTAATGAACCAAAGTTTTTGTTGATAACCATGAAATTAAATTATCTGTGGTAGAAAAGGAAAAGAAAGTCCTTGAAATGAATACAACTTCAAAATTTCCCCAGATCAATGCAGCAAGCTATATAACAGTCCAGTAGATCCAATTACAACAACTCCACTAGTTCATTTAATAAAAACGAGGAAAAAAATATATGCAGATGAATATAACTGATTTTATTCTCTATCTCTCTTTTTCCTTCTCCTTCCCCATGAGAAGAAAGGACATCCATGTTGCAAATATGTGAACTGCCAGCCTTCAACTAACATAGGATGAACAAACATTATCCAAAATTTATCCAAATATGGGGGTGTGATTTCTTTTTTCTTTTTGTGTAATTAGTAGTTTGTGTAGCATTACTCTAAACAAATAGGACAACAAGTTCATACCATGTATCCACGGAATACCGTCTGAATCTTGATAGCTGCTATTTCTTCCTTTGTCTTTCCAGGGTAACGAGGCATACTTGTGAGACGAACAACCTCTGCAGCAGCCTGAGCAGCAGCAACAGCAGCTCCTGCTGCAACAGCGGTGGCAAAAGCCAAAGAATAAGCATGCTTGCTCTGTTCATTCTCTGCCTCGATTAATTTAACATCTTCTATTGGTGGAAGAGGGGAAGCAACTGCAAGTGGTGCTTCTTCAGATGCTGGTTCCGAATCCTTGTGACGCCCAATACCTTTTTTCTTTGACTTGTGGTTCTTCTGTGTTTTTTATTTTTTTAAAGAACAAAAATAAATGGTTTGAATTAGAATCTGTTCTGATTTCAAAATCAATAATGTAAAAGATATTTTCTTCTTTCCTTGTCAGATGTAATGCTGCACATAATATTCAAACCTTATCTTTTCTGGAATCTGAACTAAAAACTTTCTTCACTGCAGAAAACCAACTTCCTTTTCTCCCCATTTGCAATTCCTATAACTTTGAAGGAAAAGAGAGGACAAACTTCATCCAAAAAAATGGGAAAATAAAAAGAGATAAGATGAACAAACTTGTGTTAAAATTTATAAGTAATTAAGTTCAACACGGTTAAAAACCTCATATTTCAATTAATGCACATTGAATTCCAAGCAAACCATTAAAGAAAAACATAATTCATGCATAGAATTGTGAAGGGAAACTGCCACAGAAACTTCAACAGCACCTCAAAACGGTGAGTATAATGTGCATGTTTGGCAACGATTAATAACATTTTTGGTAAAATTTGTTTCAGTTTTTACATAAAATTTAATGCATTATAAAAATTTTTAAAATTAATTTTTATAATACTGAAAATTGAAATTTATGATTTTAGTTTATAGATTATTCTTATATTTGAGATGTAAATATATTTTATCCTCAATTAAATAATTTTTTTAATCATTTTATAATTATTTTAATAAATTAATACATAAAAATAATTTTTTTATATCATCTAAACTAATCAAATTAATTTAAAATTATTTTTAACTAATATATCTAAATATAAAAATAATTCGATTATAATTAATTATAATAAAAAACATTTATACAATAATCAATTATTAAACATAATTAAGTTTTCACAATTTTACCAAACACACACTAAATAAATGCTGGAAACAGATCTACGACTAACATGTTCAATAAAAAATCATTAATAGCCATATTAATGAAAAGGACTAGAAACTGAAACTAAATAGCAAAAACGTCATCCCAACAAAGTAAAAGGAAGAGCTTTCAGACAATTTACTAATGCAATGAACAGATGGAGAAGAACACAGATAATACAACTAAAAAAACCATCAAACCCATGTTAAAATCTCCAATCTTAAAAGCCTTGTTTTAAGAGAAAAATTCAAAATATGGTAAAATGGAGAAGAACCCAGATAGTATAATCCAAAAAACCACCAAACCCAGGTCAAAATTTCCAATTTTGAAAGAGAAAAACTTAAAAAGAAGAATGCATAGTTAGTAATGCAACGGAGTATGGACAAATGGAGAAGAACCCAGATAGAATAATCCAAAGAAGTGAAGAAAAACCATTTAACCCAGTACAAAATTTTTCATTTTGAAGGCCTGGATTAGTCAGAAAACTACAAAAAGAACAAGGAGCAGAATGGATAAAGGCATCAGAAAGAGGCCCCAAGATGAAGTGGAAAACATTCCAATACCTGTGCATGAGAATCCCAGATCTCTGCACAAAACAAAGGTACTTGCTCTGCTCGAGAAGAAACACAAGTTGAGGCCCACAAGTGAATTGGGAAGTGAAGAAGAGTGAGGGAGAGGATAGGGACCAGATCTTGCCTTGAAGGAAACTTCAACTATGGGAAATGGAACATAACAATGACAATAACAACTGGGACCTACTATTTGTGATTCCAAAGTTTAACGTTAAATAACAACCAAACCTAACAACGAAATCAACAGTCAAAGTAATACATTATCTTCTATATCTTCTATATTGTATAGTAAAATTGCTTGAGGGGCAATTAATTTAATACTATTATTAAGTATTAAATGTATATTACTTTGAGAAGTACTAATTATATTATTAATAATTAACTTAATGGATTAATAACATTTTTCTAATAATATTTTGAATTTGTTATTAATATAATTGTAAAAAAATGAAATATATAAAAAATTTTATGTTATAAAAAAGATACTTAATATCAGATCAAAAGAAAAAAGATACTTAATGTGAAAAGATTAATTTATTTGAACTTTAAAAAAAAAAAATCAGTCAAAAATTACATTTAAAATAGTTTAATTATAAATTCTCTAAAAGAAAAATAAGGTAGATTAGATGCTGGGAAATTAATTCCTATAAATGTACTAGTCTAATGTGAATTTACTATTTAGTTTCAATTGTCGTGAAAATACATACAAAATCTTAATCTTATATCCATTTCAACAAAAAAAAACCAATTAATTAATGTGAATGAAGATTAGCTCAAACAACAATAGGAATATAGGATACAATATTATCGATGAAAAAGTCTTAAATTTGAGATAATTTTTATTAGTAGGTCATTTACAAGTACCATGGTAAGTTATTGTTAAGATTTGTAACATGCTTTAACTTTGTAATTTATCCTGATCTAAATTTTTATTAAAACAAAATTAAGTAATTAATTATCAAAGTAAGATATAACTTGAAATACCTTAAAATATCTTCCGGATGGATAAACTATTATTATTTAAGAAAAAGTCAAACTATTGCTTTATACATCAACTATTATTTAGCTGTATCTATTCATCGAAAACATGTTTTTATTTTTCAGTTTATGTATAATTAATAGCAAAATATAACAAAAAGTATTTTCTTTTAGAACCCATTGTTCATTATGTCTAGAAAAAGTTTATTAAAAAAATTATGTCTAGAAAAAAATGAAAGTTTTATGATGTCAAAATTTGCATTTGGTAGTTAAAATTAGTTAGGTACAAATATCAAATTTCAAACATTTTATATTGTACTCACAGTCATGGGTATTATTTGCCATCAAATGCGATGGTTGGACTGACACCAAATGCAATTTTGGAAGATTGAGAGAGAAGCAACACATTTTTCACTTTTAATTAGGGTACAATTAATTAGAGGTGGATCTATAACTATTTTAAAATGATATTATGTAATATTTTAATAATCCTTAAGGAAGTCAGTGCAGAATAATAATAATAGCATAATCATTACGGAGGTTTTTTTTTTCATAGATAGTTATCCAGTAAATAGCTCTCACGTGGAAAAAGGGGAAGGAAGAAGGATAAAGACGATTTGATCTTAAGTCATTACATTCACGGTCACGGATCAAGATTTTTTTAATTTTTTTATTTTAAATGGTCAATTATAATTGTAAAAGAGAAAAAATATAAAAAAATTATTAATAAAATTCAGTTAAAATTTATGAAATTTCTTTTATAATATATTATATTTTTCTCTTTCTTATAATTAATTATTTAAAAAAATTAAAAAAATCTTGATACATTCAATTACAAAAAAATTTATCAGTTAAGCTACCTGACATCTTCAATAATATTTAAGGAGGTTAATAAAAATAATACTTAAGAAGGTTATATATAATTCTTTAAAATACTTCTATGAAATTTTGAAATTTTGGGTGGCCCTAACCTAGTCCCCATTAAAATCCACCTAAATAATCTGGTTTATTAATCAAGATTATCAGAAAAATAAACTAAAATAAAGACAAATTTAATAAGATTGCTACCTAAAGAAAGATCATTTTTATGGAGAATAAAGTTTTATGAACTTGGCTAAATTCAATATTAGTTATACGAGTGGACACGCATGCTATTTGACTATAAACTTGTATACTATTCTACAAAATACCAGTCATATATATTTTAAATCCATCCTTATCCTTGTGAATCAGGTTGACACCGAATCCAGTTCTATCTAAGAATCTTCTTCGAAGTTCAGTTTTTCTAGCTTTAATCAATTTAGTAGTTTGCTTCATCGTTTTACCAATAAAAATAGGGTGCAGACCTATGCGAGTTATAATCTCTTGAATGAGATAAAAGTTCAAATTTTAGAATTTTTTTTAATAATTTAAGAATTAATCTCATGATAATGTTTATAAGAATATGTAGTTGAAGGAAAGAAAATTCAAAGTCAATGCTTATAACGATTCTTACTTTTCTTCATCATTAAATTGAATTAAATGGGCTGTCCAAGTCAACTGAAATCACATCTTTACTGTATTTCGTTAACATCAAAATCATCATAATTCATAAGGATAAACCGGCATTTTGACCTCAGAACTAACAAATATGAACCACGATCTTAGATAAAGAAAAAAACTAATATAAAGGATGATGAGTAATGTTATTGATAAAAAAATTATGGTTATAATCAGACGCATTATGTGATAACGTTTGAGGTTAAGATGTCATAAGCTTGTTTGGACTCCTTTCCAGAACTTACATTCTTGAGAGGGAATGAGTTGCACTTTCTCTGAGAGTTGTCCCATATGCATGTATAAAAAATGTCAATTGTCAATAAGAGAAATTTTCATTTTCTCCTAGTATAAAAAAATAGATTACATTAATCACAACTATATGATCGTGCAACTTACTATTTTTTATTGATATCTTTCTGAGTTTAACGCTTATTCTTGACGCTAGCATTGGTATTATAACATTATTATTATTATTATTATTATTATTATTATTTGTACATGTTGGTATCATATCATGTGATCACAAGTAAAAACAACACAAGACAATAATTAAAATGAGGCCACTTCACGTGCTTTTCATGTGTTTCTTCCTCGATTTCTGCTACCTTGGCTACAACTCCCAAGTCCCAAGTTATCCTCATAAATTGTCGTTTAAAATTAATATTTTTATATCAAATAATATATACATTTATTTTTATATTTTATTTAATATTATTTATTATATATATATTTTTTATCATTTTTTCTTATTCATTAACATCCTTTAAAAAATATAAACAATTTTACATCCTTAAAAAGAATATAAAACAAACATTTTCCATTGTCCTTAGAAAAAACAAAGCAAAATAAGTTGTTTATACAAAAGAAAAATATACTTCCATATCACTTGTATGCAGATTTTTCACGTCTAAGAATATGTGATATATATATATAGAAAATAAAGTTAAATCAGTTGTAATTAAATAATAAAAATAATATAAATATAAGTTAATATGTGTATAAATGTGTATAAACAATATTTATTCAAAAATTTATAATGATATCATAATGTTATTGAATAGTTTATATAGAAGCAGACTTATGTAAGTATTAAACTTTTAAATATCCACTGTCTATTATAAGAATTTAATTTTGATACAATCAATATAAAAAGAATGCTACACTTACATTTAATAAATATATGTTATCACATTATGTAAAACATATTTACCAATAGCGCGTAAAATTAAATACTTATTGTAATCATCCCATTCAACATTAAATACGTGTAAAAGTAATATAAATCATGTTAGAAACACATATTTTTTAAAAGTACATTTATACTTCTGTTAACTTTTAAAATAAAATGCCAAGATAGTACATATATAAAAAAATTTCATGTCTAATTTAGAGCGTGTTTGGGAACGATTAAATTCGTTCCAACAGCTTATTTTTAGAAGAAAAAAAGTTATTGTAACAATATTTTTATATATTTGACAAAATTAACTTTAATTTTTGCATAGAGTTCAATGTATTATAAATTTTTTTATAATGCTAAAAATTAAAACTTATGATTTTAATTTATAAATTATTCTTTACACTTTAAGATGTAAATACCATTTTGTTATCAATCAAATAATTTTTTAAATCATTTTATTTCTATTTTAGTAATTTAATGCATAAAAATTATTCTTTTTTATATCATCCAAATAAAACAAATTAACTTAAAATTATTTTTCAGTTAACATATCTAAACATAAACTGAATCAATTATAATTGATTATAATAGAAAAAATTATACAATAATTAATTTTAAAATAATCAAATTTTTATAGTTATCTCAAACACACACTTAGTGTCTCTAAGATCAGCTTTGGGGCCTCCACTAGTTGTGTGTGCTGTGCTCGGGGCTAGAGACTTGGAGATGGGGAAAATTTTTGGAAAAATTAATGATAAGGATTATTAAAGAGTAATATTTAATTTAAAGAGATAAAAGGGTTAAAATTATTAAAAAAAAGGATTATTCAAATTTTAAGTAAAGAAAAAGATTATTTAATTTTGCTTAATAGTCAAAATTATTCTTAGTAAAATCTTCATTTAAAAAGTTAGTCACTCAAAGATAACAAATAACCACTTCATATGAAGCAGTAACCATTTGCGAATTTCTTTCATATAGAACTTAATTTGAAATTGTCAGTTATTCAATGATAACTAATGATCACTTAATAAAAGGTAATAATCATTCACAAATTTCTTCCTAATTTTATATATTTTATATATTGAACTTCATTTGAAACGTTAAACACTCAATGGTAATAAATAACCGTTCAATAAAAAGTAGTCATTCACAAACTTTTTTTCATATAGAACTTAATTTGACACAATGAATTAGTCATTCAATGTTAACTAATGACCATTAAATAAAAAGTAACAACTATCGTATTTTTTTTTCATAATTCCATATATTTTATATATTGATCTTCATTTGAAAATGTTAGGAACTCAAAGACAATAAATAGCCACTTAATAAGAAGTAATAACCATTTGCAAATTTCTTTTATATAGAACTTAATTTTGAAATTGTTAATCACTTAGTAATAACTAATGATTACTCAATAAAAAATAATAGATATTGACAATTTTTTTTCTAATTTCATGTATTTTATTTATTGAACTTTATTTGAAATGTCAGTCATTCTGTAGCAACAAATGACCACTTAGTAAGAAGTAATAGACATTTGCAAATTTATTTTGAAAAATTGATAGGAACACACTTTTTATCACACTTCTTTCAACACATTCACTTCTATTCACGCTAAAGCACAAACTCAAAATTAATTACACACTAATCGAATTGATTATATGCTAATCGAATTAATTACATGCTAATTGAGGTTGAGTGTGTCTTTTAGTGTGTAACACGACTCAATAGAAGAGAGTATGTTGAAAAGAGTATAATAGATAATGTGTTCTTAATATTTCTCTTTATTTCGTATAGAACTTAATTTAAAATTATTAGTTATTCAATAACAACTAAAGACCATTTAATAAAAGGTAACTAATAGTTACTTATTAAGAGTATTATTGTTTATTATGTGAAATTAAATGGTCATTCTCTCTAATCAAAATTTAAATAGTTTTTCTTAATAATTTTAACATTGTTTATCCTTTCAAAATTAAATATTATTCCTTAAAAGTCATTCGCATTAATTTTTCCAATTTTTTTTAAATTTATTTAAGTGAATTAAGTCCTTCAGCGTCTTTGGTTTAGACTTTAGATGGTAACTAATACGGCTCGATAATTTAAGCAAGATATGTTTTCAAGTTCATTTGACATCATTTTTGTTACACATTTGACAAAAGAAAATATACTTTTCCTCAGCGCTCCTATTTTATAAAGGGGAATCTACAAATGTCTAGGAATGACGTCTAATCCGTTTTTTTCTTTTAATTGCAACCAGGCAAAAATAATGAAAATTAAAATAAATAAATAAACTGTGTTTGTTACCAAACACTGAAACACGTTTCCTCCCACGACTACCGCCCTCAGCACGTAGACACATATATGGTTCAAACAAGCTTTTCTTCTACACGCAGGCCATTCGTCTAGACGCAGACACATGCTCATACCATTGTTGATTGCTCTAGACATAGACGCAGTGTTGGTCTTTTTCACACGCAAATGCACCAGACACAAAACACACCGTTGCTCTACTCTAGAGGTAGAGCCACAGAAGCTTGCTCTTCAAGTTGTAGACCTTTGTTGTTGTGTTGTCAATTTTAATCTAAGCTTCAATCAAAAGTAAAACTTCATTCCCTGTTTTGCTGTGTCATAGGATAGAATTTTTTTTAATGCAATTGACTAATAAATCGTTAATTTATTTGTTTAGTTAATTAATCTATGTTTTTCTTTTTTTAATTTTCATGCATCAGAATGGAAGTAGGATTTGCATCTCCTGAAGAGGAAGACGTAAATCAAGGAACTCAAGATTATGACCATAATTTAGCATCAAGTGTTGATAGCGAAGATGAAGAACCTAAAGTTGGGATAAGTTTTAATTTTGAAGATGAAGTTATCCAGTATTACGTGAATTATGGTCAGTGCAAGGGTTTTGGAATTTCTAAAACAAGCTCAAAAAATAAAGATGATAGGAAGAAATATTTTGCTCTAGCTTGTAGTCGTGCAGGGAAATATGTAAGCAGTGCAAGGGTTTTGGAATTTCTAAAACAAGCTCAAAAAATGGAGATGATAGGAAGAAATATTTTGCTCTAGCTTATAATCGTGCAGAGAAATATGTAAGCAACCCAAAGAATCTTTTGAAGCCAAATCCAATTAAAAAAGCACAATGCATAGCCAGATTGACTGCATTTATTAGTTTGGATGGAACAATCATAGTTTTAAGGGTTGTGCTTCAGCATAATTATAAACTTGTTATCAAGTGACTTCAAAACTTAAGAGATAGTGAATTGAGTTTTTTAAAACATTTTACAAACAAGTTCATTTTGATTTTTGTTAAAGATGCATTCTTATGTGGTGAATGAATTTATAACAACAAAAAGATCTCACATAAATTTTAAAAAAGTGAATAAGTAGAGAATAAAGCAACAAGTATGCAAATTCAATAAATAAGTTTGAAAGTAAAGAGATAAGGGTAGAGAAAAGTGCAAACAAGATTTATATTGGTTCAATCACCCTTGTGATTTATGTATCCAGTCCCTAGGATCATCCACCCAGGAGTTTCCACTATTCTTCAAGTTTCAATAGGTGCTTGAGAAACCCTTACAAGATTTGAGCATTTCTTATACTTCAAGGATCATCCACCTTTATGTGTAGAAGCCTCTTTGTTTCCTAAAAAGATCATCTACCCTCACAAGTGTTTATAATAATGATTGAAAGAAATAAACTCTCTCAAAGAGAATATTATACAAATTGAAGCACTATAAAGCTCTCAATGATATCTCAAAGGATTTAAAACAAAGCAAGGTTATTAAAAAGTTTAAAGTTCGAATGCAAAGCTTGAAAATAGGTTGTTGGATGTTGAAAGTGTCTCAAAGCTTGTATTTATAGCCCATTAATGAAATAGACTTGTTAGAGAGAGTTTGTGTAACATTTAATGCATTAAAAACTAGTGTTGCTGGTTTCAGATGACTGGTAATCGATTACAAGCTTATGGTAATCGATTATTATGCTTTAAAAACGAGTTCTAGGTGTTTGAACTCTTGGTAACCGATTACAACATTTGGTAATTGATTACTAACTTTAAAAAGGCAGGGTTCTAGTCTCTTGATAATCGATTATCAAGCATTGTAATATTACCATGCTTCTGTTTTGATAAAGATGAGTTTTGGGAAGCTTGTAATCAATTACAAGCTTGTGGTAATCGATTAAGAGCTTTCTGATATGTTCGTATTGGATTATGAAACACCGTAATGGATTACCAACTATCAATAGTTGATTACCAACCACTGGTAATAGATTACGGAGCTTTTGTAAGAGATTACAACCATTCTAAAACTAACTTTTGAACCCCGAACAAGCTTGGGAGAGATTACCAACAACTAAAAGTTGGATTTTTAAGGATTTAAACAAGATTTTCATAACTCAAGTTTAAAACATGATTTTGTGCAAAACAATCAATTTTTTTTCAAACCAGCAACCACCAACTAAAAGACTTCATGATGGACTTTTCAAAAATCATTTTAAGCTTATTAAGATATCCTAAATCACTTCTCACAAAAAGATTCTAAGTCCTATAAATCTAATTCTTTAGATTGGTCTTCATAATGACTTTGTTATCATCAAAACCTTCATGAAATAAGCTTTCACAAAACTAAGCCCAAGCAAGGCACGGTATTTTAGATGCAACAAAGATTTGGTGCCTCACATAAAAAGGAGACTGGAACTTAATGATCAAGTTAGAATTAATGTGAGCAGAAATATTTCATCTCTAGTTAGTGAAGCAATGGGTATGAAAACCTCATATTTTGAGAAAAAGACTATAGAAACTATATACACAAAGTAAGGAGGCTATGGCTCGAAATTGGAGATGCTAAAGCAATTCAAAACTATTTTGTTAGAATGCAAAAGTAAAATAGTAAGTTTTATTATGTAATGGATGTAGATGATGAAAGCTGACTAAGAAATGTGTTTTGGGCAGATGCTAGATGTAGGGCTTCATATGAATACTTTGGAGACGTTATAACTTCTGATACCACGTACTTAACAAATAAGTACAACATGCTTTTTGCTCCCTTTGAAGGAGTAAATCATCTAATAGTTATCGAGACTATCAAATTATATTAATTTATAAATCGATTCACCAAATTACTTGCAGTATAAAGCATAACCGAGTCGAGCCCTTGGGTCACTCTAATTAAGCAATCAAATTAAGAAGTTAACAAAGGGAGGGATAAAGTTACAGAATTACTTAAACAAAAATAATTAAAAACTATAAAAAAATTAAGTAAACAACCAATCCAAGGAAATCGAATCATTTTGAATTTAATCTGTCATTGATCATTAGGAATCCATTTAATTGCTAATCAAATTCTTGGTCTTAGATCACATCAAGAAGCCTTAAGATGATCTATGAATTCTCTACTAGATAAGCATCCAGAATTTATTTAATTAAGGTTAAAAGAATTAAGCATCCATCTAATCCTAAATTAACCTAAAACCCAGAATTTAACCAAGCTAAACAATCCTATAAATAACTTTGATACATTGTTTAGTCTCTGTAATCCTCATTAAACATGTGGTAATTATGCAATTATCACATCAACATCCAAATCAAATTAAGCAATTCAATTCAGATTTAATAAAATCAAAAGAGGAAAAAGAGAAACTTGATTAATAAGTAAAAGAGAAACTTGATTAACAATTAAATGTAAAACAATCAAAACAAGATCTCAAAATTAAACATCAAGATTGTCAATCCCTAAGATTGAATAAAAAGGGTCTAACTCTCCATGGATAGAAGGAGGAAAAACAGAAAAGAAAGAAACCTAGTAAGAAGGGAGAGGAAGAGAGATGAAGAGAGAAAGTGCAAACAAGAGCGGCTAAGAGAAAATTAGGGTTGGATTCGTGGTAGCTGTTATTGCTTAAAACTGTCTATAAACTTAAAAATCTAAGTTTTCCTTTAGCTTAGGGTTAATCCTCTTCTTCTAAACTTTAATTGGACACTTAATTTGCATAATTTGGGTTTAGGATGAAAGACTTATGCCCAAAATATTCTTAACAGTTCTCTAGACCGGTTAGCCGACTTCAAAGGGTGAAAATACCATCAAAACGTCACTGTTTTGATAAGTTATCTCATAAGAGTTGAATATATGTGTCTCATATTTTCAATGGCACCGGTCTCAGCTCTATTGACTCCTATAGCCGAAATTATGGTTCAATCTCTGCTCATTGTCCAAGTTCTAATGACAACATCTCTGTTCTGACTTCCAAGCCCAATCTGACCTACTAGATATCCTATTCAGCCTTCGAGCTCTTCATCAAAGTTGTAGAGTTTTCTCTCATATTTCCTACAAGTTAAAATGCATGATTTTTAGATGAACTTGATAACTCCATGAAATGTAGTTATTGGTGCCCCATAATTGTGCTTCATAGAATGCTATGTCCTTGTTATTATGCTTATATTGGTTAAATTTCCTTTGAATGTCTCTCTATATGATTATAAGTAATTTGTGTGTATTTGTTAAGTGATTAAGTGGATTTATAATTTATATTTAACTTGGTGATTTTTCCTAATGCGAGATGAGCTTAAAACAGAGGAATTGGAGCTATTCAAGGCTCAAAAGCCCAAGAGAACGACCAAGTGCCATTCTGAGAGAGTGTGTCACGGCTCAGGTTGTTATGCGCCGCGACGCAAAAGATGCATCATCAAGTTGTCATACTAAAACCCGAGGCTAGAGGGCCGCAACACAAAGTAGTGTGAGCCGCGGCGCTAGGCAACCGACTCAATGCGCGCAGCGGCACGAAGGAGTGTGCGTCGCAGCGCGATGTGCAAAACTGAGCCTATAAATAGATTTTTAGCAGATTTTCTAGGGATGGCTTTCTAAGTTAGAGAAGCTGCACATTGCTCTTCATTTTCTGAGGCTGAAAGAGGCCAAGGGAGCCAAGGTTGGAGGCTATCTTCCTCATGGAGGGAGATTCAAGCATCAATGGCAACATCCATAAGCTTTTCCTCTTTTCTCCCTTTGTTTTCTTCTCATTCTCATTCTTTGAGTATGTATTTTGATTTTTAATTTCATGTTCAATGATGTAGCAACTGTTTTAGGGAATACTTTGAATCCTTTTTATGAATATTAATGATTTTGTTCTCCTTTGAGTTTGTATGGATGTATGGTTTTGTTCAATCATATGGTTCTTAATGTTTTTGAAGGTTTGATCAACTTTTAAATGATTTGTTGAAATCTAATGAACCTAGACATAGGAATTTGGATTTAAGATCATATGTATGGTTTATGCATGTTCGATTCCATTCCAATGGCAGAATGAGTTGATTCGCTAATGAGATAGAAATATACCTCTTAGTCATGCATAACGTGTGATTAAGAATAGATCTTAATGATTGGATTTTGTGTTAGCTCTCATGGAAACATAGTGAGTTGGGCAATTGATGTAACACCCTCCTCAGGGTATCATATGTCTGACTCCCGACTCATAATCTGAAAAGAAGTTCGCACAAAGTTTGAGTTATAAAAGATGGGTTTTAAAATTACTTTTTTACTGAAACATAAACTTACGAAAATTTATAAGTAATACGGAAAATATATTGAAACAGATTCATATACACTATTAACCAAATTATACCATTTAACAATTTAAAGAGAAATATAACATTTACTAACTTTTTTTTTAACTTTTTAACACGAACAGTAGTAACCCCATGATAAGTTCTACTTAATAGCACGGTATAACACTAACATTAAATCTTAACATACTCGTTCCTTCTCTTGTATCAACTTGATGCATCAGAACTTTACTCCTTGTCTACCCAAGACATCTTGAACTTGAGACATGACCACTTTTCAATGTTTCCATCAATCTCTGAGTATCTACCACCCGTTATGTCTAAGACAACTCATTCCTTCTACTGTATAATTTTAACAATACAGACAAAGCAAAACAATATAACAAAGAGGTGAGATCACCTACACTAATACCAACATGGCAGCACAGAGATAACACAAACAGCAATATCATACAGATAGATCATACCACAATTATGATCATGCCATCAACATTAATCAACTATCATCATCCAATCATTTATCAATTCAATTATCATAAACAATAATTATGATAATACCCTCAGCATTATCATCATCATCTTCTTCCAGGTATTCAAAACAATTGTCATAACCAATATTCTTCAATTAATATATCATACAGATATAAATGCTCAAATTTATGCATATGCACAAAGACTTAGTTTATCAAAAACAACTCCATGGAGGTTTTCACAATTTCGAGAAGAATGCTCTGGTTAATTGTCAGCCTTAACCCAAAGACAATCTCCCAGTCGTTGAAAAGAATCGTGTTCTTGTCGAGTATCGTCAATGCATTGCAAGGATGCATCGCAAGTGGTGGCACAGTACTAAATTAACGTCGTCCACGGTGGTCGACCGCGCGCTACTCGACGCCCCAAGATCCATCATAGACCTTACTATCAATTCTCATTCCTCTTCAACCAAAGGGTCATAATAGCTATTAGCTATATTTTATACAATGCACAAATATATCGGTGCAAGTCCAACCCCAAAGGGCCAAATCTTTTCAATTTCATTTGTTCAATGTAATCATATGCTTTAACGCATTTTTTTCCAATGCACGTATAATGCACCAAATCCAATCACAGACATATCTTTCCAATGCATGTATAATGCACCAAATGCCAATCACAGGTAAAACATGTCATTTTCTCACACAGCATCCATATACTGGTTCTATAGTATTTATACTGTATTTTCAACAAAAAAATTATATTATCACATTTTCATAGTTATAAAACTCTTTCGTCGTGTTTTCACAAAATTGCGCAATATTTCCATTTCATTTTCACAATTCCAACACGTTTCTGTTACGTTTTCACAATACTGGAACTCTTCTGTTGCACCTTTAAATCACGTATTAAATTTTTTTAACATTTTTCTCAATCGCATAAAAATATACGTTACTCAAATCGCATAATGATTTTTCATCATTTTCAAAATTGCGTAACTTAAAAATCATTCTTTTAAGTCGCATAAAACATTTTCCATCATTATCAAAATATTTAAAACACTTTCCAAATCACATAATGATTTTTCATCATTTTCACAATCACGTACTTTAAAAATTACATTTTTAAGATACGTAAATAATTTTTTCCACTACAATTCCATTACAGAAAATATTTCTCATTTCTTCAAAAATTTCATTTCCACTTTTCTCAAAATAATATGACTTTATACTTTATTTAACACATTTTCTTGAGTAAAGAAAATCTTTTTCCACATTTCTTTACTCAAGAAATCCTTTTCCAAAATATAATTCACAAAATCACTTTTCCATTGATATAAATCAACGTTTCAAAACTTAACATTTTTTAACATACTTCAAAATTCGAAAATAAGTTATACGTTAGTAAATTTTTAAAATACCATTATATTCTCCATTTTTCCCAAATCATTTCTAAATCAACCTTCCTCAAAATAATATAACTTTTTAATATATCTTCTTACTCAAGAAAATCCTTTTTAATAGTATATTCCATAAATTCACAATTCCATTGATTTAAATCAATGTTTCTAACTTTAAAAATTACTAACGCTTTCCAAAATTCAACGGATGAGTTACACGTTAGAAAATACCAAATCACTATTGTATTCTTCATTTTTTTAAATCAATTTTAACAAAAATAAATTCTTTTTAAAACAAATTGAGGCTCACTTCTAACCTCTCTTTTCCATTTATATAAAAATTCATTTCTCAAGTGCTAAAATACTCTGATTCCCTTTTCAAATTTCTTGTATTAAATTAATTATATTTTTACTTAGAAAATTACTTTGTTTTCATCAAAATCAATACATTACAAGCCTTCGAAAACGTGGACATGACTATTGAAAATTATCAAAACATTTTTTCTTCTAAATTGATATGATTTTACACAAACAAAACCATTAAAATTTTATTTTCAAAACTGAAATACCGATGGTTATAAAAACCAAACTCATTTGTTCAAATCCTTTTTCACTTTTTTTACAAATCCTTTTTCACTTTCTTTGCAAATCCTTATTCACTTTCTTTGCAAATCCTTAAAATCAATGTTTGCCCGTTTCATTCAAAACTCATATTTAGAAAAACACTTAGGATCTTTTTTTTTACACAAAATAAATCAATAAAATTTTTTCAAAGACCGTATTCTTGTTCTCTTGAAAAACAAACCCTTTGTTTATTTTTCATACTCTTCAAATCATTCATTTTCATTTTTCATGAAAATATTAATTTGTGAACACCTATTTTGAGGTGTCTTGGCCGAAATTCACTAAGTTCTAGGGACCAAAAATTAATTCCCTTATTCTTGAAAAATTTCAACATGAACTCTAATTTTTTTGGGAGCTCAAAACCGTAGCCTCCCCCTTGGCCTTTGGAGCCAAAAATCAATTTCATTTCCACCATCAAATCATGGCATACATATACATATTTAAATATATATCACAAACATGTCATAATCAAAGCAATAAATCATGCAAATCATACCAAACATAGGCAAATAATCAAAGTACATAAACAACCACAAATAATTACATGACCATGGATATGAATCCTCACATGGATTCACCATCCATCAAATATAAAATCATCTCTCACCACCATACTTGGTTGGTGAGATGGATCTCCCTCTTACCTCTTGGAGAAACCTTCACAGCTCCTAGTTTTGCTTTATGTACAAGTCTTTCACTACCAAAAGATCTTAAAACCACAACAAACACATACAAATTAATATCTAAAGCTTGATTAAGATGACCATAGATCAAATATGGTCTTAGGATTCTAAGAATTAAATAAAAAGCCAAGTTTCAAGATTTTTACCTTAAAACCTTAAAACCTTAAAACTTAAATCCAAGATTCAAGCATAAAGATGATGGAACTAGGCTTAGATCTCAACTACAAAGTATCTTAGGATTGTGTATAGGTTCTAGATCTAAGATTATATAAAATTATTTAAGCTTGGAAGTGGGATTTATGAGTATGGACTAAATTCTTCAATAAGAAAAGATATGAACTTTTGTGTTCTTGGCTTGGTAAAGTGATGAAGATGAGTGAATTTTGAGAAGTTCTCAACATGAAAGTGTTTTAGATTGATGAGAGAATTCAAAATATGTAACTAGATAAAATTATGAAAGATTGAAAGTGGTTCTATGGGTGGTGACCGAATAACTCAAAGAAGAGAGAAGATGGTGTTCTTTGTATTTGTTCTTGGTGTTCTTGAACAATTGGAAGAGAGAGAAGAGAGAGAATGGTCTTTGTGTTACTAAGTGTGATAAAAAAAATAAAAATAGAGGGCTGAATTGAAGTGGGTAGCCGTAGGAGTAAAAGAATGGAGAGATAGAAATTTATTTAGCATAATTGAAGGCTATCACATGCGTGCACATGGTCTTCACATGGTCTAAGTCACTAAATGTCATCCATTGGTCATAAAAGTCCATTCAAGAACCTTGGAGAAGCACCTTGCAGCCATGGGAGTCCAAGGGGAAATTAACTAAGTCTTGATTCTATTTCAATTCTTAATTACTCCTTAATTAAATAATTAATTCATTTAGTTTCTCTTAAATTAGTTTAGTTAGGATTTTATAACTATATTTTAATTATTTAATTAAATTCTTATGGTCATGTCATATTTCTAGATAATTAAATATTTATCTAGCTTCTTGAAATTGACAAAGAAAGACCAAGAATGAGTAATAATGATGGTCTTCCACTTTGCCATCCTCTTAAGGCACCAAAACCGTGCCCCCCTTCCAAACACTCTCCTAAGGAAGCAAACAAAGTAATAATGGTCAAGAATGATGTAATATTGACCATGGCAAGTAATAATGATCATCAAATCACCTTTAGCTCCAAAATACTACAAAAACTGTCCCCTCCTTGCATTATGCATGCAATAATATTGTCATCTTTTTCAAGTCATTATTTGAAGCATTTCTAACCATTGATTAATTCAATAGTTAGGATTTAGGTAGACTTTTGATTAGAAGACTCAATCTAGGCCATTGGATCTTTCTCCTTTAAATTCTAGCCATTAGATGTGTCTCCAAAATAAATGGTCAATATTACTCATTCTTACTTTTAATCCAAGGGTTATAATTAGTCATAGCCTTTTTAGAAGACCAAATCTCCACCATTGATTAAATCCAAATCCAATTGTCATAAATGGTCCTTGTTACTTTATAAGACTAAATCTCCACCGTAGATTAAATCTAAATCCAATGGTTATAAATGGTCTCTGTCACTTTTCAAGACCAATTCTACACCGTTGATTAAATCAACGGTTGATATCAAAGCCTTCCTAACCAAATTTATTTTCACACCATTAATTAAATCAATGGTGATTATCCAATGCTTCTTTATTAAGTTTGTTTCTTAACCGTTGATTAAATCAATGGTTAATCTTCAAACTAAGTATTCTCATCCAAGGGTACAAATCAAGTCAAGCCCTCTTTGTTGACTACGTAGTATAATTTTTATTATTTTTATCTGCTATAACCCTATAAATAATATTTTTACTGTATTTTTATCACCTGATAAATAAATACAGTATAAAATACAGTAAAAGAAAATTATAAAACTATTTTCAGATTCAAGTTTAGTAAGATCCCCTGTCTTCGTCTAAACAGTACAAATTTTTTTTTGCGTAGAAAATTTTTTCACTTTGCGGGACCCACCTGGGCTCACGTATGGCACTTGGGCCCACATAGGACCACCTGGGCCTACATATAGTAAAAAAAATCATAATCATCCACAAAATCACAAATATTAGAAAACACACAAATATCAAATCGGATCACGTAAAATAATTAAAATCTAATGGTAAAAATTAAATTACGTAAAGTTTTTCTCAGCTCGAAAATTTTTATTTTTTTGACACGGAGTAAATCACTCAAAACAATCAAATACGCTGACGGAATAATCAAAATAATTTTACAGCATCCAAAAATTACTAAACAGTAAAATTCTGTTAACTGTCAAAATTACTATTTACAAGATAGGAAATTTTGAGGTATTACAATTGAAACTATGGTTAGATGGCCTAGACATAGGCTTTTAGCTAATGAAGATTCTCAAACTAACTTAATCATTGCATTTGTATTTATGAAGAGGATTACATGTTGTTGGTTAAAGTAAAGGATGAAGAAGGATTTTCCTATACTTTATCCATTATGTTATTTATCGCTTTTTAATCTTTAGTTTAATTGCTTTATCCTATTTTTTATGTTCTTGAATAGAATTAGGTAAGTTATTGGTTAATATTTAGCATTGGAAGTAAACCTATCCTCGAGGAAATAATCTTTACTTATTACTTTATTACTTGAATGACCCGTGCACTTGCAGCCTATTTTGGGACAAACAGAACTCAAGTTATGCCCAAAATACATAAATAGTATAAATTTCTCAATAATGCTGAAAAATATAATTAAACCCAATTTGAACTCACACTTATAAAATATGGTCAAGACCATCAATTAAGCATATAAGAGATCTAAGACACTAAATATAAGGGTTAACTAATATATAAAAATTGTATTTATCATATTCTCCCATACTTAACTTTTGCACTCTCGAGCAAAACTAAAAATTCAACACTAGGGAAAAAAGAACAACAACACAAACTCAAAAGTTAAAAAATCTAAAAGACTCACTTTCTAATAATATTAAAGAATGCAAAAGTCTATAAGCAAGAAGAACGACCAAAGTTTCAAGGAATCAAAACATTCATGAAGTAGCATTTCTCTACATCTCAAACCAATAAGGAAAGTAACTTTAATTGAAAAGCATAAATCAAGAATGATAAGACCTCACAAGATATACTCTCAATCCCTAAAGTGTTTAGAAGGTAAGTGTTTCACTAAATTCAACACATAAAAATTTGTACTATCATAAGCTTGTTTATCTTCTATTTCTCTACTACTCAAAACACATGCACATACAAATCGAGAGGACTTTATGCGAGATTGTAATGGGGTTAAGGTAAGGAAGGAGAATAATATAGAGATGACAAGTTAAATACATAAGAAAATATAAAAAACATTGAGAATGAGTTCAAATAACAAGTATGAAAGTTTAACCTCAAATCTATGTAATGCAAATTCTCTTTACATATTCTTTTCCTATTTCTTTTTTTTCTTCTTTTTTTCAAATTTTCAATTTTTCTTCTATTTTTTTTCAATTGGCCACTCTTTCCTTTTTCACTAAATATTTTGCACACTAATTAGCATACCCCTACACTTGTTCAAAAACTCTTCCAATGACAATGTCAATGCTCTTCTATTTCCTAAGGTTTGATAAAAATATGATTTTTCATTTAAGGCATGTAATGAGTTAAAAACAAGGAATGGTCAAACAAGCTCAATGGGGTTAATCAAAAGAAAATATACAAGGTTGGCTATTTAGCTAAAGTAGCTAATTCAAAGAAAAATGTCTCAATTATATTCATGTATGTGTGAAAATTACACAAGAAAGAAGAGAATGACACAAATGCTCAATTCAATCATTAAAAGGCTCAAAGTCTTATAATGTATGCTTCTATCAAACTCAATCTACTAATTCAATTTCTATTACCAAACTAGTTAATCTCAAGATGAAAGATAATTTATTCACTTATGTTATAAACCTTTAACTTCCATTAATGTATGCTCACAATTTTCACAAATCTCAAAATTTCATTAGAAAACAATTAAAAACACATTTTCTTATATATATATATATAATTTTTTTCAAAACAGAAAAATGGAATTTAAAAACAAAATAGAAAACATAAAATAAATTCTTCCTCCACACTTAAATTTTACATTGTCCTCAATGTAAAACTTATGAAATATCAAATCATCAATATCCATTAAATATCATCAACAAATTCAAGACAAGTAAAAAAAGGAGAGAAGGAAGAAACATTCTTATCAAGCGATGTATATGGCTGCCTGCAAGTGGACCTCCTCCATAATGTCATCTTAAGCTCCCTCATAGAATTGCTTGAGGCGATGTTCATTAACTTTGAAAGTTTTTTTGGTTGCCTCACTTATGATCTCTACTACAACATATGGAAAAACATTAGTGACTATAAAAGGACCTAGCCACCTAGAACAAAGCTTGCCAGGCATGAGCTTGAGGCGAGAATTGTAAAGGAGAACTTTTGGGCCAATAGAGAACTTTTTTCTTGTCAACATCTTGGCATGAAGAATCTTGGTCTTTTCTTTGTAAATCTGGGAGTTCTCATAAGCTTCCAACCAAATCTCTTTAAGTTCTTGGAGTTGGAGTTTTCTTTGGGATCCGACTTGGTTTAGGTTAAGGTTGCACTTCTTTACCATCCAACAAGCCTTGTGCTCAATCTCCACCAGAAGATGGCTTGTCTTGCCAAAGATTATCCTATAGGGAGACATGCCTAAAAGAGTCTTGAAGGTAGTCCTATATGCTTACAATGTGTTCTCAAGCCTCTTGCTCCAATCTTTTCTATTCGGTTGAACTATTTTTTCTAAGATTTGTTTCAACTCTCTATTCGAAACTTTAGCTTACCCATTAGTTTGTGGATAGTAGGGAGTCGAAACCTTATGCATCACATCATATTTCTTCAATGATGCCTCCAAGTTTTATTATAGAAATGGGAGCATTGGTCACTGATTATGGCTTTCAGAACTCCAAACTTACAAAAAATGTGAGACCTGACGAAGTCTAAAACAACATGAGAATCATTAGTTAGAGTGGCCTTTGCATCGACTCATTTAGATACGTAATCAACAACTAATAGAATGTAAACAAAACTAAAGGAATTAGGAAAGGAACCCATGAAATCAATACCTCACACATCAAATATCTCACAAAACAAAAATGATTGTTGAGGCATCTCATTCCTACAGGAAATGTTACTTATTCGTTGGCATTGTTCACAATTCTTACAATAACTGTAAGCATCATAAAACAAGGTGGGCCAATACAATCCAGAGTCTGAAATCTTCCTAGTAGTGCTTTGTGGTCCAACATGACCATCACATGCAAGGGTATGACAAAAATGTAGAATAAAGTGAAATTCTCAAGCACACAATGTCTAATCACTTGGTCACTACACAGTTTCCACTGATAAGGGTTATCCTATACATAATATTTAGACTCACTCTTAAGCTTATCAATCTGATGCTTCTTAAAATAAGCAGGTAACTCAGATGCAACTAAATAATTCACTAAATCAGCATACCAAGGGTCCTTACCTCACAACTGAAAAAGTCGGTCATCTGAAAAGGTCTCTTAGATAGGAAAAGTTTCCACTACCTGTGGGATTCGGCTCAGATAATCTGCCACCAAGTTCTTGACTCTACTCTTATCTCTGATCTCAATGTCAAACTATTGTAAAAAGAGCAACATCCACCGAATGAGTCTAGGCTTCACCTCAGACTTCTTCAACAAGAACTTCAAAGCTGCATGGTTAGAGAAAACAATAACTTTAGTGCCCAGCAAATAGGAACAAAATTTATCTAAAGTGAAAATAATTGTTAAAAGCTCATTTTCAGTAGTAGTGTAATTGGCTTAAACAAAATCCAAAGTACGAGAGACATAAGATATCATATGAGGTTGCTTGCCAACTCATTGAGAAAATATGGCATTAACTGCAAAGTTGGAGGCATCAAACGTCAACTCAAAAGGAAGCTCCTAATTTGGCGACTGAATAATGGAAGAAGAGGTCAAGTTCTTCTTTAACTAATCAAATACCTTCTTGCAATGCTCATCAAATTCGAACTATACTTCTTTTTGAAGAAGCCTAGAAAAAGGAAGGGCGATTTTGCTAAAGTCCCTGATGAAATGCTTGTAGAACCCTGCATAACTAATAAATAAATGCACTTTTCACACATAAGTGGGGTAAGATAAAGAGGCAATAACATCGATCTTTACTCTATCTACTTCAATGCCTTTGCTAGAAACTATATGCCCTAAAACTATACCTCGTTCTACCATGAAATGACATTTCTCAAAATTAAGAATAAGATGTGTCTCAATGCACCTATCAAGCAGCTTAGCAAGGCTGTCTAAACATGCATCAAAAGAAGATCCATAAAATATGAAGTCATCCATAAAAACTTCCATGCAATGTTCTAATAAGTCAGAGAAAATGCTCACCATACATCGTTGAAATGTGCTTGGGGCATTACAAACCTTGAAAAGCATCCTCTTGTAAGCAAACATGCCAAATAAGCAAGTGAAGGTTGTCTTCTCTTAGTCCTATAGGTTTATATGAATCTGAAAGTAACCTGAAAGTCCATCTAGGAAGCAATAGTATGACTTGCCAACTAACCTTTCCAACATCTGATCAATGAAAGGCGAGGGAAAATGATTTTTCCTAGTGGCTTGGTTGAGCTTCCTATAATCAATATAGACTCTCCAGCTATTTCGTACTCTAATAAGGACCAACTCATTCTTCTCATTAGTGACCACAATCATTCTAGTCTTCTTAGGAACTACTTACACCGAACTCACCTATTTGCTATCTGAAATGGAGTAAATAATGCCAGTTGACAACAGTTTGCTCACTTCTTTCTTCACCAGCTCTAAAATCAGAGGGTTAAAACTTCTTTGGGGCTTCCTTTTATATGGATGATCAATCTTCATGCTCTATGCTTTGATCTTGATCTTCCCTTAGTCTTCCTTCTTTTCCTTATTTCATTTCTCTCCTTTGGCCCTTTTTTTCTTTCTTTTCTTCTTTTTTGCTTTCTTTGCAGCTTCTGCTGCCTTTTAACCGAGAGACAGAGAAATAAGAGAATGACCATCATATCCCTTAGGATATTTTGTTAGAACTTCCTTATCTGCTAAGAAAACTTAGGTTTCCTGAAACCAAGTTTTTCAGCTTTCAACAACTTTAGAATAATTCATAAGATTCATCTAAATTATTATTTCACCATTTTTATGATTTTCCATAACTACTGATAGTCAATTTGGTATTAAATGCATAACTAGTATGCTTAAAAATAACTTTGATTGTCTTGAAACTTTAACTGTATCTTACTTAGCTCATTTGTGACCTAGAAACAAGTTATCCATACATGTTTCCTTCAACTTAACCTTTAAAGTCATTATCTGAGTCATTTTAAGTTACTTTTCAACTTTTATATTGCAACTAAATGCCTAAACGAACTTAGATTATCACAAAACTTCATAGACATGTTAAATAAGTAATATGCTACCTTTTGTAACCATATACAAGTCTAACATGTTACTAAGGTTATTACACTTCTGCTCCTTACCCCACATGAATTGTTCGTCATTCTTCAGCTTGAATAGCTTTGAAAAGGCTTGTAGCTTACCTGTTGAATTAACTATGAACAACCTTAAGAAGTTAATTTTATCGATCAAGCTCTAAAGCTTTTTCTTGTTGTTGGCGGTCTAGCTTTAAGAATAGCTTTGGCCTTGTTTTTGTCCACCTCTATACCTTTCTTATGAATCGAAAACCCCCAAAAAGTTTCCAGTTGAGATGCTGAAAGCACAATTTGTAGGGTTCATTTTAAGGTTGAACTTCCTTATGCATTGAAAGGCTCTTCAGAGGTCGGCCAAGTGCTGATCTTTGCCTCGAGATTTGATAACCACATCATCTATATACACCTCTATGATATTATCAATGAAGTCATATAAGATCACATTCATAGCTCTGCGATAGGTTGCTAGCATTCTTCAACTCGAACAACATCACTACTCATTTGAATATGCCAATTGCCCCCAGGCATCTGAAAGCTATTTTGGAAACATTAGCTTCGGCTATATATATTTGATTATAGTCAGAGTAATCGTCCATTAGGGATAAGACTTCATGAGAAAAGACATTATCCACTAACATATTAGTTATTGGCATGGTATACTCATCTTTAGGGGTCAACATATTTAAGTCTCTGAAGTCTATACATATCAGCAGCTTCCTATTTTTTTTTACGATTGGCTCAATGTTAGCAAGACATTCTATGTACCGGGCAGTTCTAATAAAGCCAGCTTACAGCAACTTCCCAACTTCTTCTTTGATCTTAGGGATTAGCTTTGGTGCGAACCTACTAGTGGCCTGCTTACAAGGTTTAGCTCCCGACTTAAAGGGTAACTAGTGTTCAACCAAGCTGCAGGCAAGGCCCAGCATCTTGTGGTAATTCTACGTGAAGTAGTCCTTATACTTGTGAAGTAGTTGAACTGGCCTCTTTCTAAAGTTATCTTCTAACAAGCATCTAACAAAAGTTGTTCTGGGCATATTGGTTGTGCCTAAATTAATCTCCACCAACGAATCCTAAGTCTCCACAGTCTTCACATCCTCCCGAAAAGGAGATTCAATGAATATCACTTCACTAACTTCAGCTTCTTCAGGCATAGCCAATGATACCTTGCTTTCTGCACTATAAGTAGACAATTTGTCTTGTAAATCTTTGATAGCTTCCATTTAAACAATTTTGTTGGTCGAGGCATTGGCCTTATGTTTCACTTGGAATCCTTCATTGGTCCATTCAATGGAGCTATTTACCCTAAAGGGCTCCTACATCAAGTCAAACAAAGTTATGATATAAGGGGAATAGAATTGAGCTTCAACTATACTTACCTCAGCTGCAAAAGGTTTGTCATACGCTTTCACAATTTCTACCTCATCACCATTCTAGTATATGAGAATTTGATGCAGGGAAGAAGGAGTACACTGGTTGACATGGATCCAATCCTGCCCTAGAAGCAAAGTATAAGTACTCTTTGCATCGACAACAAAGAAACCAGTGGTAGTTTTTTCGCTCTTAGTGGTAAGCATCATGGGGATTATGCTTTTAGTCATTACGGCTCCACTAGTGAAGTTTGTTATTTGCATGGTGGTAGAGACCAAATCGGCTTCAGTTCTCCCTAGCCTTCTCAGTGTTGTCATGAGCATTATGTTCAAAGTGGCTCTATTGTCAATAAAGACTCTTGAAATAGGCTTGCCATTCATATAAGCCTCCATTGTCAAGTCATAGCTTCCTTAGGCTTTTCAAATACAAGTTTAGCCACTTGTCTTGGGTATTCATTAGTGGACAAGGTGGCCTATTCAGCTTCTGAAGCTTTTACATCCCCATCTAAGTGGTTAGTTGGATTGCCTTTGGGTAAGAAATCAGCAGGAAGCACACCAATCACGCTAACTGCCATTAGTTCCTCCAATATTCATTGCAAGTCTAAATCATGTAGAATATCAAGTGGTTCTGCTTCATTCTCCAATAATTCCTGTAACTCCAAATCCAACAACTTCTCTTTAGTTAATGGCTTTGCCAAGTGGGGAATTAATTGAAGTTGCGACTCTTCTTCTACCTTTGCAGGTTCATTTTCTGCCACTATAGCTTCATTTTGGGTCTACTAGTTTTGTTGGGTCTACTAGATCTATTGGACTTGCTTCTCCACAAGAGAGTATTTCAATGTATGTTCTAATATTTGCTTACGGTTACTGGATTCTGCATCACTAACATCAATCTCCTTGTAAGACCACCTCAATTGATGTTTAACTTCTTTCAACATCTGGAACAACTTCTTTCTTTTCTCTGCTGCTTTCTTCTGCTGCCATCTTCTTCTCTGGGTTTTGGTAAATCCTTGATGTCGCTTGTTGATGCTAATTCTCTGAGCAACTTTTGGATGCTAGTTGAGGACCCATTCCCTAACTTTGACATCAGCTTTTGGTTTCACCATTTTGGGTGGCCTCCTTGTTATCAAAGAAATACGCAAGCTTGTTCTTCCATCGACAATGGGGTATTTCTGCACCTACCTTTCAACAAAAAACATATCATCAGTAGTAACACTAGGTTGAAAACCTACCTTTCTAATCCTGTTGCTTAAGAGTTCATCATTTCTGGGCAAAGCATTAGCAGTAGAACTATTAGCTGGCTTTCCAACCTTTGGGCACCTAGGTAAGCCTTGCTTTTGCACTAACTTGGGTTGTCAGCATATTAGTTGCCAAGTTAGGAAGTGCTACCATGTTGATACTAGGCTACTTCGGGAAAAGATTAGTGTCCATAGCCATCTTCGAGGCTTATTTGTCTAAGAACTTAAACCTCCAATCCTTAAGAGCTTTTTGCATTACAGTTCGAAACACAACACAATGATTAGTAAAATGACTATATGAGTTGTGCCACTTATAATATTTCTTGTCATTAATATCCTCTGATTTTGGAATACGATGACCATCAAGAAGCCTGATTTGCTTGCTTTCAGTAAGAAATTAAAAATTTGGTCAGCTTTGGAGATATCAAACAGATACTCCTCTTTAGCTTCTACTCATTATTTCTATTTAGCTTTCAAGGCTTTCAAAGTTAGACAAGTGTAAGCTGATCTTTTCACAATTTCTATTATGCTAATCTTATTTTCTTCATTCTTTATGTACCCCTCATCAATAGGATATCCGAAATATCCAACAAGTGAAATAGCATATGAGCCTTTATCAATTTTCAAGAACCTATTTCTTTCCTTATCTTTGATCTATGTCTCATATCGAATGGCCTTAGAAGCAAGTTGGGGTAAATATTCAAAATTAGTCAAGATTAGTCTTTCTTTTAAGAAATCCAGCATACCTTCTATAGTTAATTTTGTATATTCACTCTTAAGCATTAGGGGATGATAGAGAGCTTTTGCTTCCCTGAACTTTTCTAGGTATTTGGCTATTGGCTTATTCAGCTTTTGCTTAATCATGGTCAGATCACCTATTGAAAATTTTGGCTGCGTTTTATAAAAATAATCATGAAATAGTTGTTCCATCTCATTCTAGCTTTGAATTGAGTTGGGTGGCAAATTTGTATACCACCTATGAGTCGATTTGGTTAGCGAGAGTGGAAATAATTATAGCTAGTAAAAATTATTTTGGTTGAGCTCCCCACACTAGGCAGTGAATTAGCTAATATGTTCCAAAGTGGTCTAACCACCTTCTTCAAAAAACTTGGAAAATTCAGGGTACTTATAACCCTTCGATAGAGGTACAGCGCAGTCAATCCATTTCAGATATGGCTTTTGTATACTAGTCTCTCATTTAGCTTTAGAATGACCCCAAAATGTCATTTTAGGACATCTGCTATTTGATTTGGGTCAATATTAAAGGACAACCTATCTTCAAAAGCCTGGTTGGAATAAGGTGTTTGTCGTGGCCTAGCTTCCGTGGCAAAAGCATAATAGGGCGCCTGTCCTAATCCATAACCCCGCATGGGTGTGGAGCCATAAAGTCCAACTGGAGGTATTTCCTATGGCTGAGCTGTGGCACTGAGAGATATATATAGCTAAGAAGCTGCTTGATACGACACATAAGTCTCAGTTGTCAATTGCCACACAAGTGTGGAGCTAGGCGGATTTGGCATAACATTCCATTGAAAAGACGCTACATTATTTGTATTGCGAGGATTTGCTAATAGTCTTCGGGTTATCTGAACTTGACCGTATTGCAATAGTTGTTCATCGATTGAAATAGAATAATTATACTGACATGTCAACATTTAAGTCGGTGATGAACCCAAAAAAGCTCCCATCGGCTGCCATGGAGCCACTAGAGCTATGTACACTAGGGTCCCGACCATAGGAGCCATTTGCCATATTGCCGACAAGGAAAAAGCTAGTGGTGGCAACTTAGAACAAGCATTACCTGCCACTAGCTGGTTATATTGAGTAAGAGTTCGCTGAGCGACGTCCCTGGCCTTTCTTTTTATGCTTCTCTGTACTTCATTCACAATGAGAAGCCTCATTACTTCGGCTATATGAGCTATTATCATATGAACAATTTCACCCACGATGTGGCCAGTTTGATATCACATCAAGGAAAGATTATCACCTTGTGCCACTATATGATCAAAGCCTGCAATATTACTTATGGCCTATGTGGCAACGATATAAGCATGTGACTCGATATTTGCCCCCAAGTGACCAGTAGGAAGAACAATAGGCGTTTCAACATGGGAAGTCATAGCCACAGTAGAAACATAACGACTAATCTTAATTGCATACGCTCGAAATGCTAAACAAGTTCAGAGACACTTGGAGATCTTGAATCTAGGGAGTCTTACTAGGTGTGCCAAAAAGATGGTGTGGAAAAAAGTAAAAGTTAGCTTATGCCTATGAAGCAAAAGCCAAACTTCGCACTTCCACTATTGTCCCACTATAATATAAGTTTTACCTTAGAAAGTTCCCAAAATGGGGAACTTACCTTTGTTCTTGATGTATTAAAGTAAGGCCTTAACAATGGATCTAAAATAAACAATTTAACAATGTGAAGAACACTGCTTTGTATTAATGAACTTGAATCCAATTAGTTACAACTAAGAGTTGAAATACAATGGAAAGACTTGTGTCTCAAAATACAAAGCAAATGAAATTGCAAAATGTAAAGATGAAAGTTGTAAAGAAATGCTGTAAAGTACTTGAAAACGTAAAAGAGAGCAGTAAAGGATTGGTAATGTAAAGAAAAAGTTGTAAAATGTTAGAAAATTAAAGATAAACTATATGAAAAGTACATGATTTTTATGTGATTGTTAGGGGTCCCTTCTTTAGAGCCTTAAAAGCTTTTTTATAGGGTTGGAGCTGGAAAAATCGTAGCTTCAATGCATTTTCAAGCCTCAAAGTCCATTCTCATAAATTGTAGGAGCATGATCTTCAGTCACTAAGTCCTTCCATGCAATTTTGGGTCGTGGGAATTCCAATGACATGTTCTTAACCAACTTCAGCAAAGAAAACTACTAAAATGTCCTCTTTTTGCTTGCTTAAACGTATTGACCTAGTGAACCCATTTTCATCCTAGCTTGCCCAAAGCTCACCATTTTTACTTGCTTCACATGAACTAAACCACTTACCATATAGGGTCGTGTGTGCCTAAACCATTTTCATCTAGCCTATAACCCGTAAGCCCAACCTGATATTTTTGGGCTGCCAACAGTGGCTTAATCCACTTATGCTACTCTTTTTCAAAATAAGAATAAGTTCACCTTTTTTTTTTATCAAAAATGAAATTAATTTAATTATAATTATGGATATTTCCTAATTTTGTTTTAAATATATCTTTTCTTTTAAATTCTGGCTAATTTAGTTTTAATCTAATTATAATTGTTGGGAGGGCTTAGTGACTGAGGGTTAGTCATGCAATACCTATGATAATAATTGGTTAAAGACAAAAAAAAAAGTATAACTGAATTCTTTTATTAAAAAAACTATTTTTCAATTATAAATATTTTCTCTCCTAATCCATATTCTTTAAAATTCTAACTAAATTTATCAAAATTCGTGCAGTGCACATGAAAATCATTATTAAGAATATTATAGTCTCATAAAATTATTGTTGCCACTAAAAAACATCAGTTGTTCCGAAGAAAAAAACATCAGTTGTTCCTAAGAAAAGGTACTAAAAGTGAGGAAGAAGGGTGTGTAAATGATCATCATGGAAACTTTGATGGAGTTGTGGATGATCTAAAAGAGAAAACTAATGAAATTGATGAGAAAGAAATAAGGAATAAGAAACTCTTGTGAAAACCACAATCCCTAGCCAAGGAAGGACGGCCCAGCTCTCATACCACTAAGTTTCACCTACATATTTGTTGCCAAATCCACAGATAGAAGCATGAAAACGAAACAAAAAAAATACCCAAAATATTCCATATCAGACCAACAAACCAAACTTTCCCTTGTATTTACTAAAGAAGAATCATCAACATTTAGTAGGATTTGAAACTAGGACTAAGTAGTGCTTAAAGAGAGTTCATGTCACTTAAACTTAGGCTTTTGGGCTGCAAAATTCATTTTTGTTGGCCAATTTTTATAGTATCAATTATATCTTTTCTGGGGTAATAATACTTTGTTGAATTGTTAAATTGATTGATGGGTAGCTTTCAAAATATATTGAAGAGTCATCAAATATAACAAACAATTAATAAATATATGAAAATTTAATAAAGTATTAATATGTGACAAAAAAATGAGAACTTTCTTTTTATTGGAGATATTTCAAAATGAGCCCCATAGATGGTTAGAAACTTTGAATTTGGAGAGATTTGTTAAGTTGCAGTCACATCCTAAGTAAATTGTAAATATAAATTTTACGTTAAAACACTCTTTTGTTTTTACAATTTTACTGAATTTTTAAATAAGCTCATATAATTTAAAAGTTTTTAATGAGATTCTTATACTTTTAAAAATTTGTAAATAGGTCTTTATATTTTAAATATGTTTTCAATTAGAACCTTATTAATTATAAAATTTTGTAATTAAGTCCCTGAAATATATAACAACACCATAAAATCGCTGACAAATGATTGTAAACATTTATTAAAAGAGTCTAACAATCATTAGCCAATAGAGACCAATTTAAAAAAAATTATAAGTATAGGGACTCCATAAAAAAATTTAAATTATAAGGACTTATTTAAAATTTCAATAAAAATGTAAGGACCAAGAAAATAATTTAACCTAAATTTTAATTTTTAAAATTATTTTTTAATATTTAAAATTTTTTTACTACAAAATGGGAAAAAAAGAATCTTTTGGAGGTAGAGCATAGTGACCAACACTCAAAATCTTTCTCTAAAATGAGGTAAAAAGATTCTTGTATACGTCAAATTTCACACCATTATGACATTATTACATCATTTAATGATGTATCAACAATTATTTAAGTATATTAATTGACTAATAGGCTAATACTATATTTTCAAAAATTTGATGACCAACTAGAAATTTCTTAATCAATCAATACAAATTATTAGCTGATTTTTAACACATTATTAACTAGTATAATAATAGTATGTAAATTTTTTTTTTTTTTACCTTAAATTATAAATTCATTCAACCAAAAGCCCAATGACATTTACAAATTTAGTAAAAATAATAAATCTATTATGAAAAAATATATATATCTTCACCCAAAACTAATCTATATATGTAGCTTTGTTCTTGTTTTATAGATTATCAATAACGACACATTTTTTATTATGAAAATAGATATATAATTGTTGTCAAATGAAGAGAGTATCACATTCTTATGTCAATAAATTGAAGGTGTTATTATTATGTAAAGCTAATGCATGAAATTAATGAGAAAACTAAAACTAAAAGTTTCAAATCTATTATAACATGAAATATATTTGAGAAACAAAGGTAATATATCTAAAAGATCTCAATAATTTTATTAGCAAAAATACTAGAAAAACTAAAAAAATAAGAAAGAAAATGTGAAAGGCTGCTGAAGCACCTACCAAATAAACACCAAAAGAGGATATCAAAGCACCATGAAGAGAAGAAATAATATCATAGTGGGAAGAGAGAATTAAGGCCCATAATAGTATGCAATTTTGGGTTTGTAAATAACAACAACAAAAATGATTGTGAGGATATTTTTACTTTTATTTTTTTTATTAATTAGGATGAGGATTTGTATAATCTCAAGTATGGTTGAATAAAAAATATATTCTTAATTAAATTAAATAAATTGCTAATTAAATATGTTACTATATTTTTTAACCTGTAAAACTTTAACCTTGTTAAAACTTTTGATATGAACTAATGTTTTAAAAATTAAATTAGAAATTAAACAGACAAGACTTATAGGTTATGATTCTTGGTTCGATTGGTTCAACTAGATAAATTTCTAGTTGAAATATTTTTTTTTGGTACATAAGAAACATAAAAGCCAAGGGTAGCTCCCAGTAAAAACAATACCCATAGAGTCTGCCAACAAAAGAGAACCTAACCTGGTAGGCGCACTTTGGCAAATGGAACCATAGCCATCTATCTCCCTTAGCTCCTAGCTTTGCAAGAAAATCAGCATAGAAGTTTCTCTCACGAAGCACATGCTCCAATCTCACATCTTAATTAGCAGCCATCATATGTTGGATTTCCAAGATAATGCATGCAAATTTGTGGAAGGAAATATCCCTCTTAGCTAAAAAAGTAATGCAGTCAACAGAATCAGTCTAGCATATGAGTTTAGAAACTTCCATATCATGAGCAAGTCGTAAACCAAACAACAAGGCCATCAATTCAGCATGTAAGATACTGGTGTGGCCAATGTGGCCAGAAAAACCCACTGGCCAAGAACCATCATCCTTCCTAATAAGACCTCTAAAACTTGTTCTTCTAGGATTCCCAAGAGCATTACCATCCACATTCAGTTTATGAAAGCTGGGAGGAGGTAAGATCAACTTAACCATTTGAACATGGCCAGGAATATTGACAGAGGGTCCGAAAACTAGCTTCAACAAATCACACATGAAAATTTTGAATCTAAAGATAAGTGGAAGTCCATTGCTCATTAGAAATATCCTGAGCATTTCTAGCTCGCCAAATCCACCACAACCCAGAGAGAAATAGCCCCCCCAAATCCATATTGGAGCATTTGGCAGAGCCATTCCTCAAGGTTAAGAACAAATAAATTAGGAATGTTGGACAATTCAAGCAAGTCCCATATTCTCCTCGAACAAGGGCACTTTCTAAGGCAATGCAAAGTATCTTCTAAGTGATAAGAATAGTAGCTACAAGAAGGGCTGCTTGCTAAGCCACAACGATGACAGAGAGAGTTGGTTGGGATGGCCTCATGCACAATCAACCAAATAAGGAACCTGATTTTTTATATTTGATTAGATGACAACATAGTAAATCACAATCACAAATAGCCTGAGGCGTGTGAGAAGACACTGTCCTCAAGGATTTTATCGCACAGGTGTACGAATCCCCCAAGATTCAACAGGCTCGTCCCGGTGGAGACCGAGGTAGCAGAATAGCAGAGAAATTTTAATTAATGTAGTTAACCCATGAAGAGAATGCAATATTTCAGAAGAGGTAGAGAATTCGTATATCAAAAACTACAGTCAGAAAACAGTATAAATAAAAGGTAAGAAATAGCCATTCAGAAAAGCAACGTTAAGTTTGTTAAATTGTTGGAATAATAATGTTAAAAAATAGATTTGGTTGTTTAAAACTAATTGGAATGTTAGAAACTAATTGGAACGTTAAAACAGATTTGTCCGTTGGGAAGACCAAGTCAAATACGACCAAGTCAGTTTTGACTTCTTCAAAAACTTCATTTTTCCGGTAAGCTCAAAAAATTAAATAAATATTTCACAAAAGGATTCGGGCCTCATGATATCACGCGCAGGGGGGCAAATCGATGATTTGCACTGGCCATGATCCTTCGTGCCCATTTTTGTGCGTGCGAGCCCACCACCTCATTTGTTTCTTACAAAGCCCAAAACACATATTGATTTATAAACTCTTTAAAACTTTGAAGACTAAGCAATGTGGAACATATACTTTTGAAATATCATAACTAAAGCTAAAACAACAACAATCCCCCACATATTTCAAAAGTTTAAAGAAATATTTAAGAAAATTTTAAAACAAGATTTTTTCTGGGTTAACACCATGGGTGTAAATGCATCGAATCTGGTATCTTTTGGACTATGAACCAGACCTAGACGGATGAGACATAACATATAGTGAGTTGGTGAAGTAAACTTCTATGAACCAAAAACACTTTGTGTATATTAGAGGTCTACCAGTCACACTTCACCCCTACAATTCTCACTGTTGTCGCTGTGTTGCGCTAATAGGCCATGCGCGTGCCTGGTAATTCATGAGTGCTCTAGAGATATGCCATAATCTAATACAAGCGGCCCCACTTGACACTCATATAGGTGATTTCATCAAGTGTATGCTGCAAATCATACACCACCCATAAGGGATATGAAAATCATTAAAAGCCTTTAAACTTATCCTCTCAATAATGCAGTCTAGCACATCTCACACCATAGGAAGGAACAAAGTTATTAGTGCTAGCAGAACTAACAAGTGACTTATTTTTACCTATATGAACCTTCTTCATGGGATCTCCAATCACAAAGGTTGGGTTACCATCACTGTTAATTTCAAATTGGCTTAAGTCACACTCCCCTCAATGTTTCATATATTGATTTCCTCCCAAGAGGCTTTGTTAGAGGATCGGTCAAGTTCACTTTTGACTTCACATAATTAATTGATATTATTCCATATTTTAGCAGCTACTTTACCACATTATGCCTCAATTGTATATGTCTGTTTTTACTATTGAAGGTCTTATTCTTTGCAATGACTATTGCCGCTTGACAATCACAATGCATTGACACTGACGGTGTTAGTTTTATTCCTAAAGGAATATTTGCCAAGAAGTTTTTTAACCACTCAGCCTCACTACCAGCCAACTCTAGAGCTACAAACTCTGACTCCATAGTAGATCTTACAATTATAGTTTGTTTGACTGATCTCCAAGTAACTGCTCCACCACCAAGTGTGAATACATAACCACTAGTGGATTTTGTCTCATCTGAATCTGAGATCCAGTTAGCATCCTATATCCTTCTAATACAGCAGGAAATCCACTATACATTATACCATAGTTCATGGTACCTCTCAAATATCTCATGAGTCTAACAAGTGCAGCCTAGTGATCCTGATTTGGACTTTGAGTATAACGACTTAATCTCCCTACAGCATATGCTATGTCTAGTCTAAAAAAATTCATTAAATGTAATAAACTTCCTATAATTTGGGCATATTTAGATTGAGCAACAGAATCACCTCTATTCTTTTTTAATTGAGAGTTAGAATCATAAGGGGTACTCATTTGTTTCGAGTCATAATGACCAAACTTTCTAAGAAGTTTCTCTACATAATATTCTTGGGATAGTATTATACTATCACCCTTCCTTATGATCTTGACTCCTAGTATTACACATGCTTCACCCATGTCTTTCATATCAAACTTAGATGTGAGAAAAGATTTTATTCTTATCACAATATCATTACAAGTACCAAAGATAAGCATGTCATCCACATATAAACATATGATTACACATTCACCATTCATTAATTTAGTGTAATCACATTTATCAACTTCAATAGAAGTAAAACCATCATCAATCAATATTTGATTAAATATTTCATGCCATTGTTTTGGTGCTTGTTTCAAACCATATAAGGATTTGAGAAGTTTACAAACTTTATTTTCTTGACCACGAATTACACATCCTTCAGGTTGTGTCATATAAATTTCTTCTTCCAAATCACCATTTAAGAAAGCAGTTTTAAAATCCATTTGGTGAATAACAAGTTTGTAAATTGAAGCCAAGGCTATCAAAATCTGAATCAAAGAAATTCTGGTCACAGGAGCAAAGGTATCAAAATAATCAATATTTTATTTTTGTGTAAAACCTTTTGCTACTAATCTAGCTTTGTATTTTTCAATCGAACTATCAGGATTATATTTTCTTTTAAAAATTCATTTGCAACCAATAGGTTTTGTTCCAGGAGGTAAGTCAACTAAAGTCCATGTATTACATTTTGAAATAGAATCAATTTCGGTTTTAATAGCTTCTTTCCAAAATTGAGTAGTAGAAGATAAAATAGCTTCAGAAAACGACAAAAAGTCATTTTCAACAAGATAAGTATAAAAATCATTTCCAAAAGATGACACTTTTCTTTGTCTTTTACTCCTTCTCAAATCCTCATATGAGTTTTCACAATAAATTCTTGAAGAAAATTTTTCTAAAGAAATATTTTCTAAAGATTGTTTATTTCCATATTTCAAAGGAAATATATGTTCTAAAAATTCAGCATTTTTACTTTCTATCATTGTATTATGATCAAGCACATCGCTTCGCAAAACAAGGAACCTATAAGCAGCACCACATTCAGCGTAACCAATAAACATACAATCAGAAGTTTTGGTTCCTATTTTTCTTTTCTTAGGATCAGGAAGCATTACCTTAGTTAGACACCCCCATACTTTTAAATATTTTAAATTAGGCATATAATCTTTCCATAATTCATAGGGTGTTTTACCAGTTTTCTTATGAGGTATCCTATTTTGCAAAAAACATGCAGTTAATAAGGTTTCTCCCCAAAGGTTATCGGGTGCTGAGGAACTAACTAGCATTGCATTCATCATTTCTTTTAAAGTTCTATTTTTTCTTTTAGCTACACTATTAGATTCAGGTGAATAAGGGGGAGTTACTTCATGTATTATGCCTTCTTTTTCACAAAATTCATTAAATAAGATATATTCACCACCTCTATCGGATCTAACCCTTTTAATTTTTCTATTTAATTAATTTTCTACTTCTGCCTTATAGGAAACAAACATTTCAAAAGCTTCATCTTTATTTCTAATTAAATAAACCTTAGTATATCTAGAAAAATCATCTATAAAGGTCACATAATATTTTTTACCACCTCTAGTCATTGTATTTTTTAAATCTCTTAGATCGGTATGAATTAAACTAAGTAATTCAGATTCACGTTGTTGTACAGAAAGACAAGATTTTTTAGTTAACTTAGATTCAATACAAATATCACATTTATTTAAGCATATATCACTAGTCGTAGAAATTAAACCAAGACATCGCATTTTCTTAATATAAGAAGTATTAACATGTCCTAATCTAGCATGCCACATATCAACGGAATCAATCAAGTAAGCAGAAGAAGATGTAATTTTATTAATAATTTCAGAAATACTGAGTACAAAAAGTCCTTGATCACTATAGCCCTTTCCCACAAAGACATTATTTTTTATCATTACTATCTTGTCAGATTCGAATGACACTTTAATCCCAGCTTTTCCCAACAGTGATACAGAAATCAAATTGGCCCTAATATTAGGCACATGGAGTACATCATTCAAAGCCAAGGTCTTCCCAAGTGTGAGCTTTAGAAGAACTTTCCATTTTCCCGAAACTGTAGCAGTTCGAGAATCTCCAAGATACACAAGTTCTTCATTATCCCCTACAGAAGTGTAGGAGGTAAAAACATCTTTGTTCACACAAATATGCCTGGTAGCACCAGAGTCTACCACCCATTTGTTCACACTGGTCACAATGTTAATTTGAGAAACGACCGCAACCACAATATCATCTCCTTCCGCCAAATTTGCCTTTGGCTTTGGAGGATTGTCGTTTCTCACTCTATGTCTGCATTGAGGAGCATGATGACCTGACTTTCCACAAACATAGCAAGCACCTTTCCTTTTGAAAGTGGGATTAGTAACTGTAGGAAAGTGATCAGAAGACCTTTTGTTATTGTCATATCTTTTTTTCGGTGATTTATTTTGAACCAGATTTGCTCGAGAAGCCAAAGCCTTTGCCCTTGCAGCCTGATACTCTCTTCGGTTGGTGTCTTCAATGATAATGTGCGTGATCAGATCCGAGGGTGACAGTTGCTTGTGCTTGTGCTTTAGCTGTTGCTTGTAGTCCTTCCACGATGGAGGTAGCTTCTCGATGAGGAGTCCAGCAACAAATTCATCCGGGAGGGTGATGTTTTCGGCCTTTAAATCCTCCAACAGCTTATGGTATTCATTGATTTGAACTTTGATATCTTTGTCCTCAGTCATCTCCCAGCGGTAGTAGTTGCCAATTACAAATTTCTGCTTCCCGACATCTTCAGCGGTGTACTTTATGGTCATGAAGTCCTATATCTCCTTCGCATCCTTGTAAGAACAGTAGTAGTTGCCAATTACAAATTTCTGCTTCCCGACATCTTCAGTGGTGTACTTTATGGTCATGGAGTCCCATATCTCCTTCGCATCCTTGTAAGAACAGTACACATCGAACAAATTATTAGAAAGTGTGCTAATAACTGTGTGACAGCATACATTGTTTGCATGTGTCCAATCCTGAATCAATTTTGGATTGACTGTTGATGGCGGTCTAGGTTCGATAAGTGCGGAAGCGACTTCATGCATGTCGAGAATGGTGTGAACACGTTCCTACCACCTTTTGAAGTTTTGGCCACCGAAAAGCTCTATTTTCGAGATATCTGGAAATGGCTTTACGTAGGTGACTGGAGCTGGAGGTGGCGAAAGAACAGCCTCACCGTTGTTGGGAGCGGGAGCCTGGTTGTCAGCATTGTTGTCAGCCATAGTTTAAAATCTTTGAGATTGTTATATATTTGATTAGATGACAACGTAGTAAATCACAATCACAAATAGCCTGAGGCGTGTGAGAAGACACTGTCCTCAAGGATTTTATCACGCATGTGTAAGAAATTTTAATTAATGTAGTTAACTCAGGAAGAGAATGCAATATTTCAAAAGAGGTAGCGAATTCAAATATCAAAAATCACAGTCAGAAAACAGTATAAATAAAAGGCAAGAAATAGCCGTTCAGAAAAGCAACGTTAAGTTTGTTAAATTGTTGGAATAATAACGATTAAATAAATATTTCACAAAAGGATTCAGGCCTCATGATATCACGTGCAAGGGGGCAAATCGATGATTTGCACTGGCCATGATCCTTCATGCTCATTTTTGTGTGCGTGAACCCACCACCTCATTTGTTTCTTACAAAGCCTAAAACACATATTGATTTATAAACTCTTTAAAACTTTGAAGACTAAGCAATATGAGACATAAACTTTTGAAATATTATAACTAAAACTAAAACAACAACACTTTCTAAGGCAATGCCAAGTATCTTCTAAGCGATGAGAATAGTAGCTACAAGAAGGGCTGCTTGCCAGGCCACAATGATGACAGAGAGAGTTGGTTGGGATGGCCTCATGCACAATCAACCAAATAAGGAACCTGATTTTTTCAGGGAGCCCGCAACTTCTAAACCCAAATCTAACTTCTTTGATCAGCGAGCATGCCATCTTTCTCTAAAAGCCACTCATAGCCAGACTTGGTTGCATAGCAACCATTTACATCATGGGCCCAGACTAGAACATCCTCCATGAAAAAATCAGCAGCAACTGGAACAATGGAAATTTGGGGAATAATATGAGGGGGTATCACAGTAGCCAAACCCTCTAAGTGCCAAGCATTATTCTGTCTAACATCCTTTACCACAAGATCAAAATCTTGTACGTGAACTACATTTACCATGTTACAAAGCGGACCACAATTAAGCCAAGAATCAAACCACAGCAAAGATGTCCACTACCCCACCCGAAACCTGAAGCCTCTTTTCAAAATAGCTACAATTTTGGTTATTGAGCGCCAAGTATAAGAATCACTGGCATGATGAACAGCAGAAACAATACCCTAGCCACCGAGATATTTGTTTGATAAAACTTGGACCCAGTGAATGCCCTTTTGATGCTCAATTTTGGTTTGAGCATGTTAGTCCCCTCATGTTCCATTCTCAAATGGTTTTGCTGGATCAAATCTGCCTCTTCGTATAGAACGATTTCCTATAACCTCATCCTTGAAATTCATAGCTGGCTCACCAGAGGCTCCAATGAACCTAGCCCTTCCATTCGGTGGCTTCTCTAGTGATGGTCGATCTTTGTCACCTTGAGCAACGAAAACAAAGCTCATAGATGTTTTCATGGATTAATTGTTTAGTTTAACATCTTTTTTTCTTTGGTAAATGACTTGTTTATTTATGGATGAGCTAGTGTGGTTTATTAACATGCAATTAGGTAGTAGTAGTACCGTAGCAATGTGAAATTAGTTGTGAAATTGGTTGAAATTAAAATTATACTTGAAAACTATGAACCACTGGTATAGATACTGACATAAGACATGAATACAAATACGAATACGAGGATATATTAAATTTAAAAAATTATAAAATATGAACATAATAATATATATATATATATATATATATATATATAAATTAATATCAAAGTTAATTAAAAAATTTGATTTATGTATATATATAATTCTAAATTTTTTAAAAGAAGATTCATAATTCATTAATATTATTTTTATAAACTTAAAAATTTATAATATTTTAATATATGTTATATGTGTTAATATTTGTTACTTAATAAGTTTTTTTAAAAAATATGGAATATAATTTTTATTGGCATTTTAAAAAAATCTCTTCAATTAATTTTTCTTAATAGAACTAACTACGTACAAGTACATGTGCTTCTAAAAAAAATTAATTAGAGGGAATAGTGGTGTGAAATAAGTTTCAGACGATGAAGTTGACAGTTTGGTACTAATAAAGGTAGAAGAAGCTAATAAAAATAGTAACGTATAAAAAGATAAAATTTAAAAGCATAATAAGACCGTGTGAAAATATAAATCTTAAAATACTAATATATGAAAATAATAATTTGAGACGTCAGTCATATAATTAAACTTGAGTGAGTTACCAACTGATTAATTGAACGTTAGTCATAAAAATTATTATTTTTTAAAAAATATTAATAAATTGTATTTAAGTCAATGTGTGTAAATGTATCCCAACCATATTTAAAATATGTCGTATATGCATTCTTACGTATATGAGATAGACTCATGTGTAATACACGATCACACTTCAAAAACAATGTGTACGTGGGTCACAGCCTTATAATATTCGAACCGTCAACGGGTTAAACCTGGGGTCCGTTTTTAATACATCATACGAATAATGCGAATTTATGAACCCTTTTTATCCTGCTCCTGCCCGCCTGGATGATAATAAGCTTCCAGCCGCCTACCTCTCCCTTTGTCTCACACAAGCTTGCCCTCTGCTCTGCACACACCGCCTTTTCCAAATTTACCATCGTACGCCGCCGTCACCGTCACCGTCACCGTAACTTCCTCTCTCTCTCTTTCTCTCAGCCCCTCTCTATGTTCACGTTCAATGTTTTCTTTTGCAGTTGGATTGTTGTATTATTTATTTATTTTTTCCTTTTTCGAGGTTTAAGTTTTCTTTTTCTCCACCCTCTTATGACTTAGCCGTTAGGGAAGAAAATAGTGGACAGAGAAACGATATTGTACGGAAGTGAAAGAAAGAGGGAGTGACAAAATGTGTTGGTAGTTTTGCTTATGTGTTAGGAAATAAATACCCATTTATGCATTTTTTAAGATACTGAAGTTTATGAAGTGAAAAAAACACTCACAATTGTAGGTTACAGTTCCCTTTTGTTATGGAGAGCTTTTTGTTGTCATTTCATAGCTTTTGGTTTTGGTAGGAGTAAAGAGGGGAATGCTCTTTGACAATGTACTATTGTTATTGTTCAGAGCTACTAACTATTGGTTTTCAGAGCTTTAATAAAAGAATTTCTAATATCTTTCTAGTGCTTTTGACACTATCTTCTGCCCTGCAATAACTAAACCCCTTTTCACAACTTTTGACAGGGCTTCTCTTAGTAGCTTGTCTTGATTGAGCTACACCTATTTCAAACTGATATAAAAGTAACAATTCTAGGTTCTGCTTCCTTAGTTTGCATTGCATTTGAAATTTGAGTTATTCTGAACTCTCATGTCTGATCACTACACTAAGCTTCTATTTGTTTCTGTAGGTGTGTATGCATGCTTGGGGCATTGATGTTAGAAGTTATCTTTTATGTTTGTGTCTAGAATCTCTGTTGATATTGCTGCCAAATGGGAAAGCTGGGGAAGAAGGCGAGGAAGTTTGCAAGAAAGAATCTACAGTCAGTTTTGAGGAACAAAAGGAAGTTAAAGTCTAAGTTCAAAAGGAAAGCTTCAAAAAGTAAGGATTTTATATTGTTACAAGTGTAATTATCTGTTTCTTGTATAGAACTTGATTTCACATTGTCTTTCGTATTATCTTTGTACTCTTCAGTAATGGATATCCGTTCATGCTGATTGCACTTCTAGGGATTTCAATTTCAATTTATTTATTGTAGTGGTTATATTGTCTCTGAGTGCAATTTTCCTGTAAAACAGGTTGGCGAGGGGGGGAGGAATCAAAATATATTTAAAAAAATTACTGAAAATAAAAAATAGGGGTGGGGGACCCCTCAGGCTCTGCCCCTGTTGAGTGAATTGAAATTGTTGTTGGTGTATTGAAATAGTAGACTGCTGTTGAGTGGCTTAGGTAGTTTATTCATTATTGTACCGAATGAATCAAATTGCTTGTCTCCTAGGTTATCATTCAACTATCTATTTCATGGATTAAAATATTTTCTCCTCAAGAAGTCTTCTCATTCCTCACATTTGATACGGGACATTATTGTTTTTAGGGTCTCTCTTTGTTGTTTTGCCAATGGTTTCTTTTAGAGAGCCTTCCTAACCAATATACAAATGGATTGGGTGCTTTACTGTATTGATATCTTTGTCTTTTCAAAGTTTCTTTTTTGGTCTTAGCTCAGGAGTATATCTTATCCTTCTTGTTTTAAGATCATATTTTTCTCCCCAAGTTATTCTTATTATTGCTTTGATCTATTCTCCTAAAGTTGAACCCAAGATCTAATAACTTTGAGTAAGTTAATGATAACAATATTTCTTATTTCACAAATGTGTGAATATAGGCTCTGCGTGTTATCTTTTTGTCTCACCTCATACTGACATAAACGATTAAGGACCTAGCTTCTTGAAATTAGACCAAGCGAGGTATTTATTCCTAAATATATTTTTGAGAAATTATTGTCTCTGGACACTCCCCACCATGAATGAAGCCAAGAAATAGATAACCAAGCACTTGAATTTCAAAATTTTAGAATTTTCACCTTTTGCAAGTCTGCAGGATTAAAGTGCTGACTTTAATTTCTGGTGGACTGTGGCTATACACAATTATTATATATTTTCATGGTTTGCTCTTCTTCTTCTGTTTTGGTTCAACTTTTGTTTTTATTTTATTTTTTTGTGCAAGTGTTCCTCTTTCTTTCTACTTGTTGGAAAGCCTTAGTTTTCATGAGCCTAGTCACTCAACCTAGCTTTTATTCTCCTAGGAGTTCTTCTTGTGTACACATGATGGTATATTTATTTGTGTAGTGGACTAAGAGAAACAAGCAGTTAGTTTGACAAATATTGCACGTTGGGACCCAAATCTGAAAATGTCAAATGAACTGTAAGTTTGTATTGGCCAAGTGTACTGGGTGGTGCACCATTTGACCTAAGAATTTTCTTTCTCTTAGAAAGATTTGACCCTTAGAATCCCCTGTGAGAAGAGTAGATCAGGTAAATAATAGTCTAATAGCTAGAAGTAGAGGAAGACCAAGAAAGACTATAGGTGAAACGATTAAAAAAGATTTAGATCTGAATGACATCTCTGAAGACTTGGTTTATGATAGGGCACATTAGCGTCGTTTGATTCATGTAGCTGACCCCACCTAGTGAGAAAAGGCTTGGTTGTTGTTGTTGTTGCAAAAAGATTTGGCAAGAAGTGCCTGCTGAAGGGAATTGGGAAAGAACCATATGTGCTGGGAAATATAAGAACAGGTCGAATAAAACTATTGTTTAGTCTTTGTATTTCTTCTACCCAGTCTTGTAATAACTTACATGCAGTGTTGTCTATGGTGAATGGTGGCAAGGAAAAAATCTGCTGTAGATTTATGGCTGATGGGTGATGGCAATGCAGGTCAATGGCAGAAGCATGGCGGTCATGTTAAAAAATATATATTAAATATACTACAAACTTACAAAGACCTGCAGAACTTATATCAAGAACAATAAACAGAACCGAAACATTTTGTAGAAATCAAACTTAACAAAAGTGTCACAAACTCAAATATAAATGCATTAGAGTGGAAATACACAAAGGCAAAGCATAAAACAATCAATGATAATGTCATAATGTGAAGCAAGGAATGGAATTAAGACCTACAGAATTTCAAAATTTAGATTTACACTGCGTACATGTCTTTGCATGTACTAAATCGTGAAGTAATTATGGGGCACTTGATGAGTGATTCTTGACTTAGTTTAGCAATTAAGTACCTGACTTAGTTCACGCATGCAATCATGTATTAATTCTCTTGAGCTTCTTATCAATTTGAATTTTTAATGTTCCGTAAAATTTGACTTCAACAGGAGATAGTCAAGATATTGAAGAAAACCAAGAGAGCGATGCAATAAATCCTTCAAATGAAAGGTAAAATGGTGACCTTAGTGCATTTTTATCATGACTCTCATCACATATCCATGCTTCTTTATTGCTACTCTACTGATTCTGATGTCATTTTCTAAACAATCTTTTCCTTTTGTTTGGTGAATTTTGAACTATGTTGGCTTTGTCCACTAAAGCAGTGTTATAAAAGTAAAAGAAAATTTATCACAAAAAAAAGGTAGTAGAAAATTCTATCAGAAACCAAATATTCTAACAAAAAGCAACTGGTAGATGTTCTCTTAAACTCGTAGAGGATTTTTTTTTCTGTGAAAGGATTCTCATAGATTGTTTCCCATAATATATTATCTACTCATTTTTATTTTTATTTAATAGTGATTACGAGGATTTAAAAATTTCCTTCAAAAGGAAACTAAATGCAGCTGTTGCCTTCCTTACATCATCCTCTTTTGGACCAGAAAGTCTTCTTCAATGTTAAAGTCCATATATTTGAGCTGTCACCTTGGATGTTAGGGTCACATTGTTTTAATCTTAGTCTTTGAGCACGTGGTTTTTGATGTATGTGCTATACTGCTATGGATGCTCCATTAGTTGCCTCTGCATTTTTCTTGAATTACAAGGGTAGTGGTGAGGAATATTATCATCAAGGAATTAGGGAAAAACTTAATTGTTGAGGAACATTGAACGGAGAAGATTTCCTCGTTTAAATCCTTGGAGAAATATTAGCTGATGGCTGTTTAGATGCTTTTGGACTAATAACTGAAGTTTCATATTTTGTTATCAGAAACACAGTAGGCGAAGAAATTGAAAACACTTCCCTTGGTGCTGTATTCAGTGAAGATGACAGTGGGGTGCTTGGAGATGATTCAGACAGTGATGGATTTCTTTCAGAGGTTAGAATTATAATTTATTGCTGAAACTCTTGTTAATTTTATTATTTGATTGGTTTACCTGTTGTATGTTTGGTGTATTGATTTCTTGACTTTATGACCAGGACTCAAGCTGTGCACATGTTATTGGAAGTGACGGTGAAAATGAAAATGATATTGAGAGTAAGGGCATTTGTAGCTTTTCAGTTTAAACTAAATGCAATTTCCCCTCTTTGCATGTGTTTTATTAGGACTTTGATGCAAGTTATTTTTAGACAGCAATGGTGGTAGTTCCTTATTGGTGCAGAACAGAGATATTCGTGCGGAACTTTTGAAGAAAGCAAAAAGGTTGAACAAATTGAAAGAAAAGGTGGTTTCCTTGTATCCTATGTTTACAATATTCCATACTTGTGTCCTTTGTTTTAATAGTAAAAGAAATTTTATTAGAAAGAAAGGAGAGACTACAGCTAAAAGGAGGATAAGAAATCCTCCAAGGCAGAAAAAGCGATGAACAACAGATAACAAGAATAATAGCATTACAAGGTGTTGTCAAGAATAACAGTGATATGGAGCATGAAGTTGAACCCTGTAAACTTTTGCAGTTTTGCCTACTTGAGACGTGTTCAGTTCCATAGGGTAGTAGATCCAGGCCTCAAATTCCTTCTTATAGAGAAATGCGGACTTGTTAGCTTTGCAAGAGTTAAGCATATAAGATACATGAAAGGAAAGAGAAGCTCTAGTTGTTACTATTTTCAATGAATTCAGATTTTCATGTTTAGGTGCTGAATTTTATGCAGTGGAGCATATTGCTAGAATGAATTCTGTATATATTTGATGTAAGATGGTTTATCTTGCCCCTCTGGGCAGGGTGCTCTCTTGAAAGACTAGTTTCCTTTTTTTATCATTTTACTTTTAAGACATGCACAAACAAATTTGTTGCACTTAAAACCAGTACTTTTTATCAAAAAACTGAAAAGAAAAGAAGACCCGGGATTGTAAGCTTTAACTCTGTCTAGACTCTTCCATTGCTTGCCCCCTTTTTATATAAAAAATGTAAGCCTCATCATGGAAAGTTCCAGTGTTATTCTAACATTATGTTAATTTTCAATTTTCTCCATGTTTGGTTCTAATAAATGAAGTATCTGGTTTCGTATGTTGCCATTCAGTGTTTCTTGCTCGTCTATCTAACTTAGCCTCCTGCTTGAAATCTCCAGGATCTGGGGTTTTCAAAATTTCTGGAAATTTATGATGTGGGGATTGAACAAACCAAAGATGAAGAAACTGTGAGTAGATTTATGACTTATTTCATAAGAATGTGGAGATTTACATGTAGGATTTTTTGGTGAATTCACTAATGTCTTTCATTATTTCTCTCTACCTTCAGTATCTCGTGTTGATTTAATCTTCAGCTTAAATATAATTTTGCCTCTTTTTGTTGCATTATATTATATGATAATTGGTATTTTAAAAAAATATGCCCACCCTGTTGAATTCCAGCCTGCTTGGGTTTTTGATGTATTTTGCTTTATGGATTGGATGGTTTTATTTCAATATTCTTCTCTTGTTAATGCATTCATTTGGTCTAGCTTGGGTGACAATAACAGGAATCATTCAATTAGTTGGAATGTGTGCTGAGAACAGAACTTCAGTTTCTAGTTGGAATTTGGTTGTGTGGTAGTTGTGGAGTAGAGCATTCGTTAGTTTTACTGAGCAGTGGGGTTTGCCTAGGCGCATCGAGAGGCCTTATGGAAATGTGCTGTATTTGCTGGGGTGTGGTGCATTTGGATTGAACATAGTTCTACCTGAGATTCCAGCTTTTGCATTTATTGTGGATTGGCTTCCTTTTTGGGTTCTAGGCCTTGCATCCCTAGGATTTGCTGAGGGATTGGAAAGCTTGCTTGGGCTAATGATTTTTCTGATTTTTAAATGTATTCTGGCCTTCTGGGATTATTTTAGAATGATACCTTATCCTCTGTATCCTCATTCTTTCTTATATTTTTTTTGGGATTTTAAATGCTTTCTTGGATTTTTTCAATGTTTTCTGACATTATTTTAGGATGATATTTTTGTATGAGTGTGTAATTCAGAGTAGAGCTATGCACAATAAATAAAAATAATACTAAATAGGACAGCTACTATTTCAATAGATATGTTATTTTTTCATGTTATTATCTAGTTATTCATTAAAATATCTCTAACTTTGAAGTTTCAACCTGACTAGCTCTTGTATTAATGAAAATTGACTGTTTTTTTTCTTATGTGGTTCAGAGTTCTGATGACGATGCAAGAAGATTAGATGGGGTGCAGCGAATGAATGAAGACCCTGCACATTCTCGTGTGGTCAAACTGTTGACAAGTGCGTCTGTAGATTCTTTGTATAAACTGGTCAAAGAACAGAATAGTGTCCCTGCCCTTACATGTCTCATAAATGCTTATAGGGCAGCATGCCACAATGATTCTGAAACAACCAGTGTCAGGGGTTCTGTTTTATCTCATGGCATTCAGAAGAGTGAAACTCTCTGCAAGATATTAATGCTCATGCTACATGAGGCTGATACGATATTTAGGAGGTTACTGGGAATATCAAGCTCTAGTTTCAGGAAGGAAACAGTTTTGGAGCTAAAGAATACAACAAAATGGTTGTCTCTTAAACCACTTATTAAGTCATACTTAAGGAGTACTGTGTTTCTCCTGAACCAGGTCACTGAATCCGAGATATTGACCTTTTCAATTTGTCGACTTAGAGCTTCAATAATTTTTCTGGCTGCATTTCCATCTTTACTGTGCAGGCTTCTCAAGGTATTCTCAAATTTAATAGTAATAAAAGATACTTGAAATTCATCACATGCTATGTTTTTTTCTTTTACTAACAGATGCTGGTCTAGGTGGTTTAAGAGAGAAGTTTTTGGTGTTTTTATTTTTCTAAGTGATAGTAGTTTAAGGGTCAACTTTGAGTACTTATCTTTTTACCTTAGTTTTGGATGTGCTTACTGAGTATATCTAAGAGGCAATGCCACAATGCATCATGCTTTTTGCAGATGATATAGTCCAAGTGGGGGAATCAAGAGAGCGAATCAATGGTAAACTAGAGTTGTGGAGACAAGCTTTGGAAGCACATGACTTTGGATAAAGTAGACGTAAAATGGAGTATATGGAATGTAAATTCAGCAAGAAGCGTTCTAACACTAGCTTAGAGGTGAAAATTAGAGATCATACCATTCCACAAGTCATATAGTTTAGATATCTTGCATCTATCATATACAATGACGGAAAAATAGAGGGAGATGTAAATTATAGGATTTAAGCGGGGTGGATGAAATAGAGAAGTACTTCAGGTGTTATCTGTGATTGGAAGGTGTCTCTCAAGCTTAAAGGAAAATTTTACTGCACAATTATAAGACCTTCAATGCTTTATGTTACTGAATGTTAGGTGGTAAAGAGCCAACAAGAGCATAAGCTTAGTGTTGTAAAGATGAGGAGGGTGCGTTGGATGAGTGGGCATACAAGATAAGATATGATTAGGAATGAATGCATTAGAAAGAAAGTAGGGGTAACACTTGTTGAAGAAAAAATGGTAGAATCTCGCCTTTAGTGGTTTGGCTATGGAGGAGATAACCAAAGAAGCCCCAATAAAAATAGTAGATTAGATGGAGGATAGCCCAATAATTAGAGGTAAAAGAAGATCAAGAAAAATAATATGGAAAATCATTAAAAATGACTTAGAGTTAAATAGTCTTTCTAAAGACAAGGTTTATGACAGGACACAATGACGTTGTTTGATCCATGTAGTTGCCCCTACCTAGTGGGAAAATGATTTGGTTGTTATTGATGGTGTTATTGTTGATAGTATAGTAGTTCACATTTCCTATATCATATTTTCCATTAGCTACTCTCGGTTGCTATGTGTTGAATATCTTTTAATATTGTATCATATCATATGCTTTTAATAGTGTATCCTGTCATATCAATTGTAATTAGAATATAGGAAGTAGAATATTTAGTTAATGTAAATAGAGATATCAATCCAAATCTTAGGGATTTAGTTTAGGATTAAGTGTATATCTTGTAATTATAAATATACAATGTTGAGAGGGTTTTCTCCCAAGCAATTCAATCACAATAGTCTCCTCTAATTTCAAGTTGGTATCAGAGTGAGTTTTGACTTGGCTCTATTTGTTCTTCGTCTTTTCGGCTGAAAAACAGCCGTGTGACAATCTCAGTCGCTATCTCGAGCTCGACCCATGTCAAATTGACCTTAGATCCGTGTTTAGAGAGGGCTGGCCATCTAGACCTTGAAGCACTGTCACCGTTCGGCGTCCAACGCGGGGCCACAGATAGCAATTGCTGCCGGCGCATGTAAGCCAAGCGTCGCCTTCCCGGAGTCCGTTCAACATGTCGCTGCTGCCGTTCTATTCACCGACGTCCTTTGGTCCTATTATAGGGGTCAAACGGCTATTTCGAGGACTATTTAGATAGTGGATACTTGTCACCCATCGTCTCTATTGTTTTAGGTTTGGTTTTTGCTCATATTTTACATCCTCTCTCATCTGAATCATGTCTTCTGGCACAGATTCTTCCTCTATTAACACGGGTTCTCATAATGACAATTTTGAACTTGTGAAGAAGAGTCTTATATCCTTTGCTTTTTTGGGCACTCCTACAATTGCGTATGAGAAACTAAATGGTAAGAATTATTTGGATTAGTATGCTGCTGCTGATGTGTGGTTTTTAGGTCAAGGGCTCTTAGATCATTTAACCAAGAAGGCTACAAAAATCAATGCCAATATAAGGGAGGAATGACAGAGAGCCGATTATCAGCTAGTGTCCTTATTGTGGCAGTCCATTGACCTCAAGCTGTTGATGCACTATTGCTCTTATAAATCTTGATATGTTGTATGGAAGAAAGCTCAAAGTGCCTATGCTAATGATATACGATGTCTGTATGACTCGGTTTATAACTTGGCAACGCTCCAGATGATATAGATCATGACCTAGCTTCGTATCTCAACAAAGCGCATACCACCATTGCACAAATCAAGTTGATCTTCACTAGTGATAACCTTGAGAAGATGTTGGATAAACTTGATAACATGTACATGGTCTTTGTTCTCCATGGTCTTCATAAGGATTTTGAATCTGTTCGGAACCAAGTCCTAGACAAATCCAAATATCTTTTCGACAGAGGATCTCATTGATCATCTACTACGGGTTTCCAGAACTGGGATTGTTTCTCAAATAGGTTCAAAATCCTCAGCTTTCGTCTCTAATATAGCTGACTGTGGAGGCGGAGGCCGTTGTCGTGGTGGTAGAGAAGACCGTGGTTTTGGTAATTGCCTTGACTGTTTTCATTGCAAACTCTCTAGACATACTCAAGATTGGTGTTATTCTCTACATGGTTTTCCAAAGAAGTTTGAAAATGTAACAGTCTCAGGGACCAGATATTGAGAAAAAGGAGTCTGGAAGTGACAATTAGAATATTTTGTTAGATAATGAGTATAAGGAATACCTTCAACTCAATGTAGCCCAACAAGCCTCATCGTTAGCCATTGTTGTCCATACTGGTAATTTTTCAGTTTGTCTCTCTCATTCTTCGTCTGTTGGATCTTGAATTTTGGATTATGGTGCTTTTGATCACATAGTTGGTAATCCTTTCCTTTTCTCAAAATTATCTTGTCCTAAGAACTCGCCGATGGCTCTATAAAGCTAAGGCCACTAGCATTGGTCAAGCCACACCTCTCTCATCTTTATCCTTAAATTCTTTTCTTTTTGTACCTGTGATAGGAAACCATATTCAGGAAATAGTTAAACTTCCTATTTGAAGGGTATATTCTAGAAGAGGGAAAATTGATGGGAAATAGTTAGTTAGGGAGTAGTGGATGAGGTGGCATAGGAGAGAGGTTTGGGGGGAATTTGGTTAGGAGTGGAATGGGTTGTAAATAGGGAAGGAAGGAGAGAGAATAGACAGATTAGATTTTCTGTTATTTTGGTGGACAAAGGACTCGCCCTCTGAGGAGCTCATATGCTCTGGGCAGTGTAATACCTTGAGGTTAATATCATTTCTTCTTTTAATCTCTTAGTATTTCATTGAAATATTGCTTAATTCTTCTCTATAACTCTAGTATCCTATCAACCTGGCTGTCCTTTTAATTTAATTTCTATTATACAACTTACTCACACTCTTAACTATTCCATAACCATTTACTACTGAATTCTTTCTTATATAGGACCAGAGTATTGGGCAGACGATTGGAGTAGGATCTGAATCACATGGACTCTATTATCGTCAACTTTCTTCCTTTACCATATGTGTTGTCACAAAATCTCCTAGTGTGCTTCATCATCGTTTGGGTCATCCAAGTCTCAATAAGCTGAAGAAGATGGTCCTTCGTCTCTCTCATTTGAAGTCTTTAGAGTTTGAGTCGTGTTAGCTTGAAAAACATATTCGGGCATCATTTCCAATCAAGGTCAATAATGGTGCATTTTGTTACTTTCAGTGATGATTTTTCCAGATGTACTTGGATATTTTTGATGAAAGATTGTCCAGAGTTGTTTAATGTTTTTCAAAACTTTTGCAAAGAAATTCATACTTAGTTTAGGCACCCTATTCGTGCTTTACATAATGATAATGTAAAAGAATACTTTTCTGCACCTTTTACTTCTTTTATGGCATCACATTGATTCACCAATTAACCTATCCACACACCCTACAACAAAATAGGATAGCAAAAAGAAAACATTGTCATATTATTAAGACAGTTCGTACACTTTTGTTACATGCTAATGCACCTTTAAAGTTTTGGGGAGATATTGTTCTCACTGCAGGTTACTTGATGAATCAAATGCCATCCTTTGTTTTGAATAACCAACTGCCTTATTCTCTTTTGTTCCCTAATGATTCTCTTTATATTGTTTCCCCTCGAGTTTTTGGTTCTACTTGTTTGTGCATGATCTTTCTCCAAGTCTCGATAATTTGTCTGCTTGTGCTATTAAGTGCATTTTCTTTGGCTACTCTCAATTTCAGAAAGGGTATCAGTGTTATTCTCCTTCCATACATTGCACTTACATTTCTACCAATGTCACCTTCTTTGAGGAAACTCCTTACTTCTCCTCACCAACTAAACCAACTTCTATCTCTCAGGCTTTACCAATTCCTCACCTTGATCCACCTGCCTCTGTTCTTTCGGTCTAGCAGATGACGGTACCTTCCTCCTAACCAGTGCGTCCCTCTCCACGCTTGCTTGTCACTTTTTAGTGCCGACCACGACCTGCGCTTCTAGAAGTTGGTGTTCCTCCATATTCCGGTGATTCATCTCTTGCTCTATCGTCTCCACCCACTCCAGGCCTTCTTGAACCTTCCGCTGACCTACCCATTGCTCTTTGTAAAGGTACACGTTTTACTTGTAACCCTCATCCCATTTACAATTTCCTTAGTTATCATCATTTGTCTTCATCCCATTATGGCTTTGTATCTACTTTGTTGTCCATTTCTATTCCTAAAACTGTTTAGGAAGCACTTTCCCATCCAGGATAGCGACAGACTATGATTGATGAGATGGCAACCTTGGATTGCAATCATACATGGACTCTTGTTCAATCCCTTCCTAGGAAATCTATAGTTGGTTGTCGATGGGTCTTTACAGTCAAGGTTGGCCTTGATGGACAGGTGTAACGGTTGAAAGCTTGTCTTATGGCTAAAGGTTATACCCAAATCTTTGGCCTTGATTATGGTGACACCTCTCCTGTTGCTAAAATGGTATCTGTTTGTCTTTTCTTATCCATGGCAGCCATGCACTGCTGGCTATTGTATTAGTTAGATATTAAAAATGCCTTTTTACATGGTGACTTAGAGGAGGAGGTTTACATGGAGCACCCACTTGGGTTTGTTGCTCAGGGGAAGTCTAGTTTAGTTTGCCGATTGCACAAGTCTTTATATGGTCTTAAACAATCTTCTCGAGCATGGTTTGGAAGATTTAGTAAGATCATATAGCAATTTGGTATGATCCGTAGTGAAGCAGATCATTCGGTGTTCTATAAACATTGTTCTTCTGATTAGTGCATCTACCTCGTTGTCAATGTAGATGATATTGTTATTGCAGGTGATGTCCATGAAGGCATTTGAGGCCTAAAATAACATCTGTTTCTACACTTCCAAACTGAGGACTTAGGCTGGTTGCAATATTTCCTTGGGATTGAAGTAGTTCAATAAAATACAAGCGTCACCATCTCCCAAATAAAGTATGCCCTTGACATTTTGGGAGAGATTAGGATGTTAGATTGTAAACCAGTTGATACTACTATGTATTCAAATGTTAAACTTCTACCAGATCAGGGGGAGGCCTATTCAGACCAAGGTAGATATCGGAGGTTAGTTGGGAAGTTAAATTATCTCATTATAACCAGACCAGACATATCCCTTGCTACAAGTGTTGTAAGTCAATTTCTTAATTCTCCTTGCGATAGTCATTGGGATGCTATGATTTGAATCTTGAGATATGTTAAGGGTTCTCTCGGAAATGGGTTGATATATGAAAATAGGGATCATACAGACATTGTTGCTTATACAGTCGCTGAATGGGCAGGATCTCCCAGTGATAGGAGATCAACTTTAGGTTATTGTGTTCTCATTGGTGGTAATCTTATCTCATGGAAGAGTAAAAAGCAGAATGTAGTAGCAAGATTAAGTGCAGAAGCAGAATATCGAGCTATGGCTCTTACTGTGTGTAACATATATGGTTGAAACAACTACTCCAAGAGTTGAAATTTTGCAAAATAGGGTCCATGGAGCTCATTTGTGATAATCAAGCAGCCTTATACATCGCCTCCAATACGGTCTTTCATGAGCAAACCAAACATAGTAGAGATCGACTGTCATTTCATTCGAGAAAAGGTTCTCTCCAGAGAAGTCACTACCTCATTTGTGAACTCTAATGATCAATTAGTAGATATCTTCACTAAGTCTCTTTGGGGTCCAAGGGTAACATACATATGTAACAAACTTGGTACATATGATATATATGCACCAGCTTGAAGGGGAGTGTTTAATATCTTTTAATATTATGTCATATCATATGCTTGTAATAGTGTATCTTGTCATATCAGTTGTAATTAGAATATAGGAAGTAGAATATTTAGTTACCGTAAATAAAAATATCAATCCAAATCTTAGGGATTTAGTTTAGGATTAAGTGTATATCTTGTAATTATAAATATACAATGCTGTGAGGGTTTTATCTCAAGCAATTCAGTCACAATAGTCTCTCCTCTAATTTCAAGTCTGAAGTATCTTTCATTTGCAAATTACATTCTTAGATGTGTATACCTTACAGCCTTCTCGCAAGAATTTCAGAAGCTAATGTTTGTTCATATTTTAATGAGAAAATCCCCAAATTGGACCTTCAAATATTACACTGTCACCACACTAAACCTGCAAAGATTTTGTTGGCAAATAAGTCCCTCAAAGATATAAAACGTCATCACATTTGTCCTTATGGAGGACTAATATGGGGCAACAAAAGGACGAATGTGATGACATGTTGTATATTTGAGAGATTTATTTGGTGAAAAAATCTTTGGAAGACTAATATGGTGACACTGGAATCTTTGGTGGACCAATTTGGGGGTTTACTCTATTTTTATTATAAAAAAATGTTTGTTGTTTATATAGTCAATTTTAAGACTCACAATTTCCATTTGAAGAGAAATCAAATGTTCTCCATTAGTCTTGTGATTGGGATTTATGGTCCATGGCTTTTGTTGTCTTTGCTGTGTCCTGGGTTTGCTCTCATCAGTTAGTGACTGTTGTCATTTTGGATTGTGATCATTGTACAATATATGTCACCCAAGAGCCCCCATTGGTAGGTATTTCAAAATGTGCAAAACAGCATTCCGATGAGTGGTCCTTGGAGAGGACATGACTTGACTAATCCATTATAATAAATTGTTCTTAAGATGCTGTATAATGGGATGCACTTGATTTAGTTTGGCTTCCTTTGTATTTGTAATAGTAAATTGGGTGTACTAGTACTGCTGTACTAGCATAGTACAATCCATGCAAGCCCAGGTCATTACTCATTATACAAAATAACATGGCATTACTCTCTTAGACTCCTCCTTAAGCTGGAGCATAAATGTTAATCATACCCAGTTACAAGTGTAATCTATCATGTTCTAACTGAGTGCCTTTGTAAAATATTTACTATCTACTTCCCACCCTCAAGCCAATCTCATCAAGCAAGTGATGTATCCTCACAGTTCATATGTAGTTTGAGCCATAGCATGATGCTCTTATTCTGCACTTGACTGAGTCACCACAGTTTGTTTCTCACTCTTCCTTTGAAGACCTAGTTATCGCTGTTGGAAATAGATAATTATGTTGGAAGTAAAATATAATTATTATTCTACGAATTAGAGTTCATTGTATTTTAGAATTCATTGTACCCTTAGGATTCATTGTATCTTGGGAATTAAAGCTATAATTAATTTTCCTTATTGTAAATTGTATTGATCATTTATATAAATAGATTATTTGTTGAGTAGATGACTCACTCAAGCAATTTAGAAATCCTCTCTAAGTTTCTTTGATATTCAAGTTGGTATCAGAGCGGGTTGACCCTGCTTCTGGTCTCTCAACCCGTACTGTTCATGTCACTGTTTTCTATACTGTTTATGCAACTGTTCCATACTGTTTTGTTACTGTTTACGTCGCTGTTTGTTACTGTTCATGTACTGTTCACATTAATGTTCTAGCGCTATCAAGGCTGGAACCTCGTCCAAAGTTCCCTCATTTGTCAGAGGAAGGGCCCCAGTCATCTTAGACGGCCATTTCCGGCCATCTCTCCAAGTCTTGTTGCCGAAAACTGCCGCACGCGCCGATCACACGCCTCTGTCCTCCCGGCACGTGTAGGTCACGTGCCACCTGCTTGCAGCCAGAAAATTTCTATGACTGTCCACAACATCTTTTCGGCCTCTCCTTTGTCTGTTTAGGTAGTTAGATTGGTCATTTTCTTCTGTTTGGTTATTGGGTCTAAGTGCTCTTGGAGCCTCTGTCATTCGATTCTTTAAGTATTTCTGTTTCTGATTTCTTTTCTACCAAATGGCATCAGCAACAAGTTCTGATAAGGGCCAGAAAAGTCCCATCTCATTTGCCTTTTCAGGAACTCCTTCAATTATTTTTTTGAAACTTAATGGCAAAGGAGGGAAAATTAATGCTGCATTAAAGGATGAATGGCAAAAGGTTGACTATCAGTTAGTGTCTCTTCTTTGGCAGTCCATTGATCCATCATTGCTGGTTCACTATCGTTCCTATAAGTCTTGTTATGATATTTGGAAGAAGGCTAAAAGTATTCATGCTAATGACATTCAGCAACTCTATGACTCTGTCCACAATTTGGCAACTCTTAAAATGCAAGATCATGACTTAATTTCCTATTTGAACAAAGCTCAGTCCACAATTCAGCAAGTCAAAATGCATCTAATTGATAGTGATCCTAAAAAGGTAGTAGACAAGTTAGATCAGATGTACATGGTCTTTGTTCTTCATGGCTTGCATAAGGACTTTGAAAATGTTAGAAATCAAGTCTTGACAAATCCAAACATTCCTACTGTTTATGAATTGATTGATCGATTATTTCGTGTTCTATTGACTGATGATTCTCTCAAACCTGATCCTCAAGTAGACTTTGCAGCCTTCTTGACAAATTCTGGTTGTGGAGGACGTGGTCGTGGTCGTGGTCGTGGTCGTGGTCGTGGCCGTGGAAGAGGTGGTCGTGGTAATCGACCACAATGCTCTTATTGTAAATGAATGGGGCACACTCAAGATCGATGCTACACTCTGAATGACTTTTCGGGAAAAACTATCAATATGTCACAAATGCAGGCACCGGATACCACAAAGATGGATGATCCTCCACAAGAAAATAAGATTCTCTTATCTGATAATGAGTATAAGGAGTACCTTAAGTTAAAGGCGGCTTCTAACAATGTCTTATCCTCAGTATCTCAATCTGGTAATTCCTCAGTTTGTTTTTCTTAATCTTTGCCTTCTGGATCCTGGATTTTGGACTCTGCTGCATCAGATCATATTGTTGGTAATCTTTCTTTTTTTTTCAAATTTATCTCTACAAAATTTCCTCATTCAATAACTCTTGCAGATGGTTCGAGAGTTCAAGCCACTGGCATTGGCAAGATTTCTCCTCTTCCCTCTTTAAATTTAGATTTTGTTCTTCTCATTCTTGGCGGTCCTTTTAATCTATTCTCAATTAGTAAATTGACTCACACTCTTAATTGCTCAGTAACTTTTCTTTCTGATTCTTTCTATATTTAGGACCAGAGTACGGGACAGATGATTGGCAAGGGCTCTGAATCACGTGGGCTCTATTACCTTCAACCTTCTTCCTCAACCATTTGTGCTGTGGCTGATTCTCCAAGTATCCTTCATAATCGTTTGGGTCATCCAAGTTTAAATAAATTGAAGAAAATAGTTCCTAGTCTTTCTCATTTACAGTCTCTTCAATGTGAATCTTATCAACTTGGCAAACATGCCCGTTCTTCTTTTCACAATAAAGAAACAAGTCGGTCCAAGTATCCTTTTGAGTTAGTTCACTCAGATATCTGGGGGCTTAGTCGCACTAGTTCAATTCTAGGCTTTCGTTATTTTGTAACTTTCATTGATGACTACTCAAGATGTATTTGAATCTACTTAATGAAAGATCGGTTTGAACTGTTTGAAAATTTTTCAGAAATTTTTTTCCGAGATTTCTACTCAATTTGGTCGTACAATTCACATTTTAAGAAGTGATAATGCTAAAGAGTATTTTTCTACCTCATTCAAGTCTTTTATGTTCTCGAAAGGTATGATTCATCAATCTAGTTGTCCACACACCACAACAGAATTACGTTGCAGAAAGAAAACATCGACATCTGCTTGATACTGCCCGTACCTTGTTACTTCAAGCAAATGTTCTTTTAAAATTTTGGGCAGATGCGGTTCTTACTGCAGGTTACTTGATCAATAGGATGCCATCTTTTTGTGTTGGATAACCAGATTCCTCATTCCATTTTATTTCCTGATGAATCTACATATAAACTTCCTCTGCACATTTTTGGTTGTACTTGTTTTGTTCATGATTTGTCTCCAAGAAAAGATAAACTCACTGCTCGTGCAATCAAGTGTATTTTCCTTGGATATTCTAGAGTACAAAAATGTTACAGGTGTTATTCCCCTTCATTACATCATTTCTTTGTTTCTGCAGATGTGACTTTCTTTGAAGATTCTCCATTCTTCACTTCAAAGGAAGAAACAGTCATTCCTTCTACAATTTTACCTATTCCTTTTCTTAGTCCATCGACCACCACTCAAGAAGATAATTCTCGTCCATTAGTTACTTATCATCGTCGTCATCATGAACCTTCCACATCTCCACTAGATCTCGAGCCCGATGTTTCAGTGCCTGAATTAGCTTCTCAATCGTCTTTGGATCCGCCTTTATCCATTTCTGACTTCCCAATCGCTGTTCGTAAAGGTATTTGTTCCACTCGTAATCCTCACCCTATTTATAATTTTGTTAGCTATCATCGTGTTTCTCTTGTTTAATATGCTTTCACCTCTTCCTTGTCTTCTGTCTTTATTCCTAAAACTGTTCAGGAAGCTCTTTCCCATCCAGGATGGCGGCAGACAATGATTGAGGAAATGCAAGCTTTGGAATCCAACCGTACTTGGTCTTTGGTTCCTTTACCTTCGGATAAAAATCTTGTGGGATGTCGCTCGGTCTTCACTGTAAAAGTTGACCCTAATGGTACTGTGAATCGTCTTAAGGCTCTCGTATTGTAGCCAAAGGTTTTACTCAGATTTTGGGGCAAGATTATGGTGATACAAATTCTCTTGTTGCGAAAATGGCTTCGGTCAGGGTGTTTCTATCCATGGCAGCCATGAATCAGTGGCCTCTACACCAACTAGATGTCAAAAATGCTTTCTTACATGGTGACTTGACTGAGGAGATCTATATGGAGCAATCTCCTGAGTTGCTTAAGGGGAGTCAGGTTTGGTTTGTGAACTTCACAAATCACTCTATAGTCTTAAACAATCTCCCCGATGTTGGTTTGGATGATTCAGCTTGGTTTTACAAAAAATTGGAATGATCAGAAGTGAAGTGGATCACTCGGTATTTTATAAGTATTCATCTAATTTGTGTATCTATCTTGTGGTTTATGTGGATGACATTGTCATAACAGGAAATGATTATGCTCAAATTCAGCAATTGAAGGAGGATCTATTTCGTCACTTTGAAACAAAGGACTTGGGCAAATTGAGATATTTTCTGGGGATTGAAGTTGCTCAGTCAAAATCGGGAATTGCTATCTCCCAAAGAAAGTATGCTCTTGATATTCTTGAAGAAACTGGAATGTTGAATTGTAAACCAGTTGAAACTCCCATGGATTCGAATATTAAGGTCCTTCCTAATAAAGGTGAATTATTTTCAGATCCAAGCAGATATCGAAGATTAGTAGGAATGCTTAATTATCTTACTGTTACCAGACCGAACATCTCTTTTGCTGTTAGTGTGGTGAGTCAATTCCTAAATTCTCTCATATTGAGCATTGGAATGCAGTCATCAGAATTTTGAGATTCATTAAAGGATCACCAGGAAAAGGGATAGTATATGAAAATAGAGGGCATAAGGAAATTATTGCCTACACTAATGCAAATTGGGCTGGATCTCCATGTGATAGGAGATCCACCTTAGGATATTGTGTTTTCTTTGGAGGAAATCTCATTTCATGGAAAAGTAAGAAACAAAATGTAGTCGCAAGATCAAACGCTGAAGCAGAATATCGAGCTATGGCTCTCACTACATGTGAATTAATATGGCTAAAGCAGCTCATTAAAGAGTTAAAGTTTTGTGAGGTTGGAACTATGAGATTAATTTGTGATAATCAGGCAGCTCTCCATATTGCTTCTAACTCAGTCTTCCACGAATAAACCAAGCATATAGAGGTTGATTGCCCTTTTATTCGTGAGAAGATTGTTTCTGCGGAGATTACCACATCCTTTGTCAACTCAAATGACCAATTGGCTAATTTACTTACCAAAGCTCTTCGGGGACCAATGATAGCTTATATGTGCAACAAGCTGGATGCTTTTGATATCTACGCTCCAGCTTAAGGGGGAGTGTTGGAAATAGATAATTATGTTGGAAGTAGGATATACTTATTATTCCACTAATTAGAGTTCATTGTATCTTAGAATTCATTGTACCATTAGGATTCATTGTATCTTGGGAATTAAAGCTAGAATTAATTCCCCTTCTTGTAAACTGTATTGATCATATATATAAATAGATTATCTGTTGAGTGGATGACTCACTCAAGCAATTCAGAAATCTTCTCTAAGTTTCTTTGATATTCAAGTACCACTAACAAAAATACTATACTCTGAAGTAGATCTTTGGTCTATAGGAGAACTGACCCAATTTGCATAAGAAAAACCTTCTATCTCACAATGGTTGTGATCATTGTACGATATACATTGCACACGAGCCCCTTTAGGTAGGTATTTCAAAATGTGCCAAATAGCATCCCAATGAGTTGTCCTTGGAGAGGATATGAATTGACTAAGCACACTCGCTGAGAAGGCTATATCGGGGTGTGTGACTGTAAATTAAGCTTACCAACCAGCTTCCTATATCACCTTGGGTCTGGTAGAACAATACCATCATCTATTGAAAGTTTCACATTCGGAATCACTGGGGTCTCACATGGTCTGGCTTCCATCACTAACCGTAATCACAATGTCATCTACATATACCACCAAGAGAATATAGTCGTCGTTAGACTGCTGTTAGGCTCCCTATGTGTGTGCGTGTTTATGCTAGTAAGTTGGGTGTAGTACAATCCACACAAGCCTGGTCCATAACATACTACACACTAACATTACATTACTTTCTAACAATAGAAATAGGTTTCATCCATATTGGTTGATGATTTGGTAGCCAAAATCAGATTCTGGTAATACTTTGGTTATGTTTTGTGTTTAATGTCAGATTTCATATACTTTTCTCGGCTATTTATCTAAGATCAAGTGTATAATGTCAATCTCTTGCTATGTAAGATCTTCCTAACCTTGCTCTCAAAATGATTGCAGATTTCTGTTCATCTCTGGGCAACAGGAGATGGGCCTCTGTCGTCACACTCCTTTCTCATCATACGAGACATAGCTTCTGTATTCGGCTCTAATTGGTTTGACTCCTGCTTTGCTAATACATACAAGGCCTTCATTAGTCACTCTCAGTTTGTTGAGCGAAGGTTGTTTGAACATATACATTTTCTAAGGAACTCATTTGTGGAGCTATGCTGTTTAGATGTGCAGAAGTCATCTAACAAAGCAATGACAGGTATACTGCATCTGGCTAAGATATTGCAGAAGGGGTGGCAAACAAAAAAGAAGGTAAGCTTTAAACATTTCCGTCTTCGTAGCCACTTTTTATTGATGTATGTTAATGGTCAGTCTTTTAAAGAATCAGATCGCATGTGTAAGTATCTAGGGAATCATAATAGTACCATATCCAGGAAAATTTTCTGATATTCTGCCTTCTATTTTATGGGCAGGAGGTGGTTAAGAAAATTTGCAGTTGGCAGTACATCAATTGCATTGATTTCTGGGTTGCATTTATATCAGCAAACATACATGACTATGATCTTCAGCCATTGTTGTATATGGTTGTACAGATTATAAATGGAGTTGCTTTCCTGTTTCCTGGGCCTAGATATTTACCACTGAGACTCAGATGTATCCAATGGCTTAATCATCTTTCTGGTTCTAGTGGGGTTTTCATCCCTGTTACATCATTGGTGCTGGATATTTTAGAATACAAAATTACCAAGTATGGTGGAAAACCTGGCAAAGTCCTTGAACCTCTGTCTACCATAAAGGTCAGACATGAATATGACAGTGCAGAGGTTTTATTTTATTTTTTTAGTAGAAGATTACTCTAAGAATTTTTGTTTAGCTAATATCTCTTGGCCTCTGAATCCACTGCAAATATTTGGATTAAACTCATTTTCATTACTGTTACAATTGACATTTAATAATTTTTACAGCTTCCAAAGCATTGGTTAAAATCACGTGACTTCCAAGAAGAGTGTGTCTCTTCTGCCATTGAACTCCTTTCAGAGCACTTTGCACAATGGAGCTATCATATATCTTTTCCCGAGCTGGCAACAGCTCCACTTATCCACCTCAAGAATCTCTACGAGAGAACTTCTATTGAGAGTTTCAGACGTGTTATCAAGCGTTTCATTGATCAGGTACAAGTTCTAATATAAGCGATTCTGTTTTCCTGTCTCACACTTTGGAGTAAAGTACATGCTATCTTGAATTGACATTCCATAAAGCATGTAGGAACCTTTGAACCCCAACCACATAGCAAACTGGCTGTTTTTGCTGTTAGTTCTGTGCAGAGTGTTGATTGACCTTTTTGTGCAATAAGTTTGTACTATTTAGTTTGTTTAATTCCTAGTCCAGCTGAATTAACCGTTTAATAGTTTGTATTGCTAAACTTTTATTTGGTCCTTTGTTAATGCGGACATTGAATTATAGCCACCTCACCCAACTCTTTCTTTTTGTTTGCTCCTTATGGGGGTGGGGGAAATCAGGTGGAGATGAATATTGACTTTGTGCAAAAGAAAAGAGATGAGGTGCCTTTCTCACCGAAGGATCAGCAGTCTGTTGAATCATTTCTTCAGGTTATCTCCCTCTCATTTTTCTTTCCTTTCTGGATCAGGGTGCAGTCATTGGTATAACTAGACTAATTAAATGGTTGATTTGGCAGGTTGAAAAACGTAGTGGTAACACTCCATTTACACAATACTATAAAAGCATCATGAACAAGGCTGCTTCCAGGAAAATGATTTCAAATAGAAAGGTACAAATAGCTTAATCACTGGCCTCTTCCTATTTCTGTTTGCTTGGCTTCATTCATGCTATTTATGGTTTGGGCTTATTAACTAGAGTCAGTTTTGACTAAATATGCCATTTCTACTTCAATTAATCTGAAGATTGATGATTGTCTGTGACTACAAATTCACGATTCATCCCACCTTATATTTAATGCATGAGTACTGATTTCCATCTCAACAGTCACATTGATCAATAATGCTGCGCGATTTAAAATTCCCTAGGGTCAAAGGATTTAATTTTCTGGTCATCAATTTACTGAGGAAGAGGAGACACATTTTAAGATATTATGTTCTTCAATAAAATCCTCTATATGTTGTGTTTATGACATTATGCATGATATTTGTTGCAGTCTCCCGGCAAAGAAGGAAAGAAGAAAATGCAACATGCAAATGGCATGATTGATGTGACCGCAAACGATACTTGAAAGAATTAATACTTTCTTCTTGCTTTCATACTTTGATTCTACTCGAGGTTGAAGGAAATCGATGTTAGTTTCATTTTCTACTCTTTGATACACCTTACCTTAAGTTTAGAAACTATCATTGTAAAATGGCAACGTTGAGGACAAATGCAGTTTCATTCATTAGAGGATCCAGTCACTGGATCCAATAAATATTATTTTGAAATATTTGTAATACAAGAATGATCTTTTTTTTGGCCATGATACAAGAATGAGGTTGAAATTTTGCAATTTCTTGGGGATGCCAAGGAAGTTGTATGTTGCTGTGTGGGTATTTGCTTACATGGTAAACATTTCCTGCACAATCTTACCAAGAAAATTATAACAGTTCCAACACTTGTACAAAAGAGTCTTGTAAAAAGAGTACTAACAAAAACACTGCCCAAAAAATTACTTAGGAGGAGTTGGATAAAATTGAAAAATTCTGTACTAACGTTAATTTCAGTTTAGCTAGAAAGAAAAAAGTTAGTACTAAAAGTCACTCCAAAATGTTGGTGATAAAAAAAAAGTGCGAAATTTATAATAATGTTTAAAAGGATTCGTTTTAAGTTTAGAAATTATATAGAAAGTTAAGGTACAAGAAACACAAGGGAGTTGAATTACGTTTTACCAAATTTCTTGGCCGTTCAAAATCAAGAAACTTCAGCTAAAAATACCGATTTATGGTTAAGGATGATAAAGCTGACATTCAAGTTTTTCCAAAACTGAGGTAACGAGCGTTTTTAAAACATTTATATCATACACTGGATGATGATTTCGGTGAAGAGTAATGATTGTTTCACATCATTTTTGTCACATAATCTCACAGAGATGCAAATAATTGATTTTCATGAAGAAAAAGGAGAGGAGAAAAAAATGAGTGATGAAGATTGATATTATGTGAATTATGGGAAGAAAAGTTATGTGAAAGTAATGTAACTCTTCCATAGAGTTGGAATGGAATAAGATAGGGGAGTTCATTGGGTCTGATTGACTTGATAAACTCAAAAAATCAAGTCAAATTTGGATAAGGTTATCGAGTCAAATCGGGTCTAACCCAATCAAAACCAACCATGCATGGTTCTGTTTATAGGTTGGTGGGTTTCCTACCTGAGACTCGATGAACCCACCCGATTAACCTGACTACTCTATTGTTACGGTGTATTTTTGTGGTTATGGGCTAAAGCTACAAGACTTCTCGCACTTCTGAGACTTCTCATTTAGAAGAAAATTCCCCACTCCCTATTTCTTAGACCAAGCCCTAGTCGTCAGAGGACTTTTTGACTAATTTGTCATTAGTGGTAAAATTATTTATCAAATTGCTATCATTTTCAAACTATTTATTAAATTGCGACTGTTTTTGTCACGTTAAATTTTTTTATTATTTTTCGTTCCACGTAGACTACGCTAACACGCATGGCGCATCCAACTAGGATGTGCCAACACGTGTGGCGCATCCAACTAGGATGCGCCAACACGTGTGACATTTTTCACGTGAAAACGCTACACGTGTTGGTGCATCTTAGTTGGATGCGCCACACGTGTTGGCGCATCCTAGTTGGATGCGCCACGCATGTTGACATAGTCTACGTGGAACGAAAAATAATAATAAAAATGTTACATGGCATGTGCAGGGCACTTAACCCATTCCACATGGATCTCTTAAAAAATAGCGTCCAGAGACACATATAATTTACATGTCTACTAAAGAGTGCACTACAATATTGAGAGATATCATTTTCAATTAGCTTATTTATAAGCCAAGTATTTGCTTCTGATCTGTAAAATAGTCGATGTGGGACTTTAGTATTGGTAAGGCAAAGTAACTAAGTAAGATAACAAAGTACATTTGTTCGATGTGGGACTTTGCTCTGGATTTGTCTAGTTGAACAGAAAGATTAACTAAATGGATTTTTTTTTCATTTCTATGCTTGCAGTCTGGTTCTTACTCTTTGAGTATGCTTGTTTGTGCTATTCTATTAGATAAGAAGCCAGAAGAAGTTCCAATGGTAAGGGGATATAATGTTCTGTGTTTCACAACAAAATTTTATTTAGTTAGACAAAGGGGAGATAAGTTTGTTACGTTGTACATGTTGAGCATCTACTACGTTATAATGCATTTGAAAATTGTATGGGTCTCTAACATCTTCATTAAGGGCTTCTCCTTTTTGGTTTGTTTGGCCATTTGTGTTACTTGAAACAATATAAAAAATGCACCCTAAATGCAGAGTTGACAATCCTATCTAGCACTACTACACTAGTTTCTTGTTGTTGCATTCATTCTTGTCACTCATAATACTAAGAGCACCTTTGAGATTACTTGCTTAAAATTATATTGTTCTTCTGCCTGGAACAATTGGTTGAATCTGTTTTGAATAAGGTCGTAGAAGAGTTTGAGCATCGCATTGCAAACTAATGTGAATAGGTATAGTACTTTTCACCTTTTAGTAATGTCATTAGTTTTTAGATGATTGGTCGGTCATTTTATGTGCTTTTACTCCATTCTTAGAAAAAACTTGTTCATGCTTAAGTTGATTTTTATGACAAGCTGTTCTTGGTTATTTATTTTTCATGTAACTTACAGACAAAAATAACTTCAAGAGTTGTTGTTTTTCAAAGCAATGGATCTGTATCAAAGTTTGTTATGGCCGATAAAAAGGTAATAGTACGTACTAACCTCACGTTTAACATATTCCAGGACCCTCATGAAACTTGAAAATGCTTGAATTCGTAGATTCATCTAGTTTTTAATTGATTAGGTAGAGAATAAGATTCCAATGGTAACAAAGAAAGAGGAGTTCACGTTTAATTGATTTACCTTGGCACTATCAAAGTCCCACATCGAATAAATGTATTTTGTTATCTTACTTAGTTGCTTTGCCTTACCAATACCAAAGTCTCACATCGACTACTTTACAGATCAGAAGCAAATACTTTGCCTATAAATAAGCTAATTGAAACTGATATCTCTCAATATTGTGGTGCACTTTTTAGTAGACATGTTTAAGAGATCCACGTGGAATGAGTTAAGTGCCCTGCACATGCCATGTGACATTTTTTTTTATTTTTCGTTCCACGTAGACTACGCTAACACGTGTGGCGCATCCAACTAGGATGCGCCAACATGTTTAGCGTTTCCACATGGAAAACGCTACATGTGTTGGCGCATCTTAGTTGGATGCATCACGCGTGTTGGTGCAGTCTACATGGAACGAAAAATAATAAAAAATTTCAACATGGCAAAAACAATGGCAATTTGATAAATAGTTTGAAAAGGATGATAATTTGATAAATAATTTTGCCACTAATGGTAGATTGGTCAAAAAGCTGTCATCAAAGTGTGTTTGCATTTGCACTTGTGTCATGCTCAACTACAAATCTCTTGGCTGGTGATTCGACCACATTTATTATCGGTGACTCGTGGTTTGGCATTTTTCATCAATTTCAGACCACATAATTTTAGATCTATTGATGTTAGGTAGTATGGAAGAAGAAAAGAGGGAGAGTAGGAGGGAAACAAAGGCATGGAGACTTATGTAGCAAATTTGTAGAAATGGAATCGAAAAAGGTAGTAATAGATAGAAGGCATAAGCTTCATCTTCGCATTGTAGTGGTTCTTGGAGGTGTTTGACTTTTTCGGTAGGTATAAAATTATTTTGTTTAGCATGTATAAGATTATGAACTTTTGTTGTGCTAGGTTGGGGATTTCATTTTGCTTGAGTTATTTCTTTTTCTTAGGGATTTCGTTGTTGTTGACTTGGGTTGATTATTTATGTTTTGAGGATTTTATTTTACTAGTATAATATTTTATAAACCTAATCACTTGTATCAAACCAACCCGTCTTTGATTGGGTTAGTTTGGTTTGGGTTTGGTAAATAAATCTTGCTAAACAAACCAAACCAACTCGATCAAAATTGATTGGTTTGGATCCTCCTCCCAATGTAAAACTAAACCAAATTAACGTATCGTTTAAGCCCAGCCTGTTTAACCCTTAGGTGGAAGGGAGTCAAGGGACTCAGTTGATGGTATCCCAAAACTAGTCAAGCTCTTAACGACCCACCTCTTGATTAACCCTCATACCCTTCCTTTGGCTTCTTCTTCATAATGCTCCCAAATGTGATTTGTTTTGTTTTGTTCTTTTATTTTTAAATTGTGTTCTCGAAATGAACCACCCAAACACATTATTTTAGAATTTTGGTTTTGAAAATTGTTTTGTAAAATAATTTTTCAAAACAATTTTCTAAAAAAGTAAAAAAACAAAACTAGGATTGGAGTCACTAGAGGGTACAAAGTGAAAAAAATTAATTAGGTATGTAAACATGGACATTTGCCTTTTCATATGGTTTCAAGGTGTGTTCCTTTACCTATACTCTCTAATCAAAAGTAATAATGTCATATCTTATTGAAACTATCTTTTCCCCTTACACAATAGATATTTAATATAGGGGATATTATATTTAGGGCTAGGGGTGTAAAAATGAGTCGAGTTTGATGGGCCAATCCTAATAACTCAAAGAGACGTAAGGGATGAACCAATAAAATTGAAGCAAAAACAAATTTTGGCCCACAATGGGCCAACCCGATTTGGCTATACCCAATAATGGTCGACTCATGATGGGCTAGGTTAGCTCGCAATGAAAAATGTGAAAATTAACTACTAGTATTATGAAATTTCTCTTTTTTAAGTTTACTAAAATGTCATTTTTAAAATAAACATATATTCATTTTAAGTAAAAATTAATTTGAAATTTTTCCATATAATTATTCTAAGTATTTTAATACAAGTTAATCAAATAAATTATTTGAAATTAATATTTTTAGACTCTAATTATAAAGGGGGAAAAAGAAAATGCAACTCAACAAGTTGGCTAAAATAACTCATAGCTTGTAAAAGGTTGAGTTAGGCCAATAATTAATTGGCTCGAAGTAAATTTGACTCGCAATGGGTTAACCTTGAAGTGGGCCTACCCAAATGGGCCGAACTAACCTAAATTAACATCCCTAATTATATCAACCTCTCATAAGGTTTGAATAGAAAGAGGATCACCTGTCTCCATTTCCTATCTCATTCCTTGTCTTTCCACTTAAATTCTGACAAACGTTCTAAACTTAATTACATGTCCCCTTCTCACTTAATTTATTTTACACTTATCAGAATTTAAGTGGAGGGACAGGGAAGAGGACAGGTGATCTCCATCCTTGAACTTATTACATGTGACACATTTTTTGTTTGAAAAATGACAAGGGTTTCCTTAATTTATTTGTTGTTATAATTCTCTCTTATAGCCAATAATAAAATAGAACAATGAGCACATGCCATACAAATTATAGGTCTAGAGGTAATTTGTCTTGTTTCCCTCGTAGTACGCAATGACGTGTTTACCCCAATTGTTGTTGTGATGTTCCTTGCCTTGTTTTCATTTTCAAACGGTTTGTTTCAATTAGCAATAAAAAAAGTAAGATCTAAAAGTAAAGTGTTTGAAAGAAAGAAAGTTGTTGGTGTTCCTTTATGTGATATGGATGTCATTTTATTAGTGTTTGGTTTAAATAGTTTGATGCTGAGATATCTCTGTCTGACTCTTTTATGACTCCATTTTCCCTTGAGAAATGTTAATTTTAACCAAAAGTTTTCCTTGGAAATTTTACTCACTGATGTGATTGGTTGGTTTTGTGTAATGGGTGTGTGCAGTTGCTTTTGAACTTTTTTTTTCTTTGACCACCCGTGTATTTGTATACATTCTCTTTTTTCATTTTCAACTTCATGAAAAATTTTTCGGGTAATAAATAGCATTGCTTTTTCTATTTTCTTTGATAAAATATAGGTCTTGTAACAGAGTTGATAGATACCCCATTAAAAAAGGACCAAAGATTCTTATAGTTCTTTGACATTGGAAACACAACGAGTCAACGTTTAAGGTGCACCTTGTTACTTAGGGAGCACTAGTACTCTTTGTACGTGTGGCCATTGGATATGGAGGAATGAAGAAGAACAGTAAGGAATTGTTGACATGCTATTCGATCAGCAAGTAACTTGTTGATATTCGATTTTGCAAAATGCTCTATAAAAAGGTTGTTATGTAAAATACTATTTGCAAATAAATCCCTAACTACAACCTTGATGGTAGTTGCGGGGCAACAAAGGCTGAGGCTTGTAGTTGGGTCACTGGGTGGTGTTTTGATGTGACGTGTCCTTGGTCTGGACAGTGGTTTGCTAGTATGACCAATATGTCATTAGTTTAAATATTTGGATGTTATAACCATTCATGCAAAATTCACTCATTAACATATGAATTTGGCTAAATACTCTCATTTTAGAATTTTCTAGTGATAAAAAATGAGAAAGATTATTGTTGAACCTTCAAATATGATTGATCTCTAAATAAGAAGCTTAAATACAAAAGAAGATGTGATCTTGTGTGCAAAATGGGAAGCATGGAGATTCACCTTATCTGAATGGGCTATGTTTTGTCCTACTCTAACCTCGATGATTGAGATATTAACTCTAATATCTTTTTATGATACTATTTGGCTTCATTATTTGGACCTTCAATTTTTAACCATTAATTCCAGTTTCATTTTCTTAAAACTTGTCTCAAGACAAAGCTCAAATTAGATCTCCATTAGCATAACAAAGCAGAAAGGCTAAGCTCAAATCATATCTCTGTTAGCTAAAGTCTCTGAACTAATATATGAACTAAGTTGTTAACAAAAGCTTAAATCATTGCTACACCATCAGACCATGTGTCTCACCTTTTCCACCATGATGTAAGCGAAACCCACACCACCTGACCCATGCAACCCAATCACCACCCACAGCCACCTGCAATCTCAGGAACCATGCCCTAGAGTGTGTGTATTCTTCCTTTTAACACGAGTCTCATTTCTGTCGTTAGGTGAAAGTTTTCTTTTTCTTAGATTGAGTTTTTTAATTAATTATAGGGTAAGGGAATTAGTGGGCCGAGGGTCTTGTTTTTGTATTTTGGTTTTTTCTATTAGAAAACATTTTTCCTTTAGAATTTAATTTCTTATGTAAGGAATGATGAAGTTTGGTTAGTATAATCTCTGATGCAATGGCTCGGTAGAGATGGTCATTGACTAAAATGATATCTTAAAAAGATGTAGCACTAAAAAGTAAATAAAATAATGGACAATGGACAATATCATAAATTGATAATACTTACTACACTAAGGTTTTTTTAAGGTGCCCTGGTGCACCTTCTAAAGAAGGGAATTTCACCATAAAAGCCACCCTTGAATATTCATTGGCTTTGGATAATAGAGATAAGAAAGAGAGGTCAATGGCTACCGAAAGGTGAAGAAGAAGGATTTAAATGAACAGAATAAAAATTTTAATAAGAATTAAAATGAAATTTTAAAAAGATGTAGAACTATGTCTCGTGTTGGTAGCTTAGTTGGTTAGAGTTAGAGACATGTAGGGAAAGTAGCGAGGTTCGATCTCCGCAAATGTTCTTCATCCTAATTTCCTTCCTATATTCCCTCACCCCTCTCCCGGACCCTATTAAGGAGTCATCTAGGGGCTTCTCTAGAAAAAAGATGTAGAACTATAAGTAATTAAATAATGGACAATAATGTAAAATAACAAAACTTATATACTATACTAGGTTGTTTTCAAGGTGCACTAATGCACCTTTCACAATAAGGTGCACCATAAAAGCCACCACATAGCAAAGGCTTTGAAACAAGGAGGAGTCTATCATGGACCCAATAAGTTTGGGTCCATGAATGAATTCTATTTTTTTTATTTGGCAGTATGTATATATAAATTTGAATTTTCAGTTAAAATCTGTAAGTTTCTTGTATGTACAGTTATTCGTATGAAAAAAAAGAGTAATCTGGCTAAATTTCTGTATAAATCTGAGTGTTATTAATTAAAATCTATTTTTTAATTAAGTCACTAATTTATTTTAATAATAAATCAATGACTCAAAAACTATGGTCCATACATGGACCTCTTTTGTATAGGTCCATATTAGAATTTTCCTTGAAACAAGAGCTTTCTGTCGTGCTTCTTTTATTATTTGGGTGCACCCTGTACCTTGAACTTATACCTTTTATAATTGGTTTGGGTGCACTTTGACCAATTTTATTATTTAGTGAGAGACCCTTTCATTATTTATGTTTGAAGCCCTTAATTATTGTTATTTGCACTTGAAAACTTTAGACAACAATTGGATGCAATAATTTTTACAAACTCACAATTTCTACAACTTGCCATCAAAGGGAAAAAGGCAATAACGTAAAGGTGGGGCCTGAGGGAGAGGACGTGAAGTTGCAAAAGTCGTAGACGTGGGGGTTGCATGAGGCATGGGGAGAAGGGGCACCACATGAGGACGTTGGGGTTAAAGAGTAAATGGAACGCAATGGATGGGTCTTGGGGGAAGATACAAAGGTGGTTGAGGTGGAGGATAGAAGTGAATAAAGACTTGGAGGAAAAGAGGAGTTTCCATGATGTGCTAGTGCATTTGAGGCGAGCATGGTAGGAGTAGGGGACCAATGATAGGATCAACATTGAGACGTCATTTGAGAGTGTTAAGAAATTAGAGTTAGATACACTCCAAGTGTCTTGAAAACTTTATGGATGTGAACAGAAGTGTACTCAGATCTGTGAAGAAGAACTAATAAAATTATAAAGCACATGAATAGTACTTTTATAGTGAGACCCATTTATTAGTACTATTTACACCATAAAAAATAGATAAAATCACACACCAAATTTAACGTGAAAACTCCCTTTATACATTGAGGGAAAAATCACAAGACAAATTTCAAAAAATATTTTACTATATAAAGAATAATTACATTATTCTATCTACACTTTCACACATAAGAGGTACAAAATATAGTATTTCCTAGTTAAACCCTCTCCTACTACAATTTGGAGTATTGCAGAGACTAAAGAATAAACTTAAGAATTCTCAGTATATGCTCACATACTACACTCTTGAAATTTTCTCACACTCTCTATTTTTCTCTCACTCTCAGAAGCTCAAAAGCTCGTATTGCTTCTCTCTTGTTGATTTTTAGATGAAGCAATGGTTCTCTTTTTATAGAGAACCATATCAAGCCTTGCATTTATTGTCGTCTTGCTTGCCAACCATCCACCGAATTGCATCTACCATCCACCGAAAAGCTCTATAGGAGGGAAATAAAATTTTCTCCCTTTGTTGACTTTGAGATACAAGCCACCAAATAACAATTCTCCACCTTGACTTGCATCTCAAGAGTCTTCAACCTCTGTAAATATTGACCAATTCCAAGTAATACTTGAACTTATCAATCAGTAATGATTTCGTCATCATGTCTGTAGGATTCTCAACTTTGGCTATCTTTTGAACTACAACTGTACCATTGCTGATACTTTCTCTAACAAAATGAAGTCTAACATCAATGTGCTTTGTCCTTTCATGGTAGACTGGATTTTTTGCTAGATGAATAGTACTTTGGCTATCACAATGTATGATTGGTTCTTTTTCATCTAATCCAAAACTACCCAAAAGACCTTGCACCCATATGCTCTCTTTCACAGTCTCAGTCAGTGCCATATACTCAGCTTCAATAGTTGACAATGCAATTGTGGATTACAATGTCACTTTCCAACTAATAGTACATCCAAGAACTATAAAGATATAGCCTGTTAATGACCTTCTTTGTCCAAATCTCCTGCATAATCAGAATCTACATAGCTTACGACCCCATAGGTCAGCTGACCATTAAACAACAAACAGACATTGGTGGAACCTCTCAAGTACCGCATGATTCATTTCACAACTTCCCAATGCACCTTTCTCAGTTTGCTCATAAATCTGCTCACCACACTTACTGCATATGAAGATTCGGTCATGTGCACATCATGACATACATGAGACTGCCAATTGCACTAGAATAAGGTATATGAGTCATATGCTCCACCTCCTCCTCAGTTTTTAGACATTCTTTGAAGATAGCTTAAAATGCACAATTAATAAAGTACTAACTGGTTTAGACTGATCTATATTAAAGCGTTGTAGCACTTTCATAATGTAATTTTGCTGTGACAAGCACAATATGCCACGATGTCTCTCCCTATGAATTTCTATACTAAGAATATTCTTTGTTGCACCTAAGTCTTTCATCTCAAATTCTTTTCCTAACTGAGTTTTCAATATACTAATTTCAACCTTGCTACAAGCTGCAATTAGCATGTCATCTACATACAGCAACAGATAAATGTGAGAACCATCTGGAAGCTCTTCAGAGTAGATGCAATTATCATATTAGTTTCTGTTGTATCCATTACTAATCATAAATGCATTAAACCTTTTGTACCATTGCCTTGGGGACTGCTTTAAGCCGTATAATGACTTTTTTAATAGGAAAACATGATTCTTCTTCTCAGGAACTACGAACCTCTCTAGTTGACTCATGTAGATTTGCTCCTCTAGCTCACCATGTAAGAACGTCGTCTTCACATCAAGCTGTTCTAGTTCCAAGTCAAACGTACTTACAATAGCTAATAGGATCCGAATAGAGCTATGCTTCACCACAGGAGAGAATATTGCATGGAAGTCAATACCTTCCTTTTCAGTATAACCCATTGCTACTAGTCTTGCCTTGAACCTCGGAGGTTCAATGTCAGGGATTCCCTCTTTCCTTTTGAAGACCTATTAACAACTAACTATTCTTTTTCCCTCTAGAAGTTGTACCAGCTCCCAGGTTTGATTTTTATGAAGAGATTCAATCTCCTCATTCATTACTATTAGCCATTCCTTTGACTCCTTGTTATCTACTGCATCGTAGTAGGTAGATGGTTCATCTCTTACTACACCATCTGCCATAGCCAAAGCAAAGGCTATAGGATCTGCATCTAACGAGTCAAGTGCACAAGCAACAGAATTCAGATATCTTCGTGGTTTCTGAATTTGTCACCTTTCTCTACTAGTAGCAATACTATATAGCTCTGCTCCTCTGGTTTCTTCACTAGCACCCTTATATGTAGGTTCATCTTGTTGTTCTTCTTCAAGTTAAGCAACACCTGAAGTACTTGGATGACTTGTGTCCTTTTTCTGCTTCATCTTCCAAGTGTCAATCTCCAGCTCCACTTGTTTCTCAGCACCATGATCTGTCTCTGCCTGATCTACTTCATATTCCCTCTTCTAATTTGCCATTGCTGCCTCATCAAATATGACATCTCTACTAACAAAGATCTTGGATGAGCTTGCCTTTTCTGTACACCATAATTTGTAGCCCTACATCCCTCATGCACACCCTAGAAATATACACCTTTTTGCCCTCACCTCAAGTTTGCCATCACTCACATGGACATATGCAGGATAACCAAATATCTTCAAATCAGAATAGTTTACAAGTTGACCAAACCATACCTCTTATGGAATCTTCAAATTAATTGCAGTTGATGGAGATATATTTATCAAGTATACAACTGTATTGACTTCCTCAACGCAAAATGATTTGGGAAGTTTACCATTAATCTACATGCATCGTGCATACTCCAGAAGTGTTCTATTCATCCGTTCTGCAACTCCATTTTGCTGTGGTGTTCCGAATACAGTATGTTGCCTCATTGTACCTACATTCCTGCAAAAATCCTCAAATTCTTTGCTGTAGAATTCTCCGCTATTGTTGGTTCTCAGCCGCTTGACTGACTGCCCAGTTTACTTTTTAGCCATGGCCTTCCACTACTTGAATTTTTTGAACACCTCATCATTTTGCTTTAGGAAATAAACTTAGACCTTCCTGGAATAGTCATCTATTAGAGTAAGAAAATAATGAGTACCACCCAATGAGTTAACAAAGGTTGGACCCTAAACATCCTAGTGGACATACTCCAAAATGTCCTTATTGGTGTGTTTGCAGAACTGAACTTCACTCATTTCTATTTTCTAAATACACAATTTTCACAGAAATCGGTTTATAATTCTTTACGCCTTTCAGCAGTCCTCTGTCAGTAAGTATTGTCATTCCTATCTCACTCATATAACCAAGCTACATGTGCCAAAATTGTATAACATCATATCATTAGATCTTGTAGAGGATAGAATAGCAGCAGTGCCACTAACTGTGCTCCCCAGACATAAATAGATCCCACCCTACAGCTTTCCTTTCATCACCACCATCAAGCCTTTGGTCACCTTCAAAAAATCACCATCTCCAGATAACTTATACCATTGGTTGTCTAGGGCACTCAAAGAGATCAGGTTCTTGTCCAACTCTAGTACATGCCATACTTGAAATGTCATTACAGTACTATCATCCAATCTAATTCGTACCTCTCCTCCACCTTCAACAGGAATTACCATGTTGTCTCCCAATCGAACCTTTGCTTCTCGTTTTTGATACAAAGAGAAAAAGTTCATACTAGTTGTCATATGAAAAGGTGCACCATAATCCAGGATCCACTCATTGCCTGAGTCATTAGTGGAAACTATTAGGACAGATTCAACATCACTATCATTAGAACTTATAACTATTATATTGGAAGTATTTCCTTGTTTCTCCTTTCTCTCAATGCAATTTTTTCGGATATGTCCTGGTTGGTGACAATGAAAACACTTTAAGGACTTGTGGTTTTTTAGATTTTGATCTTCCCTCGCTTTTGCTTCATGATCCTTTTTCTTGACTATGCCTTTTCATCACGAACAATCCATCTGTAGGATTATCAGCACTGGATCTTGATGTCAATTTCTGATGCTCCTTTGTTAGTAACGTCTCCTTGACAATTTTGATGGAGATGGTGGACCTACCATACATCATGGTATCATAGAAATTATCATAGTACGGAGGTAATGAAGTCAATAAGATAATAGCTTGATCAATATCTTTGATTGCAATTCTAGCCACTTACATATCAAAGATCATCCGATTGAAGTCGTCAATATGATCTCGAATTGGTTTTTCTCCTGAAAGTTTGAATATGTACAATTGCTTCCTCTGGTAAAGTTGGTTTGACAAAGTCTTTGCAAAATACTTTTCTTCCAAAGCTTTCTAGAGTCCATCTGCAGTCTTCTTATTCATAAACTCTCATAGCGTATTGTTTGCCAGGCTCAGCTGTATTGTGCTACGTGTTTTGACCATTATCTCTTTTTTTTTATCAGAAGAAAATTTTTCTGGCAACTTGCTTTTGCCTTCCAAAGCCTTTGACAGGCCTTGCTGGTCTAGTAATGCCTACAACTTCAGCTTCAATAGACTAAAGTCGTTGGACCATCGAACTTTTCCACATCAAATTTTGGCATTGACATATTTGATATGAAATTTGATCAAGTGGCTCTGATATCACTTGCTAGGAAATCAGAGTTGGATGCACCCTAAGTGTCTTGAACACTTTATGGATGTGAGCGGAAGCATATTCAGATCCGTGAAGAAGAACTGATAAAATTATCTTGTATAGTGAGACCCACTTGTTAGTACTATTTACACCAGAAAAAATAGATAAACACTGCACACCAAATTTAAGGTGGAAAACTCCCTTGTACACTGAGGGAAAAACTACAGGAGAAACTTCAAAAATATTTCACTATATAAAGAATAATTACAATATCTTATCTACATTCTTTCACATAAGAGGTACCAAATATAGTGTTTCCCAATGAGATCCTCTCCTACTATAATTTGTAGTATTACATAGACTAGATAATAAACTCAAGAATTCCCAGTATATGCTCACACACTACACTCTTAAAATTTTTTCGCACTCTATTTTTCTCTCACTCTCAGAAGCTCAGAAGCTTGTATTGCTTCTCTACTTGTTGATTTTTGGATGAAGAAATGGTTCTCTATTTATAGAGAAATAGAGAACCATTTCAAGTCTCACATTTATTGTCGTCTTGCTTGCCAACCATCCACCGAATTGCATCTGCCATCCACCAAAAGGCTCTACAAGAGGGAAAGAAAATTTTCTCCATTTGTCGACTTTGAGATACAAGCCACCAAATAACAAAGAGGCTCAGGATTAGGGTCAGAGATTCGTCTATTACCGTCATTACTGGTGATTGATGCCATGGTGGAGTGGAATCAAAATGAGAATAGATCATTTTTTGATATGTATCACTTTGTGATTGTGTTTGCCTTTACCCATATACATCTGTATTTGTACCATCACTTTCGTAAGGGGGGGGGGGGGGGAAATTGACATTGAGTTGACAATTTTGTGTGCAAGATAATGGAAGTGGAGCAGTTGACATTTTCCTTGTCTAAATAAATTGGCTTCTGCATGGTCATAAATCACAATCCTAGCTTGAGTTGACATTGAATTTTTGTTTATTTGGTCCATGTTTTGGGTGGGTTTTTGTCATTCTTTTTCATTAGTGATTTATAGGTTGCGTTTAGTTTGTTTCATTGTTGTTTCATTGATGTTATGTTTTCTTTTCATTTGAAGAATGCCATTGAATGCTTCTTTCTTTTATTCATTGAAGGATTCATTACCTAGATTGGTTGTTCATACAATTGGTCATGGGTTTCTTTTGCAAAATTTGCAATAAAAATTTTCATTAACTAGGAAAAATTATGTGAAAATTTACTTTTATATCTTAACTTGTTGAACAAGTTTGAGGTTATGCTTCATAGATATTGATTTAAATTTGATACAAATCAGCGGCTAAAACATAAGGTGCATCAATGCACCTTAACTTTACATAATGCATGATGTTAGATAAAACCTTATATGAACGGCCAGGAAATCCATGGTAAGCCAGTTGTTATTGAATTGTGAACAAGAGGCTAATTGCCTAATTGTATTTTCCAAACCTCTTACCTAAAAGTAACTTTGTAAAATTTACAATATCAACACTAACTATTTATATTGTTATTCCTTAAAATAAAATTAGCATACACACTCGTATCTTATAATTTTAATGACAAAATATTAAAGACATGTGAATGACCTACATAATGCAAACTCATTGCACGAATATTGTACAAATAATATACATAATTATCGCTTTGTTTTTTTAGTGTTTGCTACAATTATTTGTGTGGCTTTATTTGTGAAACTTAAAATGATTATATGATTTGGGTTTTAAGCAAACATGAAAAGTTGATAGAATTCACATTGGCAATGTAGTCTTTTATTAACAGTGGCTGTTGGAGATTGTTAACATTGATTGTATATTGCTATTACTTATGATTTTTAATGATAAAACATATATTAAACATGTTAAATGACTTATGTATTGCACAACCATTTCATGAATAATGTACATAATTACCTCTTTATGTTTCTTAGTGTGTGCTATTTGTAAAAATTGAGATGATTATAAGATATGAGTTTTAGACAAGCATGAATTGAAAAGTGCATACTATTAATGATCTATTTATTGTGGCCTATGAACACCTTATGTTTGGTTAGAGTGACTGGTTTTTATTACTTATTGTAAAGGCCGAAATTGGGATGGAGAAAAAAAATAAAAAATAAAATAAAATTGTCATCAATTTTATTTGAATTAAGAAAACATAGAAAATCTTTTATTTAAGATATTAGACTTTTGAAAATGAGATTGAATTTAAGAGTTAATTTATGTACAGAAAAGTGTGAAAACTTAATCTTACAATACCTTTGATACATTCATCTTAAGACAATTATTGTAAGTTAATTGAGCAAATTATTAATAACCTTTAAAAATATTTATTTTACCCTTTAAAAAAAGTGATGAAACTAGCTTAGAAAAAAATTATTTTGGGTTGATTGGTTTTTTTTAAAGAAAGTGTTTTATTTTATTGTTTAGAATATTCATTTAATTTATCTTGGAATTTTCAAGTCATCAAACTGTTACAGCTTAGATAACTCTTAAAAGTTATGAGATTAACAAATTGTCATAGTTTAACTAATCACTTTTCATTATTTTAGAAAAAGAAAACTCAAATCTTTTATTTTTCAAATTAGTGCAGGATCACTATTTAAAATAGACATCAATAATGCAATTAAAATAAACATGCCTATAAAGATAAAGCAAATCTCAATAAGTCAACAAGAAAACACAAAGCATTTTTTTTATCTTTATTCTTTCTGATTTTTATTTACTTTTTCAATCACTCTAACCTTAGTCCAAGTTATTTGATTAATTTATTATGTTAACATTTTTTATTTTTTATTTTTATTTTTCCTATTTCCTTTATTTTAAAGAAACGAATTTGTTTAAAAAAAACCAAATCCAATTAAACCATAAAAAGGATAAGCTCATAGCTCATTAACAACTTTTAGCCCACTATTCTATTTGATGACTTGCCCCCAAAACATAACATTTTGGAACACCTACAGGGTCTAACCCAAGTAAATGTCAGCAACCCAAACAACATAAACCCCAAAGCAACAAAATCTTAATATCAATTTAAATAAAAAAAAGGAGATAAATGATAAATAAAGAAAAAAAGTAAAAACAAATAAAAAGAAGTTTTGGCTTTCACAGAACTTAACCATAGGGATGGTTATGAGAACGAGCAATAGAGGGGCGGAAGCTAGGGTGCAGCTCACCGACGACGTAGTTCTGGCAGTGATGGGGGTGATGGCAGTTATGGTGATTCTAGTTCGGCGAGGTGTGGTAGGTCGGTTCTGACAGCTCTGGTCCAACGCGGCATGGTTGACAACGACTCTGTGGTTGGCGAACTCCAGGGGACGAAACATGGGTCATGGGTTGCACAAGTCAGAGGCTAAGAATGGTGGCTTTGGTGTATGAGTTCTGTTTGGGAGTTGATTTTATGGTTTATTTCTTCATGGGGGTCATCTGAGTTCCATGGTTAGGGTTCTATTTGAGTTCACAGAGGCATGGGGTTTGGATTATGTTAGTGAATGTAAAGGCATATGTTGTTTGGTGTTTCATTATTGACTGTGTTTGTTGGTTGATGGGAAGGGATGCGTATGTGCATTTGTTGATTTTATATTTTGAGATTGTGCTTGAAATTTTTGATTTATGGGCTTTTATTTTTTTTTTTCTCATTCATGTTGTTCCTTGTGTGTGATAGTTGTGTGAAGGTGAAGTGTGATTGTGATTGTGAGAATAGGTGAAGAGTGTGGGTGAGAGCCAGAATATGAAAAAAAAAAAAAGAATATTACAGCAGTTCTACTCATTCAGATTCAAATAACAATGGTAAAAATCAAAATGTTTAATGGGAGAAGGAGGAAGTATACCTCAAATTCTTGGACTAGTAAAGTTCCTCTACACTATTTTTCCCCAACATCACTTCCCACTCTTACCAACACCAGAAGATGGTAACCTTCGCCCTTCTCTCTCTGTATTCCTTCACCTTTTATAAACTGAAAGGAAGAATGATTTACAGGCTAGATTGCATGGGATCAGACCATATAGTCCTTTTTCACTCTATTTTTGACTTTCAAACTTGCTTCCTTTTCCTCTCTCATCCTGCAGCCTTCCCTTTTGTATGTTTTATTTTGAAAACCTTTAGCGTGCACCTTTCCCTTGCCTTCCCAGCATTCCCCTCAAAGCAGATGAGGATCACCTGTCTCCATTTTTTATCTTCTTCTTTGTTTATCCACTTAAATTCTGTCAGTGTTCTAAACTTAATTACATGTTCTTTTTCTTTCTCTTTTCATTTTAATTTATTTTACACTTGATAGAATTTAAGTGGGGGATAAGGAATAAGACAGGAAATGGGGACAGGTGATATTCATCCCCTCAAAGTTTGCTCATGTTTTTATCTTTCAATTACATTAATGACTTTTGGCTTGTGTGTTTGGCCACTTGCTACTCTTGTTAAATATTTCTTTCCTTTTTTTATCTTTTTTTTTAAATTTATTAATTTAAAAACTTGAAACTGATGGGCCAAGCCCATGTTAAGATAAAGCAAACCCATATTTGCTCTTTTTTTTTTTTTGCATAAAAATTATCTTCTTTAAAGTGGGCTAATATGAATTATGAGTTTTGGGTTAAATGAGTAATGAACCTTTGAATCTAAAAAAAAAATTGGGCTAAACTGGTGGGCTTATGCTAATATAACATTTTTTGTATATTTTCTTTCCTCTCTTTTTTTTAAATATTTTTCTTTTTTGACTTTTTCTTACCAAGAAAAAATCAAACGTTCATTTTAATGATAAAGTATATATTAAACACCTTAAATGACCTATGTAATGCACAATCATTGCACGAATAATGTACATAATTATCTCTTTATGTTTCTTCTTATGTGCTATAACTATTTTTAAGGTTTTGTTTGAAATGAGAATGCTATGAAACATTCGAGTGTTTCAATGCTAGAATGGTTTGTGAGTGTGAAAATATTAGGGGTGTTTAGTTTATTTTTTATTTTCATTTTTAGTTGTTATATTTTATTATTAATTATAAAAATAATACATTATTTTTATTTTTTTTCATGTTTTCAAAGTTTTATGAAAGAAATGGAGGAAATAAAGAAAAGTTATTTTCAGCATTTTTTTCACAAACCTTCGAAAGCATGAAATAAAGTGAAAATAATGTGATATTTTTGTAAATATTAAAGAAAACATATCAACTGAAAATAAAAACAAAAAATAAATCAAACGCCCCTTAGCTTTAAAATTTAAATTATCAAAGTTATGTTAAAGATTTGGATCAAAACCAAAATATAATAGCCCCAAAATTCTTTGATAAATTTATCTTCAAATTATGATATGTACAAATAATACAAGTCTAGGTTATAGTTACTTGGAAAAGATAGTGATGAGGCAACCGTAATTGAATTCATGAGTGTGATTTCGAACACTGTGAAAGAGAGAAACTATTCCCTTTTCATGGTAGATTACTCATGCGTTAATGTCGATGGGGCAGTTGCACGCACTAAGGTGGTTAGGAACAGGGGCTCTCCCTTGTGTATACATTCACATCAGAATAGGTTAAACCTACCCATCATGGTAAGGTCATACATAAGACCCAACAACAAAACTCATTTATGAGCAATGCTTACTAACAACAGTAGGCGCAATAGCCCAAAATAACAATAATGATCACTACTTTGGGTTAAAACAATATGCTCTAATTAATTATAAGGTAAGGGAATTAGTGGGTCGAGGGTCTTGTTTTTGTTTTTTGGTTTTTTCTATTAGAAAGTCTTTTTCCATTTGAATTTAATTTCTTATGTAAGGAATGATGAAGTCTGGTTAGTATAATCTCTGATGTAGTGTGTAACGGCCCAATATTTGCTACCCAAATATATCGTCATATAAATGAATAACCCAATATTGACCCTGCTACTACTAACGTACATCAACATCTAACCCATATCATTCATACATAATGGGTAAATATGGAGAGCCACGATAGCAAAAGTTATATATACATCACAACCTCAAGGACATACTGTTATACATAACTTAAAACAACAAGCTAATATAAAACATATATAAGCTCAGTTCACAACAGTATCTATACTATGCTAGTCCTCATACATCTTCTTCTTTCCTTTCGAAAAACTTACACCTGAATTTACATGGCAAGACAATTGGGGTGAGAAAACATATCTCAATAGAAGTATTCCAATACCAGTATATATACATATGTACAATCAGATAATATTCACAATTATCAAGTTGACACTTCAATCACAGAAGCAACAACACCTCATCTTAACAACAACAATCGCCCATACAATTGCCATGCATGAAAATGTTATGATAGCAACTGCTCATACAATTGCCATGCAATGTTTAATTATGTTTAATGTGTATGCCTATGCAAATCCTAGAAATGAATGTAGTTTTAAAATGTTATGAGACCTCAGAAGTATTGAGGATATTACCCATCTCAACTACTCTAGGGTATGTTATGATATGCTATGATTTATCAGGCATAGTGAGGATATGACTCACCAACACTATCCATCAAAATAAGCAAAGGATATTTCTTGCCTCCACTGATCAGCAAAGCAAAGAGGATATTTCTCGCCTCCTTACTCAACCATGTAATAAGGATATTACTCACCTTATTACAATATAGAGTGGATATTACTCACCAATTTATGATTCTCAACAATACAAAGAGGATATTATAAACCTCAAGGTATCTCACATACAATAGAGTTGGATATTTCTCGCCAATCTATTATACAAACACATAGAGAGGATATTACTCACCCCAATATGCTTTAATCTACACAAAGATGATATTACACACCTCAATTATTTCACAAACAATAGAGATGATATTACTCACCAATCTATTGTACAAACACGTAGAGAAGATATTACTCACCAATCTATGCTTCTCAAACATCTCATGCAAAATAATCACTAATTACCTTAATAATTAGTATCACAATTGATTTATATGCATCTCAAACTCATCTCATACTTACTTCATCAAATACTTATAAAAGTACTATAACCCTTTTAAAAGAGCAAACATGAGTAATTCCAACACTTAGGAGAAACTCATTTCCTCAATTCATCACAATATACCAAATATGTATATATAGTCATGTCTAGTTACCTCCCGTAATTAGCATTTCAAATCAACTTGACTTAATATATTCTCACTTCATCAATTACTCCTATTAGAGTTTCAACACACTCTACTGGGCATAAACAAGGATTCTGACAATTAGGAATCTCAAAATATCAAAATAAAAATTCTGATGAAATCTGCTTTGGGCACCTAAAATGGATGTTTTTCATAAATTCACCAAAAATACATCCTAACTGATAAAATTCAAAAAATTTACAGAAAGATAGTCTTATGTCTTAGCTTTCAAATTCCACCAAAATCAAGTCAATCCGATATCTACAGCTCAAGTTATACTACAAACAACATAGGTTGTCAGGATGGCTCCTGTGCTACTGATCTATGGGCGCCCAGACGCCCAAACTCTAGCGCCTAGGCACCAGAGCGCCAGAGATACGATCTGCAGAAATGGTTTCTACATAATTGGTGCTCCAACCAATTTCTAACATTAAACTTATGGGTTATAAGCATTATCAAATCCTAATCATGATCTAAAAACATAATAGAATCATCAAATATTTTCTTAATCTATTTATCATAGATCAATGAGCAAGAATTAACTCATAAACCTAACTTTGCTAACTTGGAAGATTATGGAAGAACAAGGACTTAACCAAGTTCCTAACCATCACTAAACATCATACTTACTAAATTCAAGTCATTATCATGTTCACAAACACAAATCAAGAGTGATTAACCATAAACAACAATCAATCCCAATTCTACCTAACAAACCACATCTATGTAGTATGTTGAAGCAAAAGGAAAGAAATGAAGTTATGAAACAAAAACCCCCTACCTCAAGATCAAGAAGATGAAGTCAAGAATGGGTCCAAGCTCCACTTGATTCTCCTTCCTTCTTCCTCTTCTTCTCTTCGGTTTCTCTCTTCTATTTTATTTTCTTTCCTTTCTCTTCTTTACATTTTCTCTTCTCTTCTCTATTTTCTGATTCCCAAATATCTTAATCGTGAGATATTTAACAAAAGAAGTTTATTTTGACTTTTATGGGTTAGGTACCAAAACCTCGATCTGTTAAGAACACCCAGATTTCACCAAATCTAGTTTCGTAGCTTCCAAAAAATTCAAAATAAATCCTAAGATTCATTAAAAATTTTGTCTCACCAAAAATTGATATTTCTATATTAGCTGTGGGTCAATCCGGCACTAAAACATATAACCAATATGCTTAAAAATATCAAACTAACTCTAAAAATTCTCAAACTTTAACTGTAGCACAGTTCCCATATTTATGACTTGAAAACAAACTCTCCACATTTATTATCATTAACTAAGGAGTTTAAGCCACTTCAGAGTAAATAACAGCTATATTTCTCACATAGTGTTACAGCACAGTGCCTAAACATGCTCAGAAAGTCACAAAACTTCACAGTCATGTTAAGTAAGTATTAGGCTACCTCTGTGACCATATACAAGCCTAACATGATTTTCTAGGGTATTACATTCTCTCCACCTTTTTAAAATTTTGTCCCCAAAATTTGATTTACCTTATGTATAGAGTTCTAATAACTGACATACAACCACAGATACAACCAAATCTTAAGAAAACAAAGTTATTATACATGTACAACTATGTACTCACCTTTTCCAAAATCAGGAGATGGTGATGCCTATTCACCTCATACATGATAGACTCTACCCCCTGTGATAGGTCCAGCATCAGTCTCGTTTTCTTCCTTTGTAGAACAATTTTTGGCATAGTGTCCCAATTTGCCACACTTAAAACGCCTAATTTGGTCCACCATACAAACTTTGTTCCCGTGATACTTGCCACACTTGTTACAATTCTCTTGCTGATCTTCCTTCTGAACATTCTGGCCTTTCTCTTGTGGGTGACTGGATTTAGGACTACCTTTCTCATATCCACCATCCCCCTTCTTCTTCTTCTGAAGACTTTGTAAATTCTGCTCTACCTGAATTTGGAGATTTTCAAACTCCATAATTCTACTCTTGTTCACCAAGGATGGAAAATTCCTAATTTCAAAAGGTCTCACAACCCTTCTTTTATTTCCTCTCAGCCCAGACTTAAACCTGACATACCTTCAACTCTCATCTGGATTCTGCCTAAACTAAGAAGAAAACTTGGACAACTTATGAAATTTTGCACCATATTGTCCAACCGTCATGTCCTCCTGTTGAAGACTCAAAAACTCCTTCTCTTTACTATCTTGTAAACTCTTTGGAAAATGTTTCTCCAAAAAGGTCCCTTTGAACACACCCCTCATGATCAAAGTCCTTTCTGTCTTGAGTAGCCTCCTAGTGCTTCGCCACCATTGCTCTGCTTCCCTTCTCAGCATAAAGGAAGCAAAAGAAACTTTTTGCTCTTCAGAACAAACCATGACCTCATAGATCTTCTCTAATTCAGTCAACCACTCTTCCGCTTTAATCGGATCATAGTCACCTCTGTATATCGGAGGATTCATCTTTCTGAATTCTAAAATGTCAAGAAAATTATGATTTCTCCTGACTGGTACCTCTTGTACTGGTGGTGGTACCGGTGGTCGTACTTGCTACTGAGGTACCAACCTCTCTAAAACTCTAGCAGTCGCTGCTGCTTGCTAAGTCTGATGCCTTATAGCATTGGCCATCGCCATCGTAGCTGCAGCCATCTTTGTACCTTCATTACCAGAGTCTCTATTCCGGCTCCCACGTGGTCGCCCTTGTGTTGCCGGTCGCCCTCGTGCTGCCATAGTCTTCTGTAAACACAGAACGATCCATATTGAGTTAGCTAGACTCAATATCATGTAATCATGTCATAGTAATTAAAGCAAACATCTCAAAGGCAAAACATGCAATTCAACTCAAACTATCACATGTAAGAGATAAAAAATGCATAACCATCATCACACATGTATAAGCATAGCCAGTCCATACCCCGACTCAACAGGATGAACTGCTCTGATACCAAAATGTAACGGCCTAATATTTGCTACCTAAATATATCGTCATATAAATGAATAACCCAATATTGACCCTACTACTACTAACATACAACAACATTTAACCCATATCATTCATACATAATGAGTAAATATGGAGAGCCACGATAGCAAAAGTTATATATACATCACAGCCTCAAGGGCATATTGTTATACATAACTCAAAATAACTAAGCTAATATAAAGCATATATAAGCTCAGTTCATAACAGCATCTATACTATGCTAGTCCTCATACATCTTCTTTTTCCCTTTTGAAAAACTCACACCTGGATTTACATGGCAACACAATCGGGGTGAGAAAATATATCTTGGTAGAAGTATTCTAATACCAGTATATATACATATGTACAATAAGATAATATTCACAATTATCAAGTTGACAGTTCAATCACAGAAGCACATTTCAACAATAGCAATCACCCATACAATTGCCATGCATGAAAATGTTATGATGGCAACCGCCTATACAATTACTATGCAATGCTTAATTATTTTTAATGTGTATGCCTATGCAAACCCTAGAAATGAATGTAATTTTAAAATGTTATGAGACCTCAGAAATATTGAGGATACTACCCATCTCAACTACTCTAGGGTATGTTATGATATGTTATGATTTTTCAGGCATAGTGAGGATATGACTCACTAACACTATCCATCAAAATAAGCAGAAGATATTTCTTACCTCCACTAATTAGCAAACCAAAGAGGATATTTCTCGCCTCCTTACTTAACCATGTAATAAGGATATTACTCACCTTATTACAATATAGAGAGGATATTACTCACCAATCTATGATTCTCAACAATACAAAGATGATATTATAAACCTCAAGGTATCTCACATACAATAAAGTTGGATATTTCTCACCAATCTATTGTACAAACACATAGAGAGGATATTACTCACCCCAATATGCTTCAATCGACACAAAGAGGATATTGCATACCTCAATGTGTTTCACAAACAATAAAGAAGATATTACTCACTAATCTATTATATAAACACATAGAGAGAATATTATTCACTAATCTATGCTTCTTAAACATCTCGTGTAAAACAATCACTAATTACCTTAATAATTAGCGTCACAATTGATTTATATGCATCTTAAACTCATCTCATACTTACTTCATCAAATACTTATAAAAGTACTATAACACTCTTAAAAGAGCAAACATGAGTAGTTCCAACATTTAGGAGAAACTCATTTCCTCAATTCATCACAATATACCAAATATGTATATATAGCCATGTTTAGTTACCTCCCGTAATTAGCATTTCAAGTCAACTTGACTTAATATATTCTCACTTCATCAATTACTCCTATTAGAGTTTCAACACACTCTACTGGGCATAAACAAATTCTGACAATTAGGAATCTCAAAACATCAAAATAAAGATTCTGATGAAATCTGCTTTGGGCACCTAAAAAGGATATTTTTCATAAATTCACCAAAAATACATCCTAACTGATAAAATTCTAAAATTTTACAGAAGATAGCCTTACGTCTTAGATTTCAAATGCCATCGAAATCAGGTCAATCTGATATCTACAGCTCAAGTTATGCTATAAACAACACAATGTGTCAGGATGGTTCCTATGCTGCTGATCTATGGGCGCCCAAATGCCCAAACTCTAGTGCCTAAGCACCAGAGCATCAGAGATATGATCTACAGAAGTGGTTTCTGCATAATTGGTGCTTCAACCAATTTCTAACACCAAACTTATGGGTTCTAAGCCTTATCAAATCCTAATCATGATTTAAAAGCATAATAGAATCATCAAATATTTTCTTAATCCATTTATCATAGATCAGTGAGCAAGAATTAACTCATAAACCTAATTTTTCTAACTTGGAAGATTATGGAAGAACAAGGACTTAACCAAGTTCCTAACCATCACTAAACATCATACTTACTAAATTCAAGTCATTATCATGTTCACAAACACAAATCAAGCATGGTTAACCATAAACAACAATCAATCCCAATTCTACCCAACAAACCACATCTATGTAGTATGTTGAAGCAAAAGGAAAGAGAAGAAGTTATGAAACAAAAAATCCCTACCTCAAGATCAAGAATGTAAAACCCCAAATTCTAACTATGTTAACAGTAATAGTAGAATTACACTATTTTGTATTTTTTGCGTGTTATAAAAATAATTTGACTATTCCGAGATCATTTTTTATCATTTTGTGTGATTTGCTCCTGGTCAGGAAAATAATAATTTTTGGGTCGTGGAAATTCTTATCTAATTTATTCGGAGGTGGGGGATCTTACTAAACCCAAATCTGAGTGACACAGAGAAGAATATTTTATTTTTTAGAATTTATCTATGAAATAAAAGTATTTCACGGATAAATATCTGCTATTTTATTTATAGCAGCTTCTGCTATAATTTATTTGACCTAGTATAGTTTAATTGACAGAAAATGTGCTTAGAATATTTTCTGTAACCTAAATCAAAACGAACCAATAGGAATCAGTCAAAATAGGTGGCTGGACTTTTCTATCCAATAAGAAGTAGTCAAATAAAGGGGCATGGACTTTATTGTGGACCATCAGATGAAAAGCTTGATTAAGATGTTTTCGATCATAACTGTTGATCAGATCAATGGTGTGAAATGAATCCTGATAAAATCACTAAGTGATATCCACCTTAGATTAGATCAATGGATAGGAAACAAAGTTAAATTCAATGACTAGGATTGAGTCAAATATAGTGGCTTGACTTTTACTAAGTAACTAATTAAACTTAATTTAGTCATCTTAATTACCTAATTAATGAACTAAGTAAACTAACTTAGTTATTGATTAGTTATAATCTAATTACTAATTAGATATCCTAATTTCATCTAGAAGCTATGACATATGCAATTACATATTTAATTAATTAGTTATGTAATTAGAATGTTAATTAAGTGTAATTAGGAAACTTAACCTAATTAATTAGCTATTTAATTAGCATGCAATTAGGCTTTAATTGAAGTCAAATTAAGTCCCTAAATCCACTAGAGTCCCATGGCCAAGGAGAGCCATTCTACCAAGTTCCATAAGCTTCTAGGTCCATCCATGTGACATAGGCCATGTGCTTTCAAGTGTGAACACACTTGTAATATTTTACTTCAAGTAAATCCTTTAATCTCTCCTATACTCACCTCACACGGCTGCACACTCAAGTTCACCCTCAAAATTTACTTTTCTCTCACCAAAAAGCAAGCATCATTGTCTCTCAAAAATTCCAAGAACACATAGAAGCTTTTCCCTTCCATTTTCTCTCTAGTGTTTCAGCCCCTTCACCCAATACCACTATCCATCTTCTATAATTTTTGTTCTCAACATTTTCTAAACCTAAACCACCTCCTAAACACTTTTCATTTAGGAAGTTTTGTGAAAATCCTACCCTAAGTGCTTCAAAATCCAAGTTTGGTTTACTTCCCTAAAGGTAAACTTTGGTTTTTATGGTTTAAATTTTAGTTTGTGATTTTTTGAATTATGATTGTTCCATGGTTTTCAATATCAAGCTTTGTTTGTGATTTTACTTATTGTTTAAGAATTTTAGGGAATTGTTTTATGACTCACACGAAATCAAGAGAAGGAAGAGGAACTTGAGGATCTTGTCTTCAAGAGGTAAGAGGGAGATTTAACCTCACCAACCATGTTTTGGTGGTGAGAAGATGATTGTGTGTGGTGAAAAACCCATAAGGGTTTATTCACTTATTGTTTAATGCTTCTTTGATTTTTGTTTGTGGTGTTTATACCTTTTTTTTATAATTACATGTGTGATATTATGATTATTGCTTTGATATATGCTTGTATGTATGATTGTGTAAGCATGAAAATGTATGAGTAAAGTAAGATGTGAATAACATGATGAAACAAATTTATAAGAGCTCCAAAGAGCTTGAGGCTCATGGCCATATTAGGGTTAAGAGGACCAAAGTCCTGAAAATGATGGATTCAAATGAGAATTAAGGATTTAAATGAAAAGGAAATGAATTTGGAAAAGTTTGAGTATAGTAAATTAAAATAATTTTAGGCAAACAATTTGATTTAATTAAATAAATGAGTTATGAAATAAAATGAGAGTCAATACTTGAAATTTACTGACGTATAGCTCACCCTACAGGTTTTGAAGTGCGTCCGTAAAATTTGAGCTGTAATATGTGAAGTAAAAGAAAGAAATATCATTTTTGGGAAACATTACAAATACCAATTTTTAGAGGGGTTATACTGCAAATTTTTTATAAAAGGACAAAATTGTAATTAAAATTTTAAGGACTATATTATAAATATTTTATAAATGAGGGGTCATATTACAAATATTTTATAAATGATGGGTCATATTATAAATATTTTATAAAAGAAGGACTATTTCATAAATATAAATTTTATGAGGAACTATTGTGAAAATATTATTTAAATGAGGACTATAATGTAATTATTATGTTTTTGAGGGATTATTGTGCAAATATAGAAAATGAAGTCAAATTTTAGTGTTAAATGAGAAAAATAGTATTTTTGATTTAAAACATATGAAAAATATTTTACACAATGGAGAAACATTGAAAAATCGCTACGCGATTTGAAAATACGACAGAATTGTTGCGCGATTGAGAAAATGCGAAAATATGACTATGCGATGAAAAAATAGCAAAGATACTGTTGGGTTAATGAGTGGACCCCGAATATATGATAATAAATTGGAACTGTGAATGGTGCATAGTACATGCATTGGAAAGGTCCGATGGACTGTATGAGGCTATTTGCCTAGGAGAGACTACACCTCTTAAGTGGATGCTATATGCGTAGTGTAAGTCACTCGTTGACCTTGGGGGCATTGGGGTACGTGTTGCCTACAATGGGCAGTTGGTAGCTCTTCTGTACCGTGGGTTAGACCGACGCAACACACTAATGATCCTAACTGAGACATTATTCTTAATTAAGATATGACAAAGACTGTCGTGTATATGCTAGATGTGTAAAGTTGAGCACGTGGTTTGAGGCATGTTGGTACTGACAAATCTTTTCGATCACTCTCTCCGACTTGAGTTTTAGCTCCATGAAGTAAGAAATTGAGTCTATGTGCATACATATAGTTATTGAGGGCATTATCGTAATTGCTGTTTATGATAATTAAATTATTGAATATTTGGTTATTGATAATGGCATGATTGTAATTATTGTATATTACGTGTTTTGTGATGATAATGATGTTAGTGGCATAACTATAATTATGGTATGATAGCTGTATGAAATATTGTATGTGTTTATCTTCATTGCTACCATACTGGTAATGGTGTAAGTGATCTCACCTCTTTGTATGTCTATTCTATATTATATTTATAATTTAAAAGACGTTGAGTAAGAAGTTGAACGGGAAGTTGAGGAAGAGTAGATCCCTGTTGAGGACGCTGAGTTTTGAAGAGATGGAGATGTCGTGTTTCCTTGGATATATGAGATTGACGTTTCTTGGAGGATCAGAGGCATGGAACGTTGATTTGGATAGAGAGCATATTTACTACTTAGGCGACCTAAATATTAGATTAAGTAGACAACAACTTGGACATCATTACTTTAGTGTTAATATTTATGTACAACTAGAGTTTCCAATATCTATTAGGCAGTACTGGGGGACTTACTACCGTACCCCTAGTGAGGTCAGTATTGTGTCGTCTACTCAAACACCTGTCCGTAGGACTTCGCGTCAAGCTGGATTCCTATATGCTGAGGAATCTGAGGAGGACCAGTTTGATGGTTCTACTGTCTAGTAGGACTTGGGAAATATGTTAGTTTAAATTAAAGTTTAGTATTTTGAAAGTCTAGTTTGTAAATATTAAAATATAACAGTACTAAAGACTTGTATATGTTTATATGATGTAAATTATTTGTGACAATGTTGTTATGTTTTTTTTATTTTTCACTAAGTTTATCTTATGGTTATTAAGAAATTTTACAACTCGTATTTATATTACAAGCACAATATTTAATGAAGGGGTAATTTTATAATTAAGTAACATGAAGTGTGACGCCCTAAGGAGGGTGTTAGAAAGAAGATGAAGTCAAGAATGGATCCAAGCTCCACTTGATTCTTCTTCCTTCTTCCTCTTCTTCTCTTCAGTTTCTCTCTTCTATTTCTTTTCTTTCCTTTCTCTTCTTTACATTTTCTCTTCTGTTCTCTGTTTTCTGATTCCCAAATATATAAACAGTGAGATATTTAACAAGAGAAGTTTATTTTCACTTCTCTTGGTTAGGTACCAAAATCTCGATCTGCTAAGAACACTCAGATTTCACCAAATCCAGTTTCGTAGCTTCCAACAAATTCAAAATAAATCTTAAGATTCATTAAAAATTCTGTTTCACCAAAAATTAATATTTTCATATTAGTTGTGAGTCAATCTGGCACTAAAACACACAATTAGTATGCTTAAAAATATCGAACTAACTCCGAAAATTCTCAAACTTTAACTGTAACATAGTTCCCATATTTGTGACTTGGAAACAAACTCTCCACATTTATTTCCATTAACTAAGCAGTTTAAGTCACTTCCGGAGGAAATAACAGCTATATTTCTCACATAATGTTATAGCAAAATGCCTAAACATGCTCAGAAAGTCACAAAACTTCGCAGATATGTTAAGTAAGTATTAGACTACCTCTATAACCATATACAAGCCTAACATAATTTTCTAGGGTATTACACAGTGGCTTGGTGGAGATGGTCATCAACTAAAATGAAATCTTAAAAAGATGTAGCATTAAAAAGTAAATAAAACAATGGACAATGGACAATATCATAAATTGATAATACTTACTATACTAAGGTTTTTTTTAAGGTGCACCTTCTAAAGAAGGGAATTTCACCATAAAAGCCACCCTTGAATATTCATTAGCTTTGGATAATAGAGATAAGAAAGTAGAGGTCAATGGCTACCAGAAGGTGAAGAAGAAGGATTTAAATGAACAAAACAAAAATTTCAATAAGAACTAAAATGAAATTTTAAAAAGATGTAGAACTATAAGTAATTAAAATAATGGACAATATTATAAAATAACAAAACTTATGTACTATACTAGGTTGTTTTCAAGGTGCATTGATGCACTGATGCCCCTTTCACTGTAGGTTGCACCATAGAGTAATTCTTGCTTAGGCACGGTCTATCATAGACACTTAAATCATTATTTGACATGTGCAATGTCGTGGGGACCATCATAAAGTTGTACTAATATTTAATAATATTTTTATACATATTAAATAATAATTTGAGTGTCGTCTAAGAAATGACGTGGTAGACCGTGTCTACCTAAGAATTTCTCGTGCACCATAAAAGCCACCACACAACAAAGGCTTTGAAACAAGAGCTTTCTGTCGTGCTTCTTTTATTGTTTGGGTGCACCCATGCACCTTGAACTTTACCTTTTATAATAGATTTAGGTGCACTTTGACCAATTTTATTATTTAGTGAGAGACCCTTTAATTATTTATGTTTGAAGCCCTTAATTATTGTTATTTGCACTTGAAAGCTTTAGACAAAAATTGGATGCAATAATTTTTACAGCTCATAATTTCTACAACTTGCCATCAAAGGGGGAAGGACAAGGATGTAAAGGTGGGGCCTGAGGGAGAGGACATGAAGTTGAAAAGGCTGTAGATGTGGGGGTTGCAGCGCATGGGGAGAGGGGGCACCACATGAGGACATTGGGGTCAAATAAGAAATGGAACACAATGGATGGGTTTTGGAGGAAGATGTAACACCCAAGATAATCATGATAGACTTGTATATGGTTGCAGAGGTAGCCTAACACTAGTTTGTCATGCCTATGAATTTTTGTGACCGTCTGAGCACGTTTAATCACTTTGTTGTAATATTATATGTGAAATATAGTTGTTTTTAACCTTGGTTTTGACTTAAACTGCTCAGTTAATGTGAGTAAATGTGGAAAGTTTGTTTCTAGTTCACAAATTTGTGGAAGTAGAGGTGGTTAAAGTTTGAGAATTATTGAAGTTAGTTTAGCATTTTTAGGCATACTGATTGTGTGTTTTGGTGCCAGATTGACCCCTAGCAGATATGGTAAATTATGGAAATGGTGTAACAATATTTTTAATAAATCCTAGGATTTATTTTAAATCCGTTGGAAGTTAGAAAACTTGATTTGGTGAAATCTTATTATTCTTAGCAGATCGGGTTTTTGGCTAGTCACTTAAGTGACAAAGGAGAACACGACTCCTTCTTTCTTTTTGGTGCTCTTGACTTATTTATGTCACAAATGAGATATTTTGGCTCATTTTCTCTTCTCTTTCTAGGTTGCAACAGAGAGGAACAAAGGGAAAAGCAAGAATCAAGGCAAAGAAGGAGAATCATCAAGCAAGGATGAGTTGCTTAAGATTTCAACTTTTGAAGTTTAAGGTAGGGAGTTTCTATCCATCCTTTCTTTTTTGTTCATCTTGATGAAATTAGGGTTCTCGGATGGGGAAAATTTAGTTTGGTGAGCCAAAAATTGTGTTCTTAACTTGGTTCTTGATCTCAAGAGTTGAGTTAAAGTGTTTTTATCTCATTAGAATCCATGGTAACTTGATTTGGTTTGGTAGATATCCATAGCCTCTTTGTTGAGCTTTTAGGTCATGGATGTTTTCTTGGCTTGATTGAGTTTGAATCCATGTTTGATGAATTGAGTTAGTGTTTAATGATTCTAATATGTTAGAGAACATGATTAGAGTTAGAAAACACTTAAAATCCAAGTTTGCATGTTTGAGAATGAATTTGGAGCTAATGGAATAGTGGTGGAGTTCCAGATGCTGGGCGCTTATTCGCCTAATTTTGGATGCCTAATCGGTGAAGGCCAGAGAGTTTTTGCGTAGGGGGCGCTTAGTCGCTCAGTTTATGAGCGCTTAATCGCCCAATGCCAGATAAAACAAGGTGATGTTTATGCTATGAGGCGCTTAATCACTGGAAAAGTGGGCGCTTAATCGCCCAGACACAGAAACTCCCAGAGTGTTTTTCTTGGGGAATTAGAGTTCCTTACTTATTGGAATTACTCATATATACTCTTTTAAGAGTGTTAAAGTACTTCTATAAGTATCTGATGAAGTGTGTGTGAGATGAGTTTGAAATGCATATAAATCAACTGTGATGCTAATTATTGAAGGTAATTAGTGATTGTTTTACATGAGTTGTTTGAGAAGTATAGATTAGTGAGTAATATCCTCTCTATGTGTTTGTTGAATAGATTGCTGAGTAATATCCTCTCTATTGTTTGTGAATCACACTGAGGTGAGTAATATCCTCTTTGTGTTGTTTGAAAAGCATAGATTAGTATGTAATATCATCTCTATGTTGTGAGTAATAAAGTGAGTCATATCCTTATTACATTGTGGAGTAAGGAGGTAAGTAACATCCTCTTTACTTTGTTGACCAGTGGAGGTGAATAATATCCTCTGTTTGTTTTGATAGATAGTGTTGGTGAGTTATATCCTCACTATGCCTAATAAACCATAACATATCATAACATATCCTAGAGTTGTTGAGGTGGGTAATATCCTTAATACGTTTGAGGGCTCATGACATTTTGAAAATGCATTCATTCCTAGGACTTGAATAGACATATGCATTAGACATAATTAAGCATAGTATGACAATTGTGTGAGCGATTGCTAATCATAACATAATCATATGTTGTAATTGTATGGGCAATTGTGTACTTCTGTGATTGAAATATTAACTTCATGGTTGGATAATTTGTATGATTGAATAAATTGTTGGTATTAGAATACTTCTACTGAGATATGTTATTTCTCACCCCGATTGTGTTACCATGTAAATCCAGGTGCGGGTTCTTCGAAAGGGAAAAAGAAGATGTATGAGGATTAGCATAGTATAGATGCTGTTTGAGTTGAACTTATATATGTTTTATATTTTCTTAGTTGTTTAGAGTTATGTATAACAGTATGCCCTTTTGAAGCTGTGATGTATATATATAACTTTTGTTATCATGGCTTTCTATATTTATTCATTGTGTACAAATGATATGGGTTTAATTTGTTGATGTATGTTAGTAGTAGCACGACCAGTATTTGGTTATTCATTTATATGATGATGTATCTGGATAGCAAATATTAGACTGTTACAGAAGATACAGAGGTGGTTGAGGTGGAGGATAGAGGTGAAGAAAGACTTGGAGGAGAAGAGGAGTTTCCCTGATGAGCTTGTGCATTTGAGGCGAGCATGGTGGGAGTAGGGGACCAATGATAGGATCAACATTGAGATGTCATTTGGGAGGCTCGAGATTAGGGTTATGGATCATCTATTACCATTGTTACCGGTGGTTGATGCCACAGTGGAGTGGAATTAAAATGAGAATAGATCATTTTGTGATGTGTCTCACTTTGTGATTGTGTTTGCCTTTAGCCATATAGATCTGTATTTGTATCATCACTTTTGTAAGGAAAAAAAAGAGCTTTTTTTTTCTATTTTTTTTAGGTGCAAGATAATGGAAGTGGAGCAGTTGACATTTTCCTTGTCTAAATAAATTGGCTTTTGCATGTTCATAAATCGTAATCCTAGCTTGAGTTGACATTGAGTTTTTGTTTATTTGGTCTATGTTTTGTGTGGGTTTCAGTCATTCTTTCATTGGTGATTTATAAGTTGCATTTAGTTTTTAGTTTGTTCCGTTGTTGTTTCATTGATGTTATTTTTTCTTTTCATTTGAAGAATGCCATTGAATGCTTCTTTCTTTTATCAATCAAAGGCTTCATTACCTAGATTGGTTCTTCAAACAATTGTTCATGGGGTTCTTTTGCAAAATTTACAATAAAATTTTTCATTAACTAGGAAAATTTATGTGAAAATTTACTTTTATATCTTAACTTGTTGAACAAGTTCGAGATTATGCTTCATAGCTATTGATTTGAATTTGATACAAATAAGTGGCTAAAACATAAGGTGCATTAATGCACCTTAACTTTACAAAGTGCATGTTAGATAAAACCTTATATGAACGGCAAGGAAATCCATGCTAAACCAGTTGTTATTGAATTATGAGCAAGAGGCTAATTGTATTTTTCAAGGAAAAGTTTAAAATGCTCTTAAAATATTTTTGAGCATGGGTGCTCCATGTTTTTTAATCATTGATTTGCAAGAATTTTACATCTATGGTTGAGATGTATTACCTACAACCTATTAAACAAGTTACACCCACAATGGAGCATTTGTAAAAAGAGAGAAAGAGGGGAAGAGTCAAAAGTTTTTACCTATTATAGTAGGTAAAGTCAATGGAGCATTGATGCTCAAAAAAATTTTAGGAGCATTGTAAATGTCTCCATTTTTCAAACCTTATACCTAAAAGTAATTTTGTAAAATTTACAATATCAACACTAATTATTTATATTGTTATTCCTTAAAATAAAATTAGCATACACACTCCTACCTTATAATTTTAATGACAAAATATTAAAGACATGTGAATGACCTACATAATGCAAACATTGCACGAATATTATACAAATAATATACATAATTATCGCTTTGTTTTTTAGTGTTTGCTACAATTATTTGTGTGGCTTTATTTGTGAGGCTTAAAATGATTATATGATTTGGGTTTTAAGCAAACATGAAAAGTTGATAGAATTCACATTGGCAATGTAGTCTTTTATTAACAGTGCACTGTGACATTGATTGTATATTGCTATTACTTATGATTTTTAATGATAAAGCATATATTAAACACGTTAAATGACTTATGTATTGCACAACCATTTCACGAATAATGTACATAATTATCTGTTTATGTTTCTTAGTGTGTGTGCTATTTATAAAAATTGAGATGATTATAAGATATGAGTTTTAGACAAGCATGAATTGAAAAGTGCATACTATTAATGATCTATTTATTGTGGCCTATGAACACCTTATGTTTGTTGGTTAGAGTGAATGATATTTATTACTTATTGTCATGACCGAAATCGTGATAGAATGGTGAAAAAAAAAAGAAAAAAAAATTGTCACCAATTTTATTTGAATTAAGAAAAAATGAAAAACCTTTTATTTAAGAAATTGAACTTTTGAAAATGAGATTGAATTTAAAGTCAATTTATGCACAAAGAAATGTAGAAACTTAATCCCACAATACATTGATGCATCCATCGTAAGATAATTATTGTAAGTTAATTGAACAAATTATTAATAGCCTTTAAAAATATTTATTTTACCCTTTAAAAAAAGTGATGAAACTAGCTTAGAAAAAATTATTTTGGGTTGATTGATTTTATTTAAAGAAAGTGGTATATTTTATTGTTTAGAAAATTCATTTAATTTATCTTGAAAATTTCAAGTTATCAAACTGTTACAGAGATGACTCTTAAAAGTTACGAGATTTACAAGTTTGAGTAAATCACTTTTCATTATTTTAGAAAAAGAAAACTCAAATCTTTTATTACTCAAATCTTTTATTTTTCAAAATAATGCAAGATCACCATTTAAAACATAAGTCAATAATGCAATTAAAATAAGGACAAAACTTAGTTAAAGTTCATTAGGTACTTGTGGTACTTTTTTCTAATAAAAATCTGACATGTGTATATTTTTCTACAACTCATTAATTAAAACTTTAAAAATGATTATTAAGTAGCAAAAAACTATGACACATGTTATATTTTTATTGGAGAATATGACACATTTCATATTTTTATTAGAAAAAAACACTACAAGCACTTAAGGAACTTTACCTAAGTTTTATCCTTAAAATAAACATGCCAATAAAGATAAAGCATATCTCAATAAGTTAATAAGAAAATGCAAATCATTTTTTATAATCTTTATTCTTTATGATTTTTATTTGCATTTTTAATCACTCTAACTTAGCCCAAGTTATTTAATTAATTTATTATGTTCACATTTTTACTTTTTATTTTCTTTGAAAGAAACAAGTTTGCTACAATAAAAAAAATTAAGATTCAATTAAAGCAAACAAAAGTTAAGCTCATAGCTCATTAACAACTTTTAGCCCACTAATTTGTTTGATGACTTGCACCCAAAACATAACATTTTAGAATATCTACATTGTCTAACCCAAGTAAATGTCAGCAACCGAAACAACATAAACCCCAAAGCAACAAAAACTTAAAATCAATTTAAATAAAAGCAAAAGGAGATAAATGATAAATAAAGAAATTAAAGAAGTAAAAACAAATAAAAAAAGTTTTGGCTTTCACAAAACGCAACCATAAGGATGGTTACGAGAACGAACAACAGAGGGGCAGAAGCTGGGGTGCAGCTCACCGGCGACGTAGTCTTGGCGGTGATGGGGTGATGGTGGTTATAGTGATTCTAGTTTGGCGAGGTGTGGTGGGTCGGTTCTGGCAACTTTGGTCCAATGCAGCATGGTTGACGACGGCTTTGTGGTTGGCGAACTCCAGAGGACGAAACATGGGTCCTGTTTGGGAGTTAATTTTATAGTTTATTTCTTGATGGGGGTTATCTAAGTTCCATGGTTGGGGTTCTGTTTGAGTTCACAGAGGCATGAGATTTGGTTTATGTAGGTGAATGTTAAAGGCATATGTTGTTTGGTGTTGCATTATTGACCATGTTTATTGGTTATTGGGAAGGGATGTGTATGTGCATTTGTTGATTTTATATTTTGAGATTGTGCTTGGGATTTTTTATTTATGGGTTTTGATTTTTTTCTCATTCATGTTGTTCCTTGTCTATGATAGTTGTGTGAAGGTAAAGTGTGTGATTATGATTGTGAGAATGGGTGAAGAGTGTGGGTGAGAGCAAGAATATGAAAAAACAAAAGAATATTGCAGCAATTCTACTCATTCAGATTTAAATAACAATGGTAAAAATTAAAATGTATAATGAGAGAAGGAGGAAGTATACCTCAAATTCTTGGACTAGTAAAGTTCCTCTACACACTGTTTTTTCCCCAACCTCACTTCCCACTCTTACTAACACCAGAAGATGGTAACCTCCCCCTTTTCTCTTTGTATTCCTTCACCTTTTATAGACCCAAAGGAAGAATGATTTAAAGGCTAGATTGTGTGGGATCAGACCATTTGGTCTTTTTTCCACTCCATTTTTTACTTTTAAACTTGCCTCATTTTCCCCTCACATCTTGCAACCTTCCCTTTTCTATGTGTTATTTTGAAAACCTTTAGCCTGCACTTTTCTCTTGCCTTCCCAACATTCACCTCAAAGCTTGCTCTTGTTTTTAATTTTCAATTACATTAATGACTTTTGGCTTGTGTGCTTGGCTATGAAGCACAGAAATGTCATTTTTGAAGTGTGTCTACGTGTCAAACACGTGTTCGTGTCAGACACATGATGACGCGCGTATGATACACGTGGGTCTAAATGTTTTCGATTAAAAAGATTAATTTTTTCAACTTGGACACATCTTGGATACGGCTCGGACACGCTCGGACACGACTTGGACACGACCCAATAATATATTTTTTAAAAAATATTAGTTTCCATGACTAACGTCTAATTGGTAAACTCGTAACTTATCCAAGCCCAATCACATTACTGACGTTCCAAACCACTATTTTCATATACCATAATTTTAAGTTTTATCTTTTCACACATCACTATTAGGCTTTTAAATTTTATCTTTTCACACACCACTATTTTCATCTGCTTCTTCTACCTCTACTCGTATCAAGTCGTCCACTTTATCGTCACCAAAGCTTGTCTCACACCAATATTCCCTCTAATTAATTTTTTTTATGTACATGTACTTGTACATGGTTAGTTCAATTAAGAGAAGTTAGTTTAAAAGATTTTTTAGAAAATGTCAATGGAAATTATGCTCCATATTTTTTGGGAGGAGCTTACTAGGTAGCAAATATTGACACATATGACTTATATTAAGATATTGTAAATCTTCAAATTTATTGCAATGATATTAATGGATTATGAATCTTTTTTTTTAATTTTGCAAGTATATATATACATAAACTAAGTTCTTTAATTTATTTTGATATTAATTATATATATATATATATATATATATATATATATGTGTGTGTGTGTGTGTGTGTCGTGTAGTAATGTCTTATAATTTTTTAAATTTGGTGCTTCTTAGGTGCTTGGCCACTTGCCACTCTTGTTGAAATGTTTCCTTTTTTTTTTTAAATTCATTAATCTAGAAACTTGAGACCGATGGGCTAAGCCCATGTTGAGATGAAGCAAACCCATATTTGTTCATCTTCCTTTTTTCTTTTTGTTTTGGCATAAAAATTATTTTCCTTAAATTGAGCTAATATGAATTATGAGTTTTTGGTCAAATGAGTAATGAAACTTTGAATCTACAAAAAATTGGGCCAAACATGTGGGCTTATACTAATATAACATTTTTATATATTTTCTTTTCTCTTTTTTTTTAATATTTTTCATTTTTGACTTTTTCTTACCCAGACAAAATCAAGCATTCGCACTTATGATTTCAATGATAAAGCATATATTAAACACCTTAAATGACCTATGTAATGCACAATCATTGCACGAATAATGTGCATAATTATCTCTTTATGTTTCTTCTTATGTGCTACAACTATTTTTAAGGTTTTATTTGAAAAGAGAATGCTACGGAACATTCAAGTGTTTCAATGCTAGAATAGTTTGTGAGTGTGAAAATATTAGGGGCGTTTTGTTTATTTTTTATTTTCATTTTCAGTTGAAATATTTTTATTATTAATTATAAAAAATAGTACTTTATTTTCATTTTGTTTTATGTTTTCAAAGTTTTATGAAGGAAATGGTGGAAATAACGAAAAGTTGTTTTCTCTATTTCCTTCATAAAACTTCGAAAACAAGAAACAAAGTGAAAATAATGTGACATTTTTGTAAATATTAATGAAAACATATCAACTGAAAATAAAAATAAAAAATAAATCAAATGCTCCTTAGCTTTAAATTTTAAATTATCAAAGTTATGTTAGAGATTTGGGTCGAAACCAAAATATAATAACCCTAAAATTCTTTGATCAATATAACTTCAAATTATGACATGCACAAATAATACAAGTCTAGGTTATAGAGTTACTTGGGAAAGATGGTGATGAGGTGACCATAATTGAATTCATGAGTGCGATAACTATTCCCTTTCCATGGTAGTTTACTCATGCGTCAGTGTCGATGGAGCGACTACACGCACTAGAGTGGTTAGGAATAGGGATTCTCCCTTGTATATACATTCACATCAAAATAGGTTAAACCTACCCATCATGGTAAGACCATATACAAGACTCGGGAACAAAACCCATTTGTGAGCAATGCTTACTAACAATAGCAGGCACAATAACCCAATAATAATAATGATCACTACTTTGGGTTAAAACAATATGCTCTAATTATTTTGATATCCAATTAATTTGGGTTTTATAAAAAACATAATGTGACTTATGCTAATCCATAAAAATTATTCTAGCATTCTCTTACTTGGACTACATAAGTCATATTATTTTGATAAGAAAAATAATTCTCAAGATTAATTAAACAACATATGACCACAATAGAATGTCAAGATTGAGCTAGCATTCTTAGTCAGAAGGTCCAAGATGGGTTTACAAACATATCAACAATATAGAAAATCATATTCGATAAGAGTACTGATATCATACATGCAAAATACTTATATCCTGGTGATGCAACAATTGTGGTAAATGGGTAATGGGAAATCACAACAAAATTGCATGCTAATATGTGATCAAAGTGCAATTCCAAATAAAATGGCCGAAGTATCTACCCAAGATACTGTCTGAGATTTAACAATATTATATTAGCACAATAACCAAATGAGATTGAGCCCAAAATGTCTTCACAATATGTCATAACATAAACAATATAATAATAATAATAATAATAATAATAATAATAATAATAATAATAATAATAATAATAATAATAATAATAATAATGATAATGATAACAACAATGATAAGGTCTCTGATATCAATTCTTAGAAATTTGGGTTGAAATCTGTAACATCCTAATATTTACTATGCAGATATATCATTATATAAAAGAATAATTAATATTTATCATGGCACTTCTAACATCCAACCACTAACCCATATCATTCATACATAATGAGTAAATATGGAGAGCCACGATAACAAAATATACATATATACATCACTGCCTTCAAGGCATATTGTAATACATAATCTTCGTTCATCTTCTCCTTCCCTTTTAAGGTACTAGCACCTGGATTTACATGGCAACACAATCGGGATGAGAAAATATATCTCAGTAGAAGTATTCCAATACCAGTATATATAAACATATACCAACAAATAATATACTCAATTATCAAACAAACACTTCAGTCACAGAAGAAATAACTTCTCCATCTCAGAAACATACAATTGCCCATATAACTGCAATGCATGAATATGTCATGATAGTAACCACCCATACAATCGTCATGCTATGCCAATTTATGACTAATGTTTATGCCTATGCAATAACCTAAATATGAAATGCTTTATGTATGATATCATTTATAAGAACCCAGTTCTATGGTAATGTCATGAAATGCATGAGCTTTGAACAAAACAAAGGAACCCGGTTCCATAAGCTTTGAACAAGCACTGGAAACCCAGTTCCAGTAATCTTCAATCTGGGCAGTGAGAGAATTTAACTATCCTTATCAACGCGGTCTTCAACAATGATCACTATAATAGGAAGGATTGGTTACCTACTCATTCAAAATCATATTTGATCACATCAATGATCTCTGTGATAGGAAGGATTGGTTATCTACTCATTCAAAATCACATTAGATCATTTACAATGAGGACTCACCCTCATCATCATAGTTAAGGAACAACACTAATGCCAATTACTACAATAACTAGCATGTCAATTGATTTACATTCCTAACTACTAACATGAAATACAATGATGTTAAATATCACAATAATTAACATACCAAATTGATTTACTTTCACCACACAACCACTTCATTAAATACCCCTATTAGAGTCTCCATACTCAAAAAGAAGTGTAAATAAAGAAACTACACCATTGGAAGACTCCAAGGCAAAACAACACAACATCTAGTTGCTCACTGGCACTCATGCCGCAGCATACCCTATGCCACGAAACTTGATGCGGATATCGGCAAGTGTACCGAATCGACAAAAGTAATAAAAAGTGAGTAGAGTATCGTCCCATGAGGATTAAGTTATTAATTACTAAATTAACTAAAAATAATACTATTTAAGCTAACAAAAATAGAGTTGGTAAAAATTAAATTAAAAATAAAAATAAAAATCAGCAAACAATAAATCAAAGGGGTGAAAAACAATAATGTTAAAGCATTAGGGTTCAGATTTCACTTGAACTCTTTAGATGCACACTCAAATATTAGTTTAACTATGTTCTATTTCAATGATTTATGGTCAATTCCCAAAATTAATTAATACGCAATAACTTGGTATATTAATCCTCTTACGCTGATTGAAATTAACTAATCTCTTAGTCTAACCACAATTAGAAATGCATTATCAAGAATGAGGGAATTAAAAGAAAGACCACATAACCCACAACGTCCATTCCTAGCGATTGCAGAAGTTATGGTGTTTATCACAAGTTCTAGATTCATTCAAATTTTTCCAAATCATACATAAACCCAAAAGATCATTCCTAAATTGGTCAGATTTAGAAAAACATTAAGAATAGAGATAAACACGTAAATCATGAAATAGAAACATAAATTAAAATCATAAAAGAAAGTTACATCATCCAAGAACAAGATCCATCATCCCCCTAACAATGGGAAATTAGTTACACATGGAAAAAGAAGAACATAAAGGGAAGAATATGACAAACTCTATTGTAGAAAAGTGGAAAGGTTGAAGAAAATCTCTAATTTTCAATCCTAATTGCGCCCACACCACATTAAGATTTGTGCCTTTTGACGTCTACTGCCTTCTCTCCAAGTGTGTAAGAGTGTGTCAAAAGTGAGCTCCTTTTCTAAACTCGTTTTTCCTCTTTTATAGAAAAGTTGACAGATTTTCGTATCTGAGTTGCATGATTTTTCTCACCCTCCAGATGACCTAATTTGCCCTTGATCTCAACAGAGAAGTTGTAAGATTTTCTGTTAGCTTTCCAATGCCACAAACGGTGTGTCGATCTGATCTTTGTAACCCAAGGTATGACTCAATTAATAAGGGATGATCAGGATAGTGTGGGAATCCAAATTTTGCTCCAAATCAAATCTCTTTGAGAATCCTTATCTAATCTTCAATCTAATCCTTGTTTGATATTTTACATCCAATTAAAGCTCTAATTAGCATTTAAGAATAGGATATGAATTCTTCAAATATTTATCTTTAGGAATTTATTATTTTTACACAAAATCTGAGGATTTATCCTAAAAACTTGTTTCTTTGATTTCTTTCTTCTTTAAGCATCCAATCTCTTTCCATGTGTATTCACCTATCAAAAATACATTAAAAAATAATAAAAACAAAATTAAAATAATAAAAATATAATCAAATTTAAGAATAAAACTAAATCAAAAAGATTAAAAGAGAATGAAAACTCAAGATTTTGAACCGTAAAAATATGAATTTTTGTAGGTTCATCACTCCCCCAAACTTAAGTTTTTGCTTGTCATCAAGTAAAAAGAAAAACAAAAACAAAAAGACTAAACAAATAACAACTCAAAACACACAACCAAAACATGGCAACACCAGGTAGTGAATATCATACATATCCTCAGAAATTACTTCACAATCTAATTTCAAAGAGTCACACATGAACAATCAAATTATCAAATCGTCTCTCACATGCAACTCTTATGCATCAATGACTTCCCAAAAATATGAATGAAAGACCCAATCTCCTCATAAAATACAAGCAAACATGAGTTTATAAAACTGCAAATGCATATCAAACCCACACCCATAGGGTTGTTTTTCATCTCTATCTCCACTAATGTAAACAACACACAACCAAAGATCAAAAGGGTTTTTATAAGCTTGTAATGTAAAGCCAAGGGTATGGGTTAAGAAAGAAGTGGTAGGAAAATGAAAACAAAAGTTGAAATATAAAATCATGTAAATTTCACAATTCAAGCCTCAAAATATTGAACAAGTGCAAAAAGGAGCAAAAGAATCAACACAACATTCACTTTTTTTTTCTTTCTTTTCTTTTCTTTTTCAGCAACCTCCACCCCTAAACTTATTTCTTTACAATACTTTGGGTGGACTTTCTTGTTTTTTTCTTCTTCTTTTTTTTCTTCTTTTTTCTTTGAAATTTTTCAGCTCCACAAAACTTCATGCACAAAAATAATGAAGACTTGAATAATAAAATAATACAAAATATGCACTCAACAAAGGTTATGTAAGAGAGAATTTTTTTTTTCATATGGGTATGGGAAAATGAAAATGTGGGTAAAAGAAAAGAAATAGAGGCTAAACAATAACAAGGCTGCAAAAGGGATCTAAGGATAAACTATGTTTCCAGGTTAGCTTGAAAGGCTCAAATGGTCCAAAGAAGGCCCTTATCATTTCCTTAATCATGCATTGCCTAGGATTTCGCCTCAAGAGAGAATCAAACAACTTTTAGATGCAAATCATCCACACACATGGAATCCCATAAACTTTCTTTAAGCTTGACATGCAATTAAATTCCAAGGGTTATCAATCATAAAGATGGGAAGAACATCCATACACAATTGAAACAATAGAGATAAATACAACTCATAAATTCTTATGTGCTATCCCAAGAAATCAAATCAATCCACAATTTAAACAATCATTGGATATTTAATTCAACACACCGGCATGCACAAAATGACTCAAAACACAAAAGGGATGATGATGAAAAAAATAAAAACAAAAAGAACAAATAACAAAATGAATTAAATGCAAGAAAAGAAAAGAAAAACTCTTTTTTGGCCGACAACTATATACATCCCCTCTACAAAGGCTCCAAACTCAGGGAGGCACCTAAGCCGACTCAACATTAGCAAACTTCAAAACAAAGAAAAAAATGTTAGTCAATAAAATAAGAAAATAACAAAGTAAAAATAAAAATAAAAATAAAAATAAAAGAGAAAAAAGAAAAGGAGAGAAAATTTGGATTGCCTCCCAAAAAGCGCTTGTTTAACTTCATTAGCTCGACGTTGCCTTTTATTCATCAAGGTGGCTTAAAGCAAGAGATGTAGAATGACATCTTTCTTTTGTCGGCTCTTTGCCTCCATACTCTGTCACTACCTCTGGAATAAATCTGCAATAAATCAATAGAAGTTGGAGGATCTTTTTCACTTGCAGCATTTTTAGAAAGAGGAGGTCCTTTCTCCTTTTCGTCAACCATCTTGGGAGTTGGAAAATCAGCATTGATTGATGACAAAGGACTCTTACTAGCCAAATCGTGTAAAGGCTTGTCTTGAATGCATTTGATAGGGGCATAAAGATCTGATGTCGGTGCAGATTTATCAAAAACATTAATAGTCACCTAATCACCATCCACCCTCAAAATAAGCTCTCCTCTAGGTACATCAATCAACGCTCCTGAAGTAGCCAAGAATGGTCTTCCAAGAATCAGAGGAATATCAGCATCTTCATCCATATCCAAAATCACAAAATCAGCTGGGAAAATAAACTTGTCAACCTTCACTAGCAAATCTTCTACTATACCATATAGATGTTTAATTGACCAATCAGCTAGTTAAAGAGACATTGTAGTTGGCTTCACTTTATCAATCCTAAGCTTGCGGAGAATTGACAATGGCATTAAATTGATGCTAGCTCCTAAATCACATAGAGCTTTCTCAATAGTCAGTTTGCCAATGGTGCAAGAAATAGTGAAACTACCTGGATTTTTCAATGTAGGTGACAGTTTCCTCTGAATTATAGCACTGCACTCCTTAGAAAGTGTCACAGTCTCATCTTCTTTCAACTTCCTTTTCTTCAAGAGCAAATCTTTCATGAACCTTGCATAAGAAGGCATCTGCTCAAGTGCCTCAGTAAAAGGAATGTTAATCTGCAGCTTTTTGAAAACTTCTAAGAACTTGGAAAACTACTTTTCTTGAATCTCCTTCTTGAATCTTTGAGGATAAGGAAGTTTAGCATAAAGTGAAGGATCAACTATTTTCTTCTCACATTCCTTCTTCTTCTTCTGCCACTTTGGTTGCTCCTCTTTAGCTTCTTCATTACAGCACTCTTGAGATGGGACATCTGCAACAGGAACATCAATTTCCTTAACTGGTCCATCCAAAGTCTTATCACTTCTCAGTGTAATTGCATGACATTGCTCCTTTGGATTGATAACAGTATCACTTGGGAAGGTACCTGGAGGTCTCTCTTGAAGCTGTTTGGCTATCTGCCCCACTTGATTCTCTAAACTTTTAATCGCAACTCCTTGATTCTGAAAATTTACCCTTGTTTCCTCCATAAAATCAGAAGTCTGTTGCACAAAAGCAGAGGTTTGTACAGAGAGTTTCTCAAGTGCAATCTCAAGAGGAGACTTCTGTTTGGGCTGAGCATTCAATGGTAGAGCTTGATTCTTCCAAAAGAAATTAGGATGATTCCTCCCACCTAGATTGTAGGTATTAGAATAAGGATTACCTTGTGGCCTTAAAGGATTACTCATATAGTTCACCTGCTCTGAAATGTTGACGCCTGAATTCCCTGTCTCACATTGACCATTGACATGGTTACCTCTACAAAAATCACAAGTCAGATATTGATGATTAACTGCATTTACTTGTAAATTACCAACTTGCTTAGTAAGGTTGACAATGTGTTGCATCATAGTCTGATTCTGTGCAAGTATAGTATCAACAACACTAAGCTCCAACATTCCCTGTTTAACTACTACTCTCCCACTAGGCAACTGATATTCATTGGTCGTCATGATCTCAAATAGTTCTAGAGCTTCTTCAGGAGTTTTAGTATTTAAAGATCCGTCTGCAAATGCATCCACCATAGCCCTGGTAGGATGATTTAAACCATTATAAAAAATCTGCACCTGCTGCCAAACTTCAAATGCATGATGAGGACACCTCCTTAATAGCTCCTTGAATCTCTCCCATGTTTCATATAACGACTCTCCTTGATTTTGAGTGAAACTGGCAATTTCACCCCTCATCTTCACAAACACTGAAGGAGGAAAGTATCGAGTGAGAAATTTACTAACCAGATCCTCCCAAGTAGAGATGTTCCCTTGTGGCTGAGCTTATAGCCAGCTCTTTGCTTTGTCTCTAAGAGAAAATGGGAACAATCGTAATCTAATGGCATAATCAATAACGCCATTATACTTAAAAGTATCGCAGAGCTGCAAGAAATTCGCAATGTGCAAGTTTGGATCTTCTGCATGGCCTCTCCTAAACTGATTCTGCTGTACCAGCTGTAGAAGTGCTGGTTTAATCTCAAAATTAATGGCTTGAATAGTAGGACGCACAATACTGGTAGAAATATTCTCAGCAGATGGGGTAGCATAGTCAGCCAATGTACGTCTTCGCTCTGCAGTTACAACTCTTTCTGTCATCTTTTCCTCTACTTCTTCAAGCTTCTTCCTTTCTCTAGCTGCTTTTCTGTTTGCTCTAGCTATTCTCTCAATCTCTATATCAAAAAGAAATTCTTCTGATTCCAAGGAACCTTACATAAACAAACAAACAAGCAAACCAGAGTGAAGTAAGGAAGGAAATTTAAAATAAAATAAATGACTAATAAAAATAAACAAAGAAAACAAAAATAAAAGAAATAAATTAAAAATAAAATTAAATGAAGAAAAATGAAATTAAATAAGAAATATAATTGTCTATAAATAAAAGAAAATTTAAAGAAAATAAAATAAAAAAAAAATTAAAAATAAACAATTAAAAAAATACTTAAATTAGTATCATTTCAACTACTATTTAATATTAATAACAATAATCCCCGACAACGACGCCAAAAACTTGATGTGAATATCGGTAAGTGTACCGAATCGACAAAAGTAATAAAAAGTGAGTAGAATATCGTCCTACGAGGATTAAGTTATTAATTACTAAATTAACTAAAAATAACACTATTTAAGCTAACAAAAAGAGAGTTGATTAAAATTAAATTAAAAAGAAAAATAAAAATCAGCAAACAATAAATCAAAATAGTGAAAAACAATAATGTTAAAGCGTTAGAGTTTAAATTTCACTTAAATTCTTTATATGCACACTCAAATATTGGTTTAACTATGTTCTATTTCAATGATTTATGGTCAATTCCCAAAATTAATTAATATCCAATCTCTTGGTATATTAATCCTCTTACACTGATTGAAATTAACTAATCTCTTAGTCTAACCTCAATTAGAAATGCATTATCAAGAATGAGGGAATTAAAAGAAAGATCACATAACCCACAACATCTATTCCTAGCGATTGTAGAAGTTATGGTGTTTATCACAAGTTCTAGGTTCATACAAATTTTCCCAAATCATACATAAACCCAAAAGATCATTCCCAAATTAGCCAGATTTAGAAAAACATTAAGAATAGAGATAAACACATAAATCATGAAATAGAAACATAAATTAAAATCATAAAAGAATGTTACGTCATCCAAGAACAAGATCCATCATCCCCTTAACAATGGGAAATTAGTTACACATGGAAAAAGAAGAACACAAAAGGAAGAATATGACAAACTCCATTGTAGAAAAGTGGAAAAGTTGAAGAAAATTCCCAATCTTCAATCCTAATTGCGCCCACACCACATTAGGGTTTGTGTCTCTTGACGTCTACTGCCTTCTCTCCAAGTGTGTAAGAGTGTGTCAAAAGTGAGCTCCTTTTCTAAACTCATTTTTCCTCTTTTATAGAAAAGTTGACAGATTTTTGTATCTGACTTGCATGATTTTTCTCACCCTCCAGATGGCCTAATTTGTCCTTGATCTCAACAGAGAAGTTGTAAGATTTTCTATTAGCTTTCCAATGCCTTAAACGGTGCATCGATCTAATATCTGTAACCCAAGATATGACTCAATTAATGAGGGATGGTCAAGATAGTGCGGGAATTCGAATTTTGCTCTAAATCAAATCTCTTTGAGAATCCTTATCTAATCGTCAATCTAATCATTGTTTGAGATTTTACTTCCAATTAAAGCTCTAATTAGCATTTAAGAATAGGATATGAATTCTTCAAATATTTATCTTCAGGAATTTATTATTTTTACACAAAATCTGATGATTTATCCTGAAAACTTGTTTCTTTGATTTCTTTCTTCTTTAAGCATCCAATCTCTTTCCATGTGTATTCACCTATCAAAAATACATAAAAAATAATAAAAAACAAAATTAAAATAATAAAAAAATATAATCAAATTTAAGAATAAAACTAAATCAAAAAGATTAAAAGAGAATGAAAACTCAAGATTTTGAACCGTAAAAATATGAATTTTTGTAGGTTCATCAGCCACGTTGCGGCATCCAAGCATCGGGTTCAAGTACTGGCAGAAAAATGCTGCACACATGGCGACATCCTTGTGTCACGTCACGGCGTGCATCCTTGTTCTTCAACACGTCGCGACACTCAAGGTACCACGTCGCGGTGCCTACTGCAAAACTCAAAATCTGTAGAATTCTACAGATACGGGTACTATTCCATTAGAACTGTACTCTCTTCCAATCACTCAAAACTCGATTTCAAGTTATTACCGACCTCTAACAAGGTCTAACTACACATAGAAATTCTTAATTCACTTCAATTTTACTCAAAACTACAAATCATGAAAAATCATTCAATATAAAATCTAAAACCCCAAAACTCATCTCAAGTGGGATTAAAGGGATACAAGGGCTGGAACTCCATTTCCTTACACTCAACAACTCAAAAGCAAGTCATCATCAAGTTATCTAACAAGATTCAAGCTAAAAACACTAAAATCATACTATGAACCCAATATTCACATTAAGTACTCTCAAGACCTAATGTAAAATATTGAAAGAATATATGAAACCAAGGTTCCCCTACCTCAATTCCCAGAAATGAAGTTAGTTAACCATTGCTCCGTAAAGCTAAGCTCATTCTCTTGTTTGGTGGTTGATCTTTCTCCCTTAGCACTTTGATTCCCTTGCTCTTTTCCCTTTCTTGAGGCAACCATGAAAAGAGAAATAAGAAATGAGACAAATACCTCATTTGGCCTTAAATAGGCCATCAATAGAAACAAAGGGTCGTGCCCTCTTATTTTGGTCACTTAAGTGACCAAAATTCACCCGAACAGTTAAGAACATTTAGTTATCACTAAACCAAGTTTTTCAACTTCCAACAAATTTAAAATAAATCTTAAGATTTATTAAAAATCTTTTTACGTCATTTTCACATTTTTCTATATCTGCTATGGGTCAATCTAGCAGCAAAACACATAACCAGTATGCTTAAAAATGTCAAACTAACTCCGATAATTTTCAAACTTTAACCAAAATAACATCTATATATTTGTGACCTAGAAACAAGTTCTCCATACTTATTCCATAAACTAATCAATTTAAGTCAAAATCGGGGCTGAAAACAACTATATTTCACACATAGAATTACAGCAAAGTGACTAAATATGTTCAGATGGTCACAAAACTTCACAGGCATAACAAACTAGTGTTAGGCTACCTCCGTAACCATATACAAATCTATCATGCTTTCACAAGTATTACATTTCTCTCCTCCTTTTTAAAATTTTGTCCCCAAAATTTGGTTTATTTATGGTAATAAACCCCAAGCAACTCACACGCAACAACAGGTACAACTAAACCTTAAGAAAACAAAATTACACTACAAGTACAACCATGTACTCACCTTTTCCTTTTCTTCAACTATAGGCTGGTAATGCCTTCACATTCTGTATATTGAAGACTATCCCTAGTCTTTCCTCTGTCTTTGCCTCCTTTCTTGGAGGATAATTCCTTGCAAAATGGTCCGGCTGACCACACTTGTAAATGTTACCTGCTCAGCTACACAAGCTTACCTCTGTGGTGCCTACCACATTTAGTACACAACTGCTCACGACTATCCCTCTGATATTGTCTCCATTTGTCATTTTGATCTCTATGTTGTTGAGCACTCCCCTCTAATCTACTTTTTGAACTCTTTCTCTTGTAAGACTCTTGTGATCGATGCTCATGCTGTGGTCTAAAGCTTAGGGGGTTCAACAACCCTACATTTGTTAACCAAGGAAGGATAATCCTTAATCTCAAAAGGTTTCACCAACCTCCTCATGCTTTCTCTCAGCCCAGTTTCGAACTTCACACATTTCTAACTGTCATTTGGATTGTACTGGAGTGAAGAAGAAAACTTTGACAACTCCTTGAATCTCGCTACATATTGTCCAAACGTCATGTTCCCTTGCTGCAGTTGTAGAAACTCCACCTCTCTTTCTTCTTGCACAGTTTGTGGAAAGTATTTATCCAAAAAGACAACTTTAAATACTTCCCAAGAAACCTGGGTCCCAGCTACCTCCATCAATCTCTTTGCACTGTTCCACTAATGCTTAGCTTTCCCTTTTAACATATATGCTGCAAAAGACATCTTCTGATCCTCTGAACATCTCATAGCTATGAAAATATTCTCTAACTCAATTATCCATTCCTTAGCCCTTTCCGGGTTATAATCTCCTCTGAACGATGGTGAACTTGCCTTTCAAAACTCAGAAAGGTCATGAAAGTCTTGGTTCCTCTCCTCATGTACCTCACGCCTAGGTGGTGGTATCGGTGGTGGAGTAGGCTGTATTTGATTGGCCTCTAGCCTCTCAAGCACCCTAGCAGTTGTAGCTTCCAGCTCCTTCATTGCTGTGGCATTTGCAGTTGTCTGCTCAAACATCGCTTCGGCCATTGCCATCACAGCTTCAGCCATACCCGAACTCTCATTCTCAAGGTTTCAGTTCTAGCTTCCACACGGTCGTCCTCTTACTACGGGTCAGCCTCATGCTGCCATAGTTTCCTATAAACACAGAATAATTCATATTGACTTAGTTAGGTTCAATATCATGTAACCATGCCACAGTAGTTAAAGCAAATATCTCAAAGGTAAAACATGCAATTCCACTCAAACAATCACATGTAAAAGATAAGAAATGCATATCTAACACAAAACATGCCTAAGCATAGCCAGTCCATATCCCGGCTTAACAGAATGAACTGCTCTAATACCAAAATGTAACATCCCAATATTTACTATCCAGAAATATCATCATATAAAAGAATAATTAATATTGGTCATACCACTTCTAACATCCAACCACTAACCCATATTATTCATACATAATGAGTAAATATGGAGAGCCACGATAACAAAAGATATATATATATACATCACTACCTTCAAGGCACATTGTAATACATAAACTTTTACAACAACAAAAACTAGCATAATATACAAGCTTTTCCATTTAAAAAGGTATATAACCCATTTGAGGAACTAGAACCTGGATATACATGACAACACAATCGTGATGAGAAAACATATCTTAGTAGAAGTATTCCAATACCAGTATATATAAACATATACCAACAGATAATATACTTAATTATCAAATAAACACTTTAGTCATAGAAGCAAACAACATCTCTATCTTAGAGACATGCAATTGCTATACAACTGCAATGCATGAATATGTCATGATAGCAACCGCCCATACAATCACCATGCTATACCAATTTATGACTAATGCTTATGCCTATGTAATAACCTAAATATGAAATGCATAATGTATTATACCATTTACAAAAACCCAGTTCTATGGTAATGTCATGAAATGCATAAGCCTTGAACAAAACAAAGGAACCCGATTCCATAAGCTTTGAACAAGCACTGGAAATCCAATTCCAACAATCTTCAATCCAGGTAGTGAGGGAATTGAACCATCCTCATCAACGCGGTCTTTAACAATGATCACTATGATAGGAAGAATTAGTTATCTACTCATTCAAAATCATATTTGATCACATCAATGATCTCTGTGATAGGAAGGATTAGTTATCTACTCATTCAAAATCACATTAGACTATCTACAATGAGGACTCACCCTCACCATCATAGTTAAGGAACAACAATAATTCCAATTACTACAATAACTAGCATGTCAATTGATTTACATTCCTAACTACCAACATGAAATGTAATGATGTTAAATACCAAAATAATTAATATACCAAATTGATTTACTTTCACCATACAACCACTTCATTAAACACCCTTATTAGATTCTCCATCCTAAAAAAGAAGTATAAACGAAGAAACTACAACATTGGAAGACTCCAAGGCAAAACAACACAACATCTAGTTGCTCACTGGCACTCACGCCACGGCATGCCCTATGCCACGCTGCGACACCCAAGCCTCGAGTTCAAGTACTAGTAGGAAAATACTGCACACATCGCGACATCCTTGTGCCATGCTACGGTGTGCATCCCTGTTCTTCAACACGTCGCGACACTCAAGGTACCGCGTCATAGTACCCACTGCAGAACTCAGAATCTGTAAAATTCTGTAAATACGAGTACTGTTCCATTGAAACTATACCTTCTTCTAATCACTCAACTCGATTTCAAGTGATTACTAACCTCTAACAAGGTCCAACTACACATAAAAACTCTTAATTCACTTAAATTTTACTCAAAACTACAAATCATGGAAAATCATCCAATATAAAACCTAGAACCCCAAAACTCATCTCAAGTGGGATTAAAGGGATACAAGGGCTGGAACTCCATTTCCTTACACCTAACAACTCAAAAATAAGTCATCCTCAAGTTATCCATCAAGATTCAAGTTAAAAGTACCAAAATCACACTATGAACCCAATATTCACATCAAGTACTCTCAAGACCTAATGTAAAATATTGAAAGAAAGTGTGAAACCAAGGTTCCCCCTGCCTCAATTCCCAAAAATGAAGTCGATTAACCATTTCTCCGCAAAGCTAAGCTCATTCTCTTGTTTGGTGGTTGATCCTTTTCCCTTAGCACTTTGATTCTTATGCTCTTTTCCCTTTCCTGAGGCAGTCGTGAGAAGAGAAATGACAAATGAGACAAATACCTCATTTGGCCTTAAATAGGCCAGCAACAGAAACAAAGGGTCGTGCCCTCTTATTTTAGTCACTTAAGTGACCTAAATTTACCTGAACAGTTAAGAACACTTAGTTATCACAAAACAAAGTTTCCCAACTTGCAACAGATTTAAAAGAAATCTTAAGATTCATTAAAAATCTTGTTATGTCATTTTCACTTTTTTCATATCTGCTGGGATTCAATTCAGCACCAAAACATACAACCAGTATGCTTAAAAATACCAAAGTAATTCTGATAATTCTCAAATTTTAACCAAAATAACATCTACATATTTGTGACTTAGAAACAAGTTCTCCACACTATTTCCACAAACAAAGTAGTATAAGTCAAATTCGAGGCTGAAAACAGCTATATTTCATACATAGAGTTACAGATAGTCACAAAACTTCACATGCTCAGATAGTCACAAAACTTCACAAGCATAACAAACTAGCATTAGGCTACTTCTGTAACCATATACAAATCTATCATGCTTTCACGGGTGTTACAAGATCAAAATATAATAACCTAGAAATTTCTATATCGATTTATCCCCAAATTATAGCATGCACAAATAATACAAGTCTAGGTTATATAGTTACATGGAGAAGATGATGATGAGGCAGCCGTAATTGAATTCATGAGTGCGATCTCAAACGTTGTAAATGAGAGAAATTATTCTTATCCCACAATACTTTGCTCATGCGTCAGGGACGATGGGATAATCGCATGCACAAAGGTGGTTTGGGATAAGGGCCTCCATTGTGTATACATTAATATCAGAATAGGATAAACTTATTCATCATGATAAGCTCATACGCAAGATCCAACAACAAAACTCACTTGTGAGCAATGTTTGCTGACAACAACAAGCCCAATAGTCAAATAACAATAATGATTATTACTTTTGACTAAAACAATATGTTCTAATTATTTTGATATTCAATTAACTTCAATTTTATAAAAAAATATAATATGAATTGTACTAGTCCATGAAAATTATTCTAACAAGTTATGTTAATCACAAAAGAAAAGGTGATCTAATGGACAAATCTATCTAGCGTTGAAACGCTTAATGGTTTCATTGCAAATTCTTCATAAACTTGAGATGATTATAAGATATGATTTTTAGACAAGCATGAACAGCACATATTATCAATGATCTATTTATTGAGGCCTATGATATGCTTATGTTTGGTTAGACTAGAGTGGATGATATATATATATATATATGAGGAGAAATCAGTTTATATCAGTGTAATTTTTTTTTACACTTATTTTCAACTATTAGTTTTACTTTTATCTAATGGTTGAGATTATTTCATTAAAGGTAACTATTAGATGAAAGTGAAATGAACGGTTGAAAATGAGTGTAAGAGAAAAAAGACTTACACTAATATAAGTTGATCTTCCTTTTATATATATATATATATATATATATATATATATATATATATATATATATATATATATATATATATATATATATTATGGTTGAGGGACTAGTTCACTACATTTATTGTGGCCTAGTGTCACATGTATTAAATTGATGTTAAATTTCATGTGCAGGTTATATAAGCTCCCAAAGTTCTCGGTACTAAGTTTATGACATTCATCTTGTTGTAATTTTATTTTTTTGGTAACATGGAGGGCCTAAGCCCAGCTATACAGGAACTCTGCGAAGAAAGGACACCCCAGCAAGATCCTCCAACAGGTAAGGAGGACACTCTAGCAAGATCCTCCGACAGGGAAGGACCACATGTTTAATAAATAGAACAAACACATATTTTAGTATTCTAACAATACACGTTGTGTTGATGTTATATATATATTTTTTTTATGTTTGAGGGACTAGTTCACTATATTTATTGTGGCCTAGTGATGTCACGTGTACTAAATTGATGTTAATTAAATTTCATGTGTAGCTTATGTAAGCAGCTCCCCATGTTCTTGATACTAGTTTATACATTCATATATTTATTGCATTTTTATTTTTATTTGGTAACATGGAAGGCTTAAACCCAGCTACACAGGAACTCTACGAAGAAAGGACACTCGAGCAGGAACCTCCAATAGGTAAGGACCACATGTTTAACGAATAGAACAAACACATATTTTAGTATTCTAACAATACACGTTGAATTTCGTCAGTTCAACTTAGATTGAAATTTTCACGAAGTAAATCAAGGCTACAAAATTTCGCACAATTTAAAAGCAAGTTGATACTTTTATTGGTGTAACTAGATATATAATATCACGTTATTTAACAATTAGATTTCACATACTACAACAAATTATTAAATAAGATAAATGTCCAAAACTTACTCTTAAAATATGTATATCTCACGCTCACAAAAACACTCCTCACAATAACTCGGTTCCAAAATAAGAGACGTATAGCTAGAGTCAAGTCAAAATATTAGATATATAATGTCACTACATCCTTTGATTCTTATAATTCAAAGAGCTGAAAAAGCAAGATATTGATTCCCTTTCTTTCTAGTTTCCTTTTGCTTTCATTGGTGATGGCTATTGGGTACTTATTTGCACATTTTTTTTTAACATTATTTATATAGTTGGTAATTTATGTCTAAATAAATAGTGAATTATATGTATTATATGGTGATATAATTAATATATAAATAATTAATAATTAATATATATTATATAATGACTCAATCACTAAATAAAAGATATGAAGATATATTTTTTTATAAAAAATGTTAATCATACATTTTTTAAGAATATATAATTGTTAACATTCTTTTTAAAAATGTAATTAAATGATAAAAAATAAAAAAATATAATAAATAATATTAAATAAAATTAAAAAAATACATATATTATTTGATGTAAAAATATAAGAACTCATTTTGCATTGGCTTGTCAGCCTACGAGAACAAGCTGTAACAACTATATACGTCTTATTTTACTAACATTTTCAGTTTCATGACACGTGATTGAAAATTTCTTACATTGGCACGAGGACTAGCGGGTCAAATTTTGCTAGCTCCAAGGTACGTGCCTTCTTCACAGTTTTTTTTATAATTATTTTTTATAAAAAAATAAATTATCAACATTTCTGTTTTAATTATTACTAAAACACTGTTTCTTAGTCAGCTTTATAAACATTTAAAAAAAATATTTTGATAATTTAAAAATCACATTTACCAAATACGACTTTTGAACACAAATCAATATAATTAATGGAATATGAAAAAGAAATATATATTATCTAAAATTTTATCATATATTATTTAAATTAATTAATAAATACATTAAATTTTTGACATATAATAAATATATTAAATAATTTTTTCTCATGTGTCATATGATGTTATACCTTAAAAGGTATATTGACACATGTAATTTTTTTTTGTCACATATACATAATATAATCAATTAATAAATATAATCAATTAATCAATATAAATAATAATAGTTATAATCAATCAATCAATAATAATAATAATAATAATAATAATAATAATAATAATAATAATAATAATAATATAGAAAAGAAAGATACATATCATAAAATTTTGTCATATATCATCCAAGTCAATTAGTAAATACATTATATTTTTGACATGTTACAAATATATTACTTAATTTTTTTATCATATGTTATCGATATAACAACTTAAAAGAAATATTAACATATATAAAAAAGATTGTCACATATATATCAATATAATTAATCAATCAATCAATCAATATAATCAATCACTAAATATAATCAATTAATCATTAATAATAATTATAATTAATATATATATAAAAAATGCGTGACCTAAAATTTGTTATACTTCATCTAAGTTAATCAAGTAAATATATTAAGTTTTTGACATATGACAACTACATTACTTAATTTTTAACCATGTGTCATGTGATGTAAACTTAAAAAAATATTGACATGTGTAAAAAAATTTGTCACATATACATAAAAATAAAAAAATAAAAATAAAATTACAAAGAGAAAGAAAGAACAAAAATTACAAAGAAAATGAATTAAAAAAATCAAAGAACCTAAGAAGTCAATTGTCAAATGATTAATTTAATTAATGTGTTATTTTTATTTAACTTACTTAAATTACATGAACCAAATGTATAAATTAAAGAGTGTTAAAGAATTAGAATACATTGGGTATTATTTGGAAATATTGTTATAAATTATTATAATTTTTTGGCATATATGTATATATATATATATATATATATATATATTAATTGTCACTGCAATATCTATTAACCTAATAAATTTTTTTGGAGGATAAAATTTGATATTAGTGGTTAGTTTGATATAACTTTAATAACATAAGTGAAAAATTAAGGATTTTATTTGCAATATAATTTTATATGAAATTGTCATCAATGAACTTTTCTCTAGATATTTAATATTTAATAGTATTTAATAATAATTATAATTTTTTTTTTACATTAAGACTTAGTCTAATATACTTTTTAAAAATAGGGGTGAAAAGTTAATGGAAGAATTTTAATATAATTTCATTTGTATTCCATCTATAAATCTTTTTATTTGATGATATGTTAAAATGACTATAAATAATAATATAATTTTTATATTATGGATCTTTTTATATAACCTTAAGAAAGAAGTTTTAATTGTACTACTTAGAAATATTGATTAAGCGAGAATGATTATATAATGAGATAAATTAATTGTAAATAAACGGAAACAAATGTAATAGAAGCAAGAATAGTAACATGAAAACATGATGACAAGATTTATATTTCTAAATTGGATTTAATATCATCAAATCTTGAAAATTATAACAATTAATCTTTTATGAAAAATATAGACCAATACCTTAATGAAGAGAATTTATAGTGATAAAAAGTAAAATATATAAGGTTTGATACCTTAACCGTATGGGTTAAAATCCAAATGAGTGATTCTGAAAAAATTCAAATGAATAAAAATATAGTAAATTATATAAAAAAACAAAAAAAAAACTATAGAGTTCAAAATTTAAATTAGTTGAAACTATATAAATAAGTTATTTATTATAAATTTTTCTCTAATTATCCCGTGCAATGTACGAGTACAAAATACTAATAACTTAAAAAAGGAAGATACATGACCTAAAACTATGTCATGTGTCAATCCTACCTGATAAGCAAAATTCTAATTTTTTGCCATGTGTCAAATTGCCTACCTTTTTTAATGTCATGTATTTTTATAAATAAGAAAAAATTACAATGCAGGGTTGACATGTCCGTGCACGTGGATAATATATATACAAATACTAAAAACCAAATATCCAAATAAAAAACCATTCAACAAATACAGAACCAAAAACGAATAACCATTTAGTGTCATGTTTTTAAGGGATTGACATGGAACGTGTAGTAGAAGATTATTTGGAGTGGATTGATCGTTAAAACCCCACACAATTAGTCCAACTTTAATTGAGTATAACTTTTAATGTGGGCGTCATAGTCGTTATTATTATATATCAATGTAAAACTCAAGAAGAAAGTGTCGTCGTGGCAAAGGATTAACCAAGTTAAGGTCATTTTGGGCAAAAAAAAAGTCATTTTTATATTGTTTCAGCCCTTTTCCCCCCTTATTTTTGCCTTAATTTTTGTCATTTATTTTGCAATTTGCGGCTAGGCTTAGTAGCTTTTAAATATCTTCATTTTGTAATCTTTGAAAATTACATTTTGAATAAATATTTCTAAATTTTGAATAATTATTTCTACAATTATCATTTCAAATATTTATGCCAATTAATATTCCCAGGTCTTAAACTTTGCTACAAGTTAACAAGAGTTGAAATTGCAACTCTGCCAAAAACACATATTTTGATACTTTTACTGCCAAATACTGCGGATCCCCTATTTCTCATAAAGAAATATGATCTAAAACTAAGTTTCTTTTCTATATCAATAACTATATACAAAGATTAAAAGAACATCTACATAGTATAAATAAATATTTATTGTGGCTGTTGTTAATGATATTTTGTAATGTGTTTAGTTTGTAGTTATTTATATGTCTTACTCTAATACTTGGTTTCTTTAGTCATACAAAAGTTATGGTTAAATATGGTTGTAATTATTATTGAGATGAAACACTATTTTACCACTACAACTCTGCATTGTTGGATAGCAATTTTTTTCTTATGTTCTTAAATGTTAGTGGCATGTAAAATTTTTGTTAATTTCTCTTATCCATAAGTGTTTCTTTCTTAATTAAAAATCACTCTTAATTCTTTTTACATTATTTTTTTGTATTATATTTGTGCGTCGAACGGGTGAAAGAACTAGTTAAAAGAAAAAGAAATGACATTTTATGTAAGGAAAAAATGAGTTTTTAAGTAAGAAACCACCTTTTGATAAGTCCTATTATTTCTTACTTATACCTCACCGGAACAGATAAGCATATATTTTTTTGTAAATAACTTTTTTTTAAAACAACAATATCTTTATATTAAGTTGGATTAGATCATTTGATTTTTTTTAAAAAAAGTTTGATCCTAGTTGTGTTACGTTATCTTATTTTTTAGACTGTGTAGCTTTAGGCATATAAAAAGGATTGGAAAAGAGTAGTCATTGGCAAGACTTTCCATCTTTCCTCTACGGGTGTTTATGAGTTGAGTTGTGTTGGATTTAACTTGAATTGAATTCGATCCGAAATTTTGGTAAGACAATTTTTAAGGAACCAAATCCGATTTGGTTATGGGCTGGCGAATGATCAGACTAAAAATAGGCCAACCCAATATTTAAGCAAAATATACAAATTTAGAGATTATGAATAGATAAGTTGTAAAATTTTAAAAGTAAGATACTAAAATTAACAAATGTTTTATAATATATATGTCAAAACAAATTATAATAATACAAAGATATTATCTTATTATGCAAAATATATTAATTTAAATATAAAAATCTCATAGTTTATCCCTAATTTTAAAAAATATTAAGTTTTAAAATATTATGTGACACCAAACAAAGTTAAGACAATTTAAAACATGATCAAAACTCACCTAAAAAGCATATAAGACCTAATATTTAGACGAAAATCCAGCCCAATTATCTTTAGTTTGGACTGAATTATTAGGTCATGTCGAGTTTTAACCACCCTACTTCAATTTCCTCTTAATTGTGTTTGGATAGAGGAAGCCTTGGGAACAATTGTCTCTTGCCTTGGCTCGACATTCTTAGTCCCTTTTGACGAACTAGCTTCTTTCTGGTCAACATAAAAAGGGAAAGGAATAGAGTAGCCATGAATTGGCTAAACTTGCTCCTATTCCCAACTCCTAATTTTGTTTAGATTGAGAAAGCACCTGAGCACATCTGTAACTTGTCTTTGCTGGCATTTTAAGTCCCCTGTAATGAATTCAATCACTTTCCAGTCCAAAAAAAAAAAGGTTGGATCCTATTATGAAAGGATCCTCTAAATAGTTAATTTTGAGTCAGTTTTTAGTTGGTGATCCATTAATTATTTGAATTCTTGTCCAATAATAAATATATAAATTTATGCATAAAATTAGACATATGCCTTTTAGCCTCTATCCATTAATATACATTATTCACACAATTTTATGTACGCGAATTAAGAGATGGTTTTTTATACTATACAATCTTAATAAAAGCTTCATACTTTCAATTTAAGATAATGATAAAAGATTAATATACAAAAACTTAAAAACAACATTTATTCACTATAAAAAAACTAAAAAAATTATTTTGAAATCCTAATAAACTAGACGACTTTTTTGCTTGTATAAAAAATTCATAGAAAATGTCAATAGAATGGAACTAACAGCTAAGAGAACAGCATATAGCTAGTTTGAGTTCATAGGTTAAAACTTCATGCTCACATCTTTCTGTTTTTTGGTACACAGAAGTATGGAGTATTTTAATAACAAGGCAAGCTATTACCTCAGAAGTAAGAATTTATAGTATAATTATAGATCACCTACTTCTATATTTAATCTAAATTATATACTTGCCATAAATAGAAGGTGAGACAATACTATTGGCTGCCTGACAGTGAAACTGGAAAATTCATACAAAAGCAGCCTTTACTACGTCGTTTGCAAATTTACTACTGAAGCAGCCAAAATCCAAGGACCTCAATATCCTCAACCACCATTTCATGTTCCTCCTCCTCTCCTTGCTGTTCACCACTTCCCCGCCTTGCTCCGGTGCCGGAAACATTGTCGCCGGACCCCTCCGGCTTTGCCTGCTCCTGATGTCACTCATCTCCATCTCAGTGGACATTGACAACCTTGACATTCCAAACATAAACAAATACCACCTAGACTTTGTGGTAGACCTCAGCAGCGAGACCTTCCCTATTGATGCATAGTCACAAAGGTAGTTGTTCTTTGAACCCTTTGCATCAGAAGGTTTCAAACTAGTCCTTGAAGTTGGTTTTGCTTTGTCAAATGAGTTTGGCCTCCATGGAAGAAGAACACCACCATTTGAGGCATTGCTATGTTGAGTTTGAGTGTTGCTTTCAAAGTTCAGCTGCCCTTTCCGGGGAACATGTTGTTGTGGAGGCTCTTTGAAGGGAATGAGTTTGCCACAAAAGATGATGTTCTTTGCAGTTGTTGCACAAGTTGATGAGGTGGTAGTGGTGAAGTCTTCACTGAAGAACTCGAAGAAGTCATCATCGTTGGCTGATGGTGATGAACTCTGTCCTTCTTCTTTGGATAAATCATCCGATTGAGCTGAATCACTATAAGTTGGAAGGTCACAAAGGGATAGAGTTTCTTCTTGTTCTTCTTCATATGGGTCTTGCAGTAGAGAATTTTCTTCATAATTCCCTGCTTCTTGGTATGAGAAAAAATCTTTGGGCACCATATTGTTACTCACACTAAAGAGAGAAACAATAGGGAAAGAGAATATAGATATTTGATATGGGAGAAGAATGAGGAATTCCCAATATATGTATAGGCAAGTAGAGAGTTAAAACAATTAATGGCGATGCCTTCTAGATGAATATGAATAAAGAAATGAATAGGGGAAAAAAAGGTCCACATATTTAGGATTTCAATAACTAGAAGAGCAGGCGCCAAAGGCCAAAAATAATTAGGATTAAGTGCTTCTAGATTTCTTACTCTCTGATTTTGACTTATGAGTTTTCTTTGGAGGAGTTTTGTTTTGTTTAATGGAGGCTGCTTGGTTGTCCCCATGTGTCTTACCAAAGTTTATGGTTGGCTTCTAGTTACTGAAAGAGTCCCACCCCCAGTCCCACCCTGATTGAGGCACCTTTTTTTTAAAAAAATTGGGATCAGTTGGTATAAGAGTTAATTTGTGGATATCATAATTAATATATTTTTTTAATTTAATTAAAGACAAATCATTTATGTTGAGACTAAATAATTCATAAAAATATTTTTTTTATCCCAAATAATTGACATAACTAGAATTTAAACATGTGACTATATACTTACCTATACATGACATGTATTGTGTGATTACCCACTTTGATAAAGACACTTATTTTATTTAGAAGTGAAGTTTTAATTTGTTTCTCAATATATTTTTGAAACATTAATTTTGTAATTTAATTAGTGATATCAAATTGGCGTCAATGATGATTTTTGGTCCTTTTGAATGACATTAATTTAATTTTAGTAAACAGTAATACTTTTTTCATGTAAAAAAATAGTAATTTTTTAATTACTTTGATGTAGAAACGTATTATTTGAAAACTAAATTAATGTACTCTATGACTAGATTGATGTTTTGAAAATCTTTTGAGTTTACTCTTGTATTTAGTGGTTGGCAAGTTGAAACGGGTGGAGCAGGCATGTTCATCAGCATATACCAGCACATTTATGCCTTTTGCCTATACTCATTATTTGTAATTCATAGTAATGACAAAGACTTAAATTTCTTTTATATTTTTTTTTGGTCTTTGATCGGGAGTATCTACCGCCGATAGTAGTGACTAATTTTCAGTGGAGAAACTGAAGGCGTCACTTAAAGCGGGAGTCCCTTCCCAACTTGGATTTTTTCCATACGCAAGGGCCAGGATTCGAACTCTGGACCACTTGTTTAAGGGAATAAAGCCCCAACCAGCTCACCCCAACTCAAGTTGGTTAAATTTCTTTTATATAAGGAAAGGGGACTTAGATCGGTGGACTTAGATCGGTACATATATGACTTTGTAAGGTTAGATAATAATTTGTCAGTTTTTTTTTTATATAAAAGGTGTTTACAATTATTTTTCACTTTTGATTTTTGCAAGGTGTTTACACTTGAGGGGAGGGGATCGAAAATTAAATTAAATAGTTTAATGAAATACTAGTTAGTTTTTTTTTTTTGAAATTATGAGTTTAATATACTTCACTAAACTTCCTATAAAACAAAATGATGATTTACAGTCTCAATTCAATCATAGTTCACATCCAATATCCATAACTGAAACATGGCTTAAGTCATGCATGCATAGAAAACCATAGAATGCTTAAGGGTCAATAAACAGGTTGCAAAAAGAAATTCTATGTCTTAATTAGTCCAAGAACTCTTTAAAATCATTGAACTGAACAATTATCATATATAAATCTAACAATAAGCAGCTCAAACCTCAAGGATTCAACCTAACACTCACCATAGATAAAGTTCCAAGCTTTCTATGGTAATGAGAGATTCTAACATGTTCCTGGAGCACATTTAATGTGTTCTCTAAGAAGGATATCTACAATTTATTTTAAACAAACATACATAAATTTCTTACTATTAACTTATGATCAATGGTAGATTTATCTCTTAGAGCATGTATTAATTGTATCCTATGAGTATGCAATAATTTTCTCATATGGTAATACTTGAGAGATACCTTAGTAACTAGAAAGAGAAAGGCTAGGGGTTTGTGGTCAATTTTGGGGGGGTGTAACACCCCAAATTCTGACTATGTTAATAGTAATAGCAGAATTACAGTGTTTTGTATTTTCTGTGTGTTATAAAAATAATTTAACTGTTCTGAGATCATTTTTGATCGTTTTGTATGATTTGCTCCTGGTCAGGAAAATAATAATTTTTGGTCTGAGGAAATTCTTATCTGATTTATTCAGAGGCAGGGGATCTTACTAAACCCAAATCTGAGTGACACAGAAAAGAATCTTTTAATTTTTAGAATTTATCTATGAAATAAAAATATTTCATGGATAAATATTTGCTATTTTATTTATAGCAGTTACTGCTATAAATTATTTGACCCGATAAATTTTAACTGACAGAAAATATGTTTAGAATATTTTCTGTAGGCTAAATCAAAACGAACCAATAGGAATCATTCAAAATAGGTGGCTGGACTTTTCTAAAACAATAGGAAGTGGTCAAACAAAGGGGCAAAGACTTTGTTGTGGACCATCAGATAAAAAGCTTGATTAAGATGTTTTCGATCATAACCGTTGATCAGATTAATGGTGTGAAATGAATACTGATAAAATCACTAAGTAATATTCACTGTAGATGAGATCAATGGATAGGAAACAAAGTTCATTTCAAAGGCTAGGATGGAATCAAATATAGTGGCTTGACTTTTACTTAGTAGTTAATTTAACCTAATTTAGTCATCTTAATTACCTAATTAAGAAACTAAGTAAACTAACCTAGTTATTAATTAGTTATAATCTAATTGCTAATTAGATTTTTTAATTTTATTTAGAGGCTATGATATATGTAATTATATATTTAATTAATTAATTATGTAATTAGAATGTTAATTAAGTATAGTTAAGAAACTTAACCTAATTAATTAGCTATTTAATTAGCATACAATTAGGCTTTAATTGAAAACAAATTAAGACCCTAATCTCATTAAGGCCACACGGCCATGCAGCCTTGGGAGGCTTCTCCAAGGTTCTTGAACCATCTTGCCTGACATAGCATGACCAAAAGATGACCAAGCCATGTGCAATTACATGTGCACTCAAGTTGTGATATTTTGGTTCAAGCAAATCCTAATATTTCTCTACACACTCACACGACAGCCCACTCCCATTTTACTATCAATATTCACTTTTCTCTTTCACCAAAAAGCTTTCATTATATTCTCTCAAAATTCCAAGAACACATAGAAGCTTTTCCCTTCCATTTTCTCTCTTTGTGTTTCGGCCCCAACACCCACATACACTACCTAACTTCTATAATTTCTACTCTTATCATTTTCTAAACCTAAACAACCTCCTAAACACTTTTCATTTAGGAGATTTTGTCAAAATCCTACTCTAAGTGCTTCAAAATCCAAGTTCTATCTTACTTCCCTAGAGGTAAACCTTTGATTTTATGGTTTAAAATTTAATTTGTGATTTTTAAACCATGTTTGTTCCATGGTTTATCATTATTAAGCCTTGTTTGTGATTTTACTAATTGTTTTAGAATTGTTAGGAATTTGTTTAAGGCCACACGAAATCAAGGAGAAGGAGAGGAGCTTGAGGATCTTGTCTTCAAGAGGTAAGAGGGAGATTTTACCTCACCAACCAAGTTTTGGTGGTGTGGGGATGGTTTTGTATGATGAAAATCTCATAAGGGTTTATTTACCTATTGTTTGATGTGTCTTTATTTGTGTTTGTGGTGTTTATGGTTTTATAATTGTGTTTTGCATGTGTGATATATGATTTTAGCTTTGATATATGGTTGTATGTATGATTTTGAATGCATGTAAGTGTATGTGTAATTTAGGATGTGAACAACATGATAAAACGATTGTATGAATGCTCCAAAGAGCAATGAGGCTCACGACCATACTAGGGTTTAGAGGACCATAGTCATGAAAATGATGGATTCAAATGAGAATTAAGGATTTAAATGAAAAGGAAATGAATTTGAACAAGTTTGAATATAACAAGTAAAATGATTTTGGGAAAATAATTTGGTATAATTAAGTAAATAGGTTATCAAATAAAGTAAGTGTCAAATATTTGAAGTTTACTGACGTATAGCTCACCTTACGGGTTTTGAAGCGCGTCTGTAAAATTTGAGCTGTAATATGTGAAGTAAAAGAAAGAAATATCATTTTTGGGGAAACAATACAAATATCGATTTTTAGAGGGGATATACTACAAATTTTTATAAAAGAGGGACAAAATTATAATTAATATTTTAAGAAGGACCATATTGTAATTTTTATTTAAAGAGGGGTCATATTGTAAATATTTTATAAATGAGGGGTCATATTGTAAATATTATATAAATGAGAGACTAATTCGTAAATATGAGTTTTATGAGGGACTATTGTGAAAATATTATTTAAGTGGGGACAAAAATGTAAATACTATATTTTTGAGGGACTATTATGTAAATATAAAAAATAAAGCCAATTTTAGTGTTAAATGAGAAAAATAGTATTTTTGATTTAAAACGTATAAAAAAATATGACTACGCGATGAAAATACAGTAATAATACTATTGGGTTATTGAGTGGACCCCAAATATGTGATAATGAATTGGAACTGTGATTAGTGCATAGTACATGCATTGGAAAGCTCTGATGGACTGTATGAGGCTATTTGCCTAGGAGAGACTACGCCTCTTGAGTGGGTGCGATATGCGTAGTGTAAGTCACTCGTTGACCTTAGGGGCATTGGGTGCGGGTTGCCTACAATGGGCAGTTGGTAGTTCTTCTATACTGTAGCTTAGACCGACGCAACACACCAATGATCCTAACCGAGACATTATTCTTAATCAAGATCTGATAAAGACTGTCGTATATATGCTAGATGTGCAAGATTGAGCACGTGGTCTGAGGTATGTTGGTACCGATAAATCTTTTCGATCACTCTCTCTGACTTAAGTTTTAGCTCCATGGAGTAGGAAATTGAGTTTGTGTGCATACATATAGTGATTGAGGGTATTATCATAATTAGGACTTATGATAATTGATTTATTGAATATTTGAATATTGGTAATGACATGATTGTAATTGTTGTTTACTACATGTGATATAATGATAAATGATGTTAGTGGCATAATTGTAATTATGATATGATAGCTGTATGAAATATTATATGTGTTTATCTTTATTGCTATCATACTGGTAATGGCGTAGGTGATCTCACCTCTTTCTATGTCTTTAAAAGTTGTTGAGCAAGAAGTTGAGCGAGAAGTTGAGGAATAACAAATCCCTGTTGAGGACGCTGAGTTTTGAAGAGATGGAGATGTCGTGCTTCCTTGGATATATGAGGTTGACGTTTTTTAGAGGATTAGAGTCATGGAACGTTGATTTAGATAGAGAGTGTATTTACTATTTGGGCGACCTAAATATTAGATTGAGTAGACAACAACTAGGACATCATTACTTTAGTGTTAATATTTATGTACAACTAGAGTTTCCAATATCTATTAGGCAGTACTGGGGGACTTACTACCGTACCCCTAGTGAGGCTAGTATTGTGTCGTCTGCTCGGATACCTGTCTGTAGGACTTCACGTCAAGCTGGATTCCTATATGCTGAGGAATCTGAGGAGGACCCGTTTGAGGGTTCTGCTGTCTAGTAGGACTTGGGTGATATGTTAGTTTAAATTAAAGTTTAAATATTTTGGAAGTCTAATTTGTAAAATATCTAAGTATGACAGTACTAAAGGCTTGTATGTATATATGATGTAAATTATTTGTGACAATGTTGTTACGTTTTTATTTTCTACTAAGTTTATCTTATTATTATTATGAAATTTTATAACTCGTACTTATATTACAAGCACGATTTCTAATGAAGGGGTAATTTGGTAATTAAGTAACATAAAATGTGGCGCCCTAAGAAGGGTGTTACATACAAATGGTATCAGAGTCGGGACCTCTCCCAGTACGGTTAGATTCGAGGACGAACCAAGCAGAAGTTGGTGGGCATGTGGCGTCCCGGGGCCGACAAAGACGGGGAGTGATCGTCGGTGCAATGAAGCACGGACAAGGAGCGGCTCCTGGCAGGCTTCTAGGCGGAGGGTCTGCATGAATGAACTAAATACGCACCGAAATGAGAGGGATTCAGAGACTATGTAGGTATGGGACTGCATAGTTGAGGATGGCTTAAAGGAATTGATTTGACGTAGCCATATCAACAAGTTGTAACTTTTTTCGGGAGCCTAGAACATAAGAACTATATGGTTAAGCGTGCTTGACCTGGAGCAATTGTGGGATGGGTGACCTCCTGGAAAGTTTCCTAGGATGCATGTGAGTGAGGACAAAGCACGCTGAAAAGACCCGTGTTAGTTTGTGAAGACACTCGTCAATCCTGCAGGCAGTCCCGGGGACGTTAAAAGTGGTGGATGAAGAGTTTACGCCAGAATAAAAGTTAAAACAGAGGGAAAAGCGTGGTAGACAACTGATTCAAGTTGAAAAACCAAAAATACATACTTTAAAGTTTCTACAAATCTTTCTAAACTTTATCTGTTCCTTCTAAAACCTTATTCCAAAGTTAACTTTAATTAAACCCATCAAAATGCCCAAAATTACTCACTTTCCTTTACTTTGTTTTATCGATAATGGGTTTTACCAAAAGAGGGGAACAAACCCATAAACTGTCTTTCTTTAAGCATAAACTTAATATCTTCACACTCTACCATTAATGTAGAATATGCAATTGCTGAATGCTTATTGTTTTGGACCGGGTTCCAGTTTAGCATATTAAGAGCAACTTGACTTGTCATAATGGGTCCCAACTAACGTTAAGTTCCTTTAAATTAACAAATATGTCTATTCATGAGAAGTAAATATTTCTAAGAATTCCACATAAATCAAGGATATAGTTATAAGAGATAATTATCTTAATAGATTCTTATCCTTATTAATAATATTTATTATCCATTAATATATATTTAAACATGATTATCTATATTGACTCTCCTATAAATACTACACAAGGTAACAAAGGTATGCATCTAGCCCTTAAACACTACTCACCTTGTGCATGGTCTAACTTGAGCATCAGAGTGTCTTTTACAAGTATACCCACTCCTGACATCACCGTTGCTGCCATCGTGCTACGGAGGAAACCACCTTCATCAGTCTTACTCAGGTGATCCTCTGAAACTCATTCTGAACATTGGCGCCTTTTGTGGGAACGATAAATTTCGAATCCCACCACCACCACCATCATGGTAACAAATAGACAGAACTGCACCACCGCTGCATAAAACCAATCATCTACCAACTGCCATCTTGGTTCCGCTGTTGCCCAAAACCTAGTCGCTACTCAATTAGAACCCAGACATGATGGAGTAGAAGCTTCTCTCATTGGCAAGAGCTCTTCTCCTCTTCTGTGGCATTTTCTGGCTATGCAACAACTTGGATCACGTGGAGCCCCTTCAGGCGAAGCCAAAGTGCGAATGTTACCATTATAACATTTAGGCGCGAGGGAGAACGACGAGGGGATTTTGTCAAAACAGGGCGAATCATGCCTCCCTGAATTGTCACAAGAAAAGTTAATCTCCTTGGTCATACTCCAAGATGAATGCATACATAAGCTGCAAAGAGCTGTTAACCCAAAAAGGGAGGAAGAAAATCGAGTTCCCCACAATAATTGCAAAAATAGAAGGGAACCAGCCTATGACGGAGGCCGCGATCAAGAAAATTTCAGGGTAGCAGAACTTGGACAAAGGGTTTGTAATCTGGTGAGAGAAAATCAAGAGCAGGAACCATGATGAAGGAGATCGATTAAGCAAATCAACATTTCCCGGACGAGTTGATGGCTTATAAAATCCTTAGGCACTTTAAATATCCAACTAATATTGAAGCCTATGAAGGGACCTCGGACCCCCAAGAGCACTTAGATGCTTATGTATCAGCCTCGATGTTTGCTAGGGGAGATGATTCACTCATGTATTATACTTTCCCTCTCCCCTTGAAGAAATCCACCTTGACATAGTTCACCACCCTAACTCTGAAATTCGTTGATGTTGGTGTATGCCCTAGAGGCCGATACATTTTCTGTATTTACATACATTCTATTATGTTATTTTAATATATGGGGCATTTCATTTATTGTGTTCTTTTTAATAAACATAATAAAGTCTTTAGAATAGTAAGTTTGATGCCATAGGACATCAAGTGGATGACTTGATCGTGAGATCTTTTTGGTTATAACACTATTCTTAAATGTCTCTAATCAAGTATTATTGTTAACTAGGACAATAATAATACATTAAGACTAATATGTGCATAGACTGATGACCACATCTCACGGGTCATGGATATGAGATATCAAGTCTACACATAGGTACATATTAGAGTAATGATGTACTAGATTGACCCACCATGGGAATGCTACATGGATCGTTACGTGAGTGTCATAAGCGATTCTCATAGTGATAATGGTGCTTGTGGTCCTTTGACCTAAAATCACTACGATTCCTACATGAGGAGTTGTGTGTTTTAATACCATCAAATGTCATCTATAACAAGGTGATTATAAAGTTAGTTATTGGATATACCATGAATCATGCAAAGGGATGTGAGTGACCTAAATAGGATTTGTCACTCCTACATAACAGGAGCGATATCTTCGGGCCCCTTGATTGAGTGAGACTGCGAAATGCATGGTCATGCCCAAATGAGTCAATATGAGATATTGATTTCATTTGTTGTTACAAAGTCTAGTCGAGTATCAGGAAACGAAGGATTGGATTATACAAGGGTGACGCATTCCATGTCTTGTGTTTAATCTAGATATCATGACAAAAGGACTAAATGATATGGAAACATTGGTCACGGAAAGGTTATGTCAAATCACTGACATTCTTATTACTTGGGTAGCAGCGATGTGTTGCTAGATACCACTCACTGCTTGTAATATTAAAATGAGATTTTAATATTACTGCCAACGTAATGAGAACCTGCAGGGTCACACACATAGAGCAGACTAAAATTGGAGCAATAAATCTAAGTTGGACTCGGATTCAAATATGGGCCAGACTCATAACAAATGAGTTTAGGGTTACACAGCTTACCTTGCTGCTGATTACACTCACTTAAGGTAGTCACTATTATAAATAGTATTGCTAAGGGACTGCTAAGACATACATATTACACAACCTTAGCTGCACCTACAGAAAAGTGAGTGAGAGAGCGACAAGTTTCTTCTCTTTTCTTTGCAGCTAGTACTGTGTGAGAGACGTAAGGCTTCTCTTTGCGAACATTGGACGTTCGTGAGTCTGTTCGTGTGGATACCGCAGAGACATCATTTCTATTACGATATTAGTGATTCACGTCACTCCCTTTTGATTATGCTTCAAGAGGTAAATATTTTAAAAACTCGGATTATGACTTTTCGCATGGATCCTTGGTGGGAATCCTATTTTTTCGCTGCATGATGTATCCACAATTTCTAACAGTTGATAATTGGGATGACTTGTCCTTGAGATTTTTGTTGCATTTTATCACCAGTAAGGCACAACTAAAATCCATTTCATATATTTCCTATATCAAACAAGGAAAAAAGGAGTTACTCCTGGATTAAATGGCCCGATTCAACAAAAAAAATTGTGAACATCCTTGACTGGGATGAGAGGCTTAGCCTACACTACATGAGGAAAGACCTTCATTCTAGTACTTTCTCCTTTTCATTTGCTAAGAAAGAACCATGGACGATAGACGAGTTCTGGGCTAGAGCAGACAAGTACATCAATGCGGAAGATATTATCCGTGCCAGGAAGCATGTAAATAAAGAAGAGGAAACTAAACCAAAGCCAATACAAGCTCCCTCATAACCCCGAAACTTGAAGCCTTTACCGAAAATGAAATACCAAGACTACAGCCCATTAACACACCTCGGGCCCAAATTTATCAAGAGGTCATGAACATAGAGCTCAGAGATATTCAGAAGCCTTCTCTATTGAGGAAACATGCATAAAAAGATAAATTCAAGCATTGTATGTGGTATACCACTAAAGATTGCATCAATCTCCAGGATGCTATCGAATACTTAATTCGAGATTGACGCTTGGCCTGATATATAAGCTAGTCTCGGAATGATAGTCAGAAGGGTAAGCAGAATTACAGGAAGAGGAGTTATAGTCCTCAGAGAAGCTCTTCCCCATATTAGAGAATGTGGTCACCACTAAGATGGTCACCATCAAGGAATGAAATTCGTAGAGAGGGCCCATCTTGGGATAATGGCCAAAATCAAGATAAGGCATGACCCGAGATCCTTCTACCTAGGATAATGATTGTTGCCATGTTGAAGTAACCCGGACAATCAACACAATTTTGGGGGGCTTCACAAGTGGCGGCGAATCCAACAATGCAAGGAAGAAAGCTCTCTGGGTTGTGCTAAGCGTGGCTTCCCATTCGTTTTCAAAAGTGGAAAACGAATCTTAGAAGACACCACTGATCTCTTTTTCAGATGAAGACTATGGAAGCATCATTTGGACCTTGATGACCCCATGGTGAGATCCGGGATAATCACCAACGCTGAGATGCGACATATATTTATTGACCAAGGAAGCTCAACTGACATCATTTTTTTAGATCTTTTTGAAAAGTTAGAACTCTCGAAGAAGGATTTGATCACGTACACTGGAGTGCTAATCGACTTTACAGGAAATAAGATCACCCTGGTGGGATACATCAAAACCCACTTAAATCTGGGAAAGAACTGTTGACCTTTTTTATGTACCGCAAGTGTACGGGTCGTGCAAGTAATAAAATGATGAGTTAAGTTCGTTCCCTCGAGGATTAGGATTAATATCTTAGCTAACTATTAACTATTAGTTTAAGAAATTCTATTCAAGGACATACAAATTTGGAGAGGGAATGTGACTTGTTTAAAAGACTAAAAAGCTCTAATGAGATATTGAGATTCAAGGATTGGAGGATAGGGACTCCTTTTTCACTAACTATTCCACTTGATAATATGCAATCAAGGTGAGTGTTATGCATAAATGATTTGTTGGCATAAGAAACTCCACTAGTTAAACGCCTATGTCTAAGTCAATTAAGCTTATGTAATTTGCTTAGTTCACTATGTGTCCATGAAAACCAAAGCAAATTCCATTCATTAAGATTGATTCTTAACAATTGTCATGCATGACCAAAGGGTATATCTCTATCCCATTAGCTAATTAAATCACTAATCCACTTGAATGAAATTAAACATGCATCAACCATATTCATGATCTAAAACCTAAATCCCTATGTCTAGTTCAATAGATTCAACCAAAACACAATAAATGTTGGCCACACATTCATGAGCATTAAGAGAAATATGGATGAACAAAACACATTATCATAAACAAATCACAAGGTTACAAAATCATTAAGTTTACATAGAAAGATCCAAAGGAATCCCTAAAATGAAGTTAGCTAGCCATGGGTCACGAAAATGCCAAAACCATTTCCATGCCCATGCCCTAGAATGAGGGAGAGTAAAGAAAGAAGAGGGGAAACTCTATAATGTTGGTGCTTAGATGAATGATCCTCCTTTAAGAAGGGTGGCTTCCACTTCTAGTCTCTTTACAGCTCTCCAAAACTGTCAACAAATGAGCCCTAGCTTCATTTCTTTCACGACCCAGAACTCCCTCCTTTTTAATTTGAAAGCGTTGTATTTATAGGTGCTGCAGACATCCACATGCCGCGGCGTGCAATTTTACACGCTGCAGCGTGATAGCCTCTGTCTCCTCAGTGCGCAGCAGCCTGAGAGCAGCACGCCGAGGCGTGAACACATCCACGCCGCGGCGTGGGAAGCTGAGACGTCTCCTGGCTCTTCTCTTCCCATGTTGGCCCACATGCTACTCCAATTCATCCATTTTTTAGCCTAACCTACAATTTACAGTTCACTCGATTAATCACAAGAGCAAAATCAACATATTCTAACAAAAGAATTGAAAATATGTTCACAAAATAAAGAGGAAGACAACAACAAACTTTTGCATAAAAAATAAGGCTATAGTCTCCCAATTATGCCTAAGAACAAGGACTGAGCAATCAATAAAGAACTGATATAGGGCACAAATAATTGCATTTTATGGAGTTATCACACCCCCAAACCTAGATTTTTGCTAGTCCTCGAGCAAAACCAAGTATGAGTACACAAGCATTTATAAAATCTACCCATCATGCATTCAACAGCTAACATGGGTTCCACATTCACACATCTGCTAGTGCACCATGGTTGCATAATCCTCAAAGAATGCTCATGCCTCATAATTTACTCCATACACATGCAATCCTTATCATGTTAACAATCGCAGCTTCCTTTCATTTAAATCACCTTTTCCACAAGCATGCAAGCTAACTTTTCAAATCAAATCATGTTCATCCGGATAAGCTTATGAGCATACAGATGAATATGAATCAAAGAATCCCCAAGATTGTAATTCAACTCATTCTCCACTAATGTAAATTGCACACAATTGAGGATCAAGAGAGACTTTAATAGCTTGTAGTGTAAGGCCAAGGTGATGGGATGAAGAACAAGGGAGAAAGGAAAACATACAAACGTTGAAAACATAACATAGCATTTTAGGACTTGAGCCACAACAAGGCTCTGCAAAAATGACATAAACAACACTCTCTAGAACCACTTAAATGCTCTTTCGCATTTGCTTCCTTTCTTACACTTTTTTTTTTAACATTCCTATTTTCTTTTCTTTTCTTTACAAACAAAGGTAATTTATTGTGCAGCCAAAGGTTCCTTCAAGTCACTCTTGTATTGAACAACATAGACACCCTAATCATTGGACTCAAATCGAGAAATAACATGCTATGTACTCAACAAACAACATTTATGGTGAGGTGAAAATGCAATGAAATTTCATATGCATTGGAATGGTTACATGGGTTGGGAGAAATAAAGGTGATGAAAGAAAATAGAAGGCCAAACATTTATAAAGCTTCAAAGAGGACCTAAGGATATGATCATGTCAAGGTAAGCTTTTTAGGCTCAATCGGTCCAAACAATGCCCTAATCATTTCCTCACTCAAGCACAACCTAGGATTTCGCCTCAAAAGAGTTACAAGACAATTTTTTTGGATAAAAGAGATCTCCACATGCATAGTTCATAAACATTCTCTAGATTCGCACTCAAACCATTTCAAAGTTACACAAGCATACAAGTGGGATGTGCTCAAACTAGATTGTTTCATCATGCGTTAGAGATTGCATATGGATTCACCTAAATAATGAGATCAAAACACATCTATACTCATCATTGGACAACCATCAATGCATAGCAATTGGCATAAACAATGCATTCCAAAAGATTTTACTTTTCAACATGCATTAAGAACAAAACAACAAAATTAACCAAGCACTACCACCAGCAATAGTCAAAACATAAGAAGTAGCAAATACAAACATCACAAAGCAAGTTAGACACCCCCAAACCTAAGGGAAACAGTGTCCTCACTGCTCAAAATATCTGAAAACAAACAACAAAATAAAACAGAAAGATGCCCTGACTGCATCATAACTACACATCATCATCGTCATCTGGGATGATCTCAGTATCACCACCATTATCATGACCTTCAGCTGCTGGATCCTGGGGCTGATGGGATGGTCCAGCACCATCGTAGGGAGAGGAAGCAGACCCCGGAAAGCTGTCCATGGGAAACCCCGAGCGCTCAGCCAGCCACCTCAGCATGGTAGTTATCTGAGTTAGCCTAGCATCCACAGAAGCACGCCACTCATCATCAAACGGAGGGGCCGCTCTGGCTTCACTCTGCCCCCACCTCTGTCACTGTCCTGGAGCCAGAGGATGTTTCAGCTTCTGCAGGATGGTGTCATTACGAGGCTGTTTGATATCAACAAGCTCCTCATGAGGGCCCCACTGGACCTGAGATTTGCTGCAAAGCTGGTGGATGAGGAATGGGAAAAAGAGGCTTCTGGACTCATTTATTGACTTGTGAATATGCTCATGAATAATCCTGGCAATATCAATGGACCTGTGCTCAAGAATGGAATAGATCAGGATGGCACGATCCCTAGTCACCTCGGACATGTTGGCAGAATGGATTATCCGGGCGCTGATGAAATGATACCACACGCGAGCCTCAGGAGTCAAATATGAGCGGGGGAAGTTCCTGGGCTGCTGATCTTGAACACTGAGGACCCATTGCACAGGTTGAGCCTCATGAATGCAGATATGATAGGTGATAACATCCGGGTCCAGGCCCTCCTCCGTCCCCATGTGGAGGAACTCCGAGTACTCACAAATCTCCCCAGGATTAAGTAAGCCCAATGCACGTCGAATATCCTCAACGGAGAAAGAGATCGGGCGGCCACGCACTCTGACTATAGATGTTTGCTAGTCAGAGAATGCCACGTTCGCATAGAACTCGCGAACGATTGGAAGAACAGCAAACACTGGGTGCTTTGCAAACCGCTTCCAATTGTAGTGGTTCATAATCTGCTGGATCTCTAGGTGGAGAGCCTGTTTGAAGCTGAACCCCCTCTCAGGAATGACTGGTTTGGTGACCAGCACAGAGTACTTCGCTTTGGCCTTGGCTGAAACGAATTTCACCCTATCAAAAAGGTGAGGCGGAGAGGGCTCCCCACTGCGCCGGCTAGTATCACCCTTCTGGCGCTTATGAGTCATTATGCAGTCAAACTAGGGTACCTAGCTCTGTCAAAAACAAAGTGCTAAAGTTAGAACAACAATTTACCAAAGGGCCTAAGATAGGTACAAAAAAATAGAAAAAAAAAACAATGAATTCATTATACAAAACATGATGGCAGTTACATAAAATATGTAAATTAAATCAAAGAATAAACCCACCAATCCCAAAAAAAAAAGAATCAGGCGCGCAAAAGGGGTTCACATCGAGGCGTGAAAATCCCTGCGCCGCGGCGTGTATGCACAGCGACGGCGCGCATGGCTGGGGCTTTACAGCCACTAAAGGCACCCAAATTTTCACCCAAAAACAGCCCCCTAAACTGAGATTTATAGCATTGCCTCGCATTATCATCAATCAAAAACAAATATTTAAAGCAAAAATCATTCCAAAACAAATAATAAGGAAAAGAAAGAAAAAGAAAAAGAAAAAAAAAGTAGAGAAAATGCAAAAATGAAAGGAGAAGAGGAAGAGGAAGAACTGAATGTTACCTGGAGGAGGAGTGTAGTGTAGATGGAAGAAAAATGCGCAGTAAAACAAAAGCTGAATGTTGGGGGAATGGGGGAAAAAGATAGTAAATGGAAGAGAGAAAAAGGGGGAAATGGAGAGTAAAGAGAAAATGAAGGCTTATGCCCCTTTTTGTACAGGAATGGTGCCTCAGTGAAACGCACGTTTCACACCCCACACACCCTTTTTTTTGGCACCATCGCGTCGAGGCGTGAATTTTTCCACGCCGAGGCGCGCTGCTCGCGGTCTCACCATACTGATCAGCCAGAGACAGTTGCGCCACGGCGTTCAATTTGTCACGTCGGCGTGAGACACCAGACTGCCAAATTATGCAGCAAACCTGATTCCTCTACTGTAATTGCTTCCCAGAGGTCTCCACCACTTGTAAAATTAGTCCAAATAGCACAACTGCAGAGAGCAAAATCAAAATAGCATGAAACCTTAAAATTAAAAGCATTAGTTGTGTTGGACACAAAATAAAAAAGGTAAGAATAAGGGTGGTTCCCTCTCAAAAAAGGTAAGGACCTTTTTTATAGTCCAGGCAGGACTTTTTATGCAACTATTCTGGGGCAGCCAATGTGAGGGAGGTTTTCTCCCTATCGATTTCTCCTCCTAGGTAGGGCTTCAAGCGCTGGCCATTGACTTTAAAGGTTGACTTTCCCTCAAGATCTGCGACTTCAATAGCTCCATAAGGAAACACTTTTTCCACTTGAAATGGACCTGACCACCTTGATTTTAGCTTTCCCGGAAAGAGTTTGAGCCTGGAATTGTAAAGGAGGACTTTTTGGCCTTGCTCAAATCTCTTATGCACAATCTTCTTGTCATGCCAACTCTTCACCTTTGCTTTGTACAGTTTTGCATTTTCATAGGCTTGAAGCCTAAACTCATCAAGTTCATTGAGCTGCAGTAATCTCTTTTCACCAGCAGCTTGCAAATCAAAATTTAGCTGCTTTATGGCCCAATAAGCATGATGCTCCAACTCAACGGGCAGATGGCAAGCCTTCCCAAATACAAGCTTGTATGGAGACATACCAATGAGGTTTTTATAAGCTGTCCTGTATGCCCATAGTGCATCATCAAGTCTCCTTGACCAATCCTTACGGGATGGACATACTGTCTTCTCAAGTATTCGTTTAACTTCACGATTGGACACCTCTACTTGCCCACTCGTCTGTGGATGGTACGTGGTAGCAATCCGATGAGTTACCCCATACTTAGCCAAGAGAGCATTAAAGTACTTATTGTAAAAATGGGACCCTCCATCACTAATAATGGCCCTAGGAGTGCCAAAGCGGGTGAAAACTTATTTCTTCATGAAGTTTATCACTACCTTAGAGTCATTGGTAGGAAGTGCACACGCTTCCACCCACTTGGACACATAGTCCACTGCCACAAGAATGTACAGATTCCCATAAGAGGGGATAAAGGGGACCATAAAGTCGATGCCCCACAATCAAAAATATAAACCTCAAGAATGGAATTGTGGGGCATCTCATTTCTCCTTGAGATGTTTCCAGCTTTTTGGCATCTATCACATTTGCTGACATGAAAGTGCGCATCCTTGAAGAGAGATGGCCAATAAAATCCAGATTGTAGCACCTTGGCTGCTGTCCTTTCCCCACTACAGTGTCCACCATATGGAGAAGAATGACATTGGTTTAGAATTTGTTCAACTTCCTCCATAGGCACGTATCTTCTCAACATGTGGTCAGGGCACTGTTTAAACAAGAATGGTTCATCCCAGAGATAGTGCCTGACATCGTGCAAGAACTTCTTCTTTTGATGAAAGGTAAGATCCGGTGGCAACGCACCACCCACTATGTGATTCACAATGTCAGCGCACCATGGGTATGGACAAGTTGCCATAGCAAAGAGTTGCTCATCGGGGAATGCCTCATTAATTGTGATTGGTTCAACTTGATATTCCTTATTTTCCAATCTAGAGAGGTGATCTGCAACTTGATTCTCCGCCCCTTTCTTATCCCGAATCTCTAAATCAAATTCTTGTAACAATAAGACACAATGAATCAACTGCGGTTTTGTATCCTTTTTGCTCACCAGATATTTAATTGCGGAGTGATCCATGTAGACTATCACCTTAGTGCCCACCAAGTATGCCTGGAACTTACCAAATGTGAAGACAACTGCCAGAAGTTCCTTTTCTGTTGTTGTGTAGTTTAGTTATGCATCATTGAGAGTTTTGCTTGCATAGTATATGGAGCGAAACACGTTATCCTTCCTCTGCCCCAAAACTGCACCAATAGCATAATCACTGGCATCACATATTAATTCAAAAAGCAATTCCCAATCCGGAGTGATTATCACCGGGGCTGACATTAGTCTCCTTTTTAGCTCCACAAATGCACCTAGGCATAATTCATCAAAGTTGAACTGGATGTCCTTCTCCAATAAGTTGCAAAGAGGCTTAGAAATCTTGGAGAAGTCTTTTATGAATCTCCGGTAAAAACCGGCATGACCAAGAAAGCTGCGAATTCCTTTCACTGCATTTGGTGGAGGAAGTTTGTCAATCACCTCAATCTTGGCCTTGTCTACCTCCAACCCCTTGATAGAAACCTTGTGGCCAAGAACAATGCCTTCTTGAACCATGAAGTGGCATTTCTCTCAGTTTAGGACTAGGTTAGTCTCTTCACATCTTTTCAACACAGAAGAGAGAATCTGCAGGCAGCTATTGTAAGAATCTCCGAACACCGAAAAATCATCCATAAAGACTTCCAGGCCATGCTCAATCATATCCGCAAATATAGCCATCATGCAACGCTGAAAAGTTGCTGGTGCATTACATAACCCAAATGGCATTCTCCAGAAAGCAAACGTACCATAGGGACATGTGAATATTGTCTTCTCTTAATTTCAGGTGCTATGGCAATTTGGTTGTATCCAGAGTACCCATCAAGGAAGCAGTAATAAGCCTTCCCAGCCAATCTATCCAGCATCTGATCAATGAAAAGGAGTGGAAAATGATCCTTTCGGGTAACTTTATTCAATTTCCGGTAATCCATGCATATCCTCCATCCAGTGACCTTGCGAGAAGGAATGAGCTCATTATTTTCATTGGTAACCACTGTCATACCTCTTTTCTTTGGAACACATTGGACTGGAGAAACCCACGGGCTATCGGAAATAGGATAAACTATGCCAGCATCAAGCCATTTAATTATCTCTTTCCTTACCACTTCCTTCATTATTGGATTCAGTCGCCTTTGGTGCTCCATAACTCTATTCAGATTATCCTCCAACAGAATCTTGTGCATACAAATGGAGGGGCTAATGCTATGAATATCAGCAATAGTCCATCCAATGACATGTTTGTACTTCCGGGGCACACGAAGAAGTTTCTCTTCTTGCTCATCAGTGAGTGATGAAGATATGATTACTGGCAAAGTAGACATTGCTCCCAAGTAAGCATATTGCAAGTGATTCGGCAAAGGCTTCAACTCAAGCTTTGGGGGTTCCTCAATAGAAGGCTTAGGCAACTCCTTAGATGCTTGGAACTCCAAAGGCTCAAACTTGGATGACCTGAAATACTTAGGAAGAGCATCAAATCGTTTAACAAAATCAAGCACAACATCCCTAGTATCATCTTCTTGGTCAGTTGAAGTAATCAAAGCTAATGCAAGAGGGTAATTAGGAAAGTTAGCATGAAATGTATCAACAATGATATTATCAAGCATGCCTACATATGAACACTCTTCAGGATCATGAGGAAATTTAATTGTCTTGAAAATATTAAAAGTTACCTCTTGATCCTGAACTCTCATAGTCAATTCACCTTTTTGGACGTCGATGAGTGTTCTTCCTGTGGCCAGAAATGGCCTGCCAAGGATTAAAGGCACGTTTCTATCTTCCTCCATATCCAGAATTATGAAGTCTGCAGGGAATATAAACTTATCCACCTTGAGCAAGACATCTTCAACAATTCCCTTCGGGTAAGAGTAGGAGCGATCCGCTAGTTGGAGGGTAACTGATGTAGGCCTACATTCCCCCAAACCTAGCTTCTGGAAGATGGATAGGGGCATGAGATTAATACTTGCCCCCAAGTCACACAAGGCTTGCCCACAGAATTTTTCTCTAATTGCACATGGAATTGTGAAGCTTCCTGGATTTTTCAATTTTGGCGGAAGTTTTTGTTGCTAAACAGCACTGCACTCTTCTGACAATGCCACTGTCTCAAACTCACCCAGTTTCCACTTTTTTGACAATATATCCTTCATGAACTTCACGTAACTAGGCATTTGTTCTAATGCCTCTGCAAATGGAATGTTTATTTGAAGCTTTTTGAAGACTTCCAGAAATTTCTTGAACTGTGCATCCATTTTATGCTTGGCAAAGCGATTAGGAAATGGCAAGGCAGGAGAAGTGTTCTCTTCTTTCTTTTTAATTTCATCCTTGATTGGCTCTTCCGTGCTCTTGGCAACAACCTTACTCCCTTGGTCTTTCTTGTACACAATCTCTTCTTCTTGGGTCACCTTAGCATCATTAACAAGCAATTTGGTCTTAGGATTCCCTTCTATGTTCTTCCCACTTCTTAGGGAAATAGCTTTGCAATCTTTTGGGTCACCTTTTGGATTACTGACGGTATCACTTGGAAATGACCCAGGAGGTCGATTGTTGATAGCATTCGCCAATTGCCCCATCTGTGTTTCCAATGCTCTCATTGATGCTGTTTGACTTTGAATCATTGCATCATTTCTAGCTAAATGAGCATCAGTTTTAGACATATAAGAATCAGATTTAACCATAAATTGCATGAACATGTCCTCAAGTGATGGTTTCTTCTCTTGCAGTGGTGGTCTTGCTTGTAAAAGGAAACCAGGATGATATTGTGGTCTCTCATTTCCAGCTGATGAAGAGGTTGCTCTTTGGTTATCTCTCCATGAAAAGTTTGGGTGATTCCTCCACCTAGGATTGTATTGTTGAGAATAGGGGTTATTTTGAGAAGGACGGTAGTTTCCCACATATTGAGCACTCTCCATATTAGATGGGCATCTATCCGTTGCATGGTTGTCTCCACATCGGTCACACAACACGAATGGGCTTTGATGAGAGCCTACACCCAAACTGTCCAACTTGTTAGCAATCGCAGCCACTTGAACAGAAAGTGATGTAAGTGCATCCACATCATGCACTCCAGCCACCCTTTTTGGGGTATTTCTTGCAGATGGCCATTGGTAGCTATTGGCGGCCAATTCCTCCAACAATTGGTATGCCTCATCAAATGATTTACTAAGCAAGGAACTACCGGAAGCTGCATCCATAATTGGACAGTGGTGAGGCAACAAACCTTTATGAAATGAATAGATTTGGTGCCATGGTGGTATCTCATGGTGAGGAAACCTTCTCAGAAGATCCTTGTACCTCTCCCAGGCTTCATACAAGGATTCAGATTCGGCTTGTGTAAATGAGGTGATATCATTCACCATCTCCGCAGTCTTGGCAGGTGGGAAGTATTTGTTCAGAAACTTGCCACATACATCATTCCAAGTGCTTATAGACCTTCTTGGCAAAGATTGTAACCAGCTCTTGGCTCTATCCCTGAAAGAGAAAGGAAAGAGCCTTAAACGGATGGCGTCTTCAGAAACACCATTATGCTTGAAGGTGTCACAAATCTCCAAGAAATTTGACAAATGAGCATTTGGGTCTTCACTTGGCAACCCACCAAATTACACTGATATTTGTATCATCTGTATGATGGCAGGCTTGATTTCAAAATTATTGGCTCGGATGGGAGGCCTTGTGATACTCGATTGAAGATTACCCATCTGAGGAGTAGCAAACTCCCTCAAAGGCCTTGTGTGATCATTGTGATCTCCCATTGTAAGTGTACCTAAAACAGACAAAGAATGAAACTTGATTTAAAATGAAATAAAAGAAAAACTTGAACTAGAACTAATCAAACTTGTTGTCAATATTAGCAAAGTAGAAATTAGCCGTAATCCCCGGCAACGGCGCCAAAAACTTGTTGACCTTTTTTATGTACCGCAAGTGTACGGGTCGTGCAAGTAATAAAATAATGAGTTAAGTTCGTTCCTTCGAGGATTAGGATTAATATCTTAGCTAACTATTAACTATTAGTTTAAGAAATTCTATTCAAGGACATACAAATTTGGAGAAGGAATATGACTTGTTTAAAAGACTAAAAAGCTCTAATGAGAGATTGAGATTTAAGGATTGGAGGATAGGGACTCCTTTTTCACTAACTATTCCACTTGATAATATGCAACCAAGGTGAGTGTTATGCATAAATGAATTTGTTGGCATAAGAAACTCCACTAGTTAAAAGTCTATGTCTAGGTCAATTAAGCTTATGTAATTTGCTTAGTTCACTATGTGTCCATGAAAACCAAAGCAAATTCCATTCATTAAGATTGATTCTTAACAATTGTCATGCATGACCAAAGGGTATTTCTCTATCCCATTAGCTAATTAAATCACTCATCCACTAGAATGAAATTAAACATGCATCAACCATATTCATGATCTAAAACCTAAATCCCTATGTCTAGTTCAATAGATTCAACCAAAACACAATAAATGTTGGCCACACATTCATGAGCATTAAGAGAAATATGGATGAACAAAACACATTATCATAAACAAATCACAAGGTTACAAAATCATCAAGTTTACATAGAAAGATCCAAAGGAATCCCTAAAATGAAGTTAGCTAGCCATGGGTCACGAAAATGCCAAAACCATTTCCATGCCCATGCCCTAGAATGAAGGAGAGTAAAGAGAGAAGAGGGGAAACTCTATAATGTTGGTGCTTCGATGAATGATCCTCCTTCAAGAAGGGTGGCTTCCACTTCTAGTCCCTTTACAGCTCTCCAAAACTGTCAGCAAATGAGCCCTAACTTCATTTCTTTCACGACCCAGAACTCCCTCCTTTTTAATCTGAAAGCGTCGTATTTATAGGTGCTGCAGACATCCACGCGCCGCGGCGTGCAATTTTACACGCCGCGGCGTGATAGCCTCTGTCTCCTCAGTGCGCAGCAGCCTGAAAGCAGCACGCCGAGGCGTGAACATATCCACGCCGCAGCGTGGGAAGCTGAGACGTCTCCTGGCTCTTCTCTTCCCATGCTGGCCCACATGCTACTCCAATTCATCCATTTTTTAGCCTAACCTACAATTTACAGTTCACTCGATTAATCACAAGTGCAAAATCAACATATTCTAACAAAAGAATTGGAAATATGTTCACAAAATAAAGAGGAAGACAACAACAAACTTTTGCATAAAAAATAAGGCTATAGTCTCCCAATTATGCCTAAGAACAAGGACTGAGCAATCAATAAAGCACTGATATAGGGCACAAATAACTGTATTTTATGGAGTTATCAAGAACCCTCTATTCAAGAAGGTTAAGTTCCTTGTAGTAGATTATCCTTCTGCATACAACGTGATCATGGGTCGACCTTCCTTTAATGCCTTTAGGGCTGTGATTTCCATCCCTCATTTGGCCATGAAGTTCTTTGACTAACATGACAAGGTTGTCACAGTCAAAGAAGACCAGTCTATGACATGAATGTGCTATAATGAAAGCCTGAAAATTGCTAAGAGATATAGAATATAGACCAATGTGATAAATCTGCCTCGGTCACTACGAACCTTGTAATGTCCTCTTCTTGACTGAGTTGGATGTATGCAAAGAGATTCTTGATACACGTCCCCACCCAAAAGGAGAACTTCAATCCCTCCTCCCAGAGTCAATTCTTGGTACATTTACATAGATGGTTCCTTGAGTCCCAAAGGGAGCAACACCAGAATCATCATAGAAAATGGGGTCGGACTCGCGATGAAACATTCTTTAAAGTCTGAATTTCTAACCTTAAATAACTAGGCAGAATACAAAGCGTGTATCATGGGCATCGCTATGTCTAAGAAAATAGAAGCTACAAACATAATGCTCTACAGTGATTCACAACTGGCAACATCCCAAATCTGAGGAGATTACCAGGCTAAGGAACCCATACTGCAAAAAAAATACTTAGCTAAGGTAAAAAAGCTCTTAGAGAACTTTGATAGTATTAAGATAGAGCACATCCCCAGAAAATAGAACTTAAGAGCCGACATCCTATCAAAGCTTACCAACACTAAAAGTCCTAGTAATAACAAGTCCATGATCTAGGAGACATTACTTAAACTTAGTATTATGGACCCCGAGGTCCTCCTACTGGAAAAAAAAATGAAACATGGACCACACTCATTGTTGCCTATCTCTGAGATGGTATTTTACCCGAAGATTATAAGGAGGCACAAAAACTAGTATGAACAGTGGTGTGGTATACCATCCTTGATAATCAGTTATACCACTATGGATTCTCTTCTCCCCTCCTCAAATGTCTTTGACCGAAAGAAGCTGAGTACGTCTTAGCCAAAATCTACGAAGACAGTTGTGGTCACCATTTCAGAGGAAAGTCATTAGTGCGGAAAGTGTTAAGGGCTGGGTACTATTGGCCTAGCAGGGAAGCTGACATTATGGAACATCTCTAGAAGTATGACAAGTGTCAATGGTTCTCATACATTTATTCCATCCCACCATAAGAGCTATCTACGATGTCCATATCTTGACCTTTCTATCAGTGGGGAATGGACATCCTAGGTCCTTTCCCTCAGCCTCCGGACAGGTCAAATACTTAGTGGTAGTTATGGACTACTTCACTTAGTGGATACGGGAAGAACCATTATCTACCATCACCTCGACACATATACAAAACTTCACTTATAGAAATATCATTAATAGATTCGAAATCTTGAAGTCAATTGTCACGGATAATGAAAACATATTTACAGACCATGAATTTAAGGATCTCCTTGTCGGGTTTAAGATCAAGCAACATTTCACCTAGGTAGAACATCCAAAGACTAATGGACAAGCTGAGGCTGTAAACTGGGTTATACTTCGCGAGATCAAGAAGAGACTTGATGAAGCAAAAGGGAACTAGGTGAAACTGCTTGACCACATCCTGTGGGCATACCGGACCATACCCCACTCCTCAACTAGGGAAACTCCCTTCAAGCTAATCTATGGTTGCAAAGCCATGATCCTGATCGAGGTAGGAGAACCAAGGTAGAGAAGGCATAGTTTCTCTAAAGAAGTCAACCCAGATCTCATCCGTCAAAACTTAGACTTTTAGAAAAACATCGTCGCATTACCCACATTTGCGAAGGCTCTGTCAAATAAAGGACCATAGCCTGATACAATTCCAAAGTGATATCATAGAGGTTTGTGCCTGACGAGCTTATTTTGAATAGAGTGGATGTTGGAGGCAAGAACGTGAGAGAATGAAATCTAGCTCCAAATTGGGAGGGACCATACCAGATCACTTCCAAAATAGATATAGGAGACTATACCCTAGAGACCCTCATTGACAAAAGTATCAAGAACTTTTAGAACACTGATAAATTTTAGGAAATATTATAGTTGATAAATTTTACCTTTACAAATTTATCTCTTTAAGTACTATATTTTTATTTTTATCATGTAAGTGACATATTCCAATATGAATAAAATGGTTATGAATTTCTAGCACCTAGTTATTTCATTCAACTAGCAATTATCACAACCCATAAGGTCAAAGTACCTTGGAATGGTCCGAGTAATACAAGTTCCCTATTAGATAAGATATTTTGATGCAAAGAGGGTCAAAGAGGGTAGTCCACTTGTCCGTCCTCTGCGATCACGAAGCAAGCTTATGGGTCCTTACCTATGCCCCAATGAGCCTAATCTTAGCCCATAAATTTAAAGCAAATTTAAAGTGGTTAAGAGTATTAGATTGTTGCCCGGGTTACGACAATAACGATTATCGGTATCCAAAATAACGATACCACCCTTAAAGGCTCTTGTGTTACCTTTACACTTAGAAAATTATCTAAGTGTCTCAAGACCTTAGTGAAAAGTTAAGTATCAAAGTGCTTTTATCCGTTCCTCAAGATTCGTTATCACATTTAAGTGGTGAAGTCTGAGATTCGCGATTTCTGTTTCTAAACAAGTATGCATATAAGTAGTCTCATAAATCCTATTACGAGGTCTGGACCCATAATACGAATTACGAAACAAAAGTTAAAAGTAGACAAATATTTACTAAGTGTTTGTCAAAAAATTATCAAGATCGGGCATTGGACCCATCACAGGCTAAGAAGCAAAAGCAACAGTAGCAGAAATGCACAAGTAGATGCAGAAAATAAAATTTTAAGTTATGAAAAATAAAAGGATGCCTAGGGTTCAGGACTTGTCTCGAAATTGCCAAAAAAAATAATAGGACTTGTCCACGCAAATATTAAAAACCTTATGGAGTAAGAAATAATTAGGAATCTAGGTTGCGATCTCTGGCGTTGAGGTCTTCAACCTCAACCTTCTTTTCTTGGTTAGATTCTTCGCTTTCTTTTCCTTCTTCTTCTTCCACACTAGTGTCTTCAACAGAGACTCAGTCTATAGGGTAGCTACAATGACGATGTCGACAATTACATCATCCCTTATCACCTTTCATGATCTGACACCCTCTTCAATGAGATCCGTGTTCAGAAGTCGAAGTTGGGCCAAAGCATTTTCAAAAGAAGAGTCGATTGAGGCCACCCAATTATTTTCCAATTGAAGAACCTCAGCCTTTAGATTGGCCTTGATTTGCTTAAGAAGCTCATTCTCAACCCGAGCGCAGTTAGAGAAGTCTCAGAAGCATCAATTTGATCCTTGAGGACCTTTTCCCAGGATTCAACTTCCTTAATCTTTTTTTTAACCCGATTATTTTGGTCTTCCGTAGATCGATCTCCTCATTCACCTACTTCAGCTGCCCGTATTTTTGGGCCATTTCTAACTTCAACCTTATTTTTTCACCTCGAAGGGCTTCAAACTCTTTCTCTAGTTCCCGAGCCTGACGAACCTATTCAAATGCCAACTCTAGAAAATGAAGCATAGAGGCATTGCATAGGGCCCAAACTTCAGCATCCCGGATCAGCTCGACCAAATGCTGCTCAATCAAGACATCTTGATCTACCAGGGTCAGAAGGGCATTATCAATTATCTGACTAGATTCAACCCCCGAACCCTAGATAGATCTGGCAACAAAGCAGAGAGGAGCACCCTGTGAGATCTCATGCTCCTGACCAGCAGTGAGGTCAATGTGGACCTCCTCGGATGCTGGCCTTTTTTCCTTCTGCCCCTTCTGCCCATCACCTTTTCTTTTACACAGTCTGAGGGCTGCCATAAGTGATTCAGCATCCACCCCCTGGGTTGGTGGTAGAGGAGGAATTTTTGGTTGAGAAAAGTGTGCTAGGGGCTAGGATCCGAAACTTGAAGCTCCCTATTTCCTTATGGTTAGGTGCCTAGCTAGTGCTTCAACCCTACTAGTCGGTGCCATGCTCTCTACAAAAGGAAGAAAAAACATTATAACACTTAGAAAAATTCATGAGAAGTTTGAATAAAGCATACAAAGAAACAATTGTCCGACATACCTAAGAAAGATCTTAAAGAGTAGAGAGGTTCATCTAGCACATATTTACAATAGATGACCCTTTTTTCATCAACCCACCTAACATGAAAATTAAGGACATCGGCTTCGTCTTTGGTGAGAGTAGATATTAGAGTCTCCAATTCTTCTTGACTCCACTCCCATGTAGCCTGAGTCTAGTATAAAAATATTCGTGGGTCGCCTTCTTGGGTAATGAAGAAAGGTGTTGTACCTGAAGCACCCTCCAAATAGAAGAAGTCATTCTTAACGTACTTGAAGGTTTAAAGATTTGACGTCCAACCTAAGCCTGCAATATGACTCTCTTTTTTTTAAAACTATTCTTGGAGGGTGAAAACCGAGTTAAAATGAAGAAAAAGGCATCCACGAAGTACGACCATTCGAAAACTCTCCTCATCAACCCGTACGTCTGTATAAAGCCCCATGCATTCAGATGGATCTGTATTAGGGCCACTTGCAGATGGTTTAGAATTCCCATTTTGAAGTCGGTAAACGATAGCTAGACCGCAACGCGAGTGAGCATCGCCTCGTATAGATATATAAAATGGTTGCCCTCCATCCTAGTTAAGCAAGTTTTCTCTTGATTAGTCAGAGCCCAGATAATGAACTCATGATCCTAGTGGCCCCCTTCTGTCAATTGCATATACTCTTGTTTATTTGTAACATCTTCTAGAGTCCTTATGTTTGATGGTGTCCCAACACTTTTTTATCAAACCATCGGTATAGGCTGGCGTCTCGAGGGAAAATTTGCTCTCTGGGTTCAAACGTGGTCGTTTTCTATTATCCCATCTCTGTATTACTGTAGGTACCTACAAAGATCATACTAATGTCAGAATTAGAATATGTTTCATTACGACTTTCTAACTCTTCCATAAGTACGGAGAGCAGATGACATTAGAGCTGGCAAAACGGGTTCAACCCGCGGGTTCAACCCGCCAACCCGCTATTTTTTTGCGGGTTGAGTTCAAGGATTGAACCCATATTTCTTTTCCAACTCCGCATAACCCGCTTCCCGCATAACCGCGGGTTAAGCTGGCGGCAGATTGCCTACTAATGTGCGGGTTGGTTCTTTTTTTTAAATAATAATAAGTAATACTATAAATGAAAAACTCTTTGATATTATATAATTTATGTTTGAATATTTAATTAGACTATTTTAAAAATTATATTTTAGATATGTGGTTTGAAATTTTTTACCATTATTATTTATTATTTTTTATAGTATTTATTGATTTTTTATATTTATTTTTTTTATTTTTTAGGCGGGTTAAACCAGTTTACCCATCAACTCATCTATTTTTTCTCATTTTATTTTTTATGCGGGCCAACCCGCCAACCCGCCAACCCACCTTAAAGCGGGGTGGGTTAGCTCTTCTAACCCATTTTTTAAAACGGACCAACCCACCTTGCCCCGCATTTTAGCGGGTTGACGCGGGTCGGGGCGGGTTGGCCCATTTTGCTAGCTATAGATGACATGACCTTGACCATGCTATTTCTCTGGCCCTGTCTACCCTCCGTATCATCTCTAGGATGGTAATCCTAGATAACGACCTTTGTCCCCCAACAGTGTTTTCACCTTGAATGGGCCTTCTCCACCACGGATGGTGCGGTGGAGATGGTGGCACACTCAGAATTTCTTAGGAACTATCCTCCCCATCGTCATTATTCATCTCTGTCACTCTCACCATGACAGTTATGGAAGAAAAGGGAAGAAGTAGAGAAAGTACCTTGTGGTTTGAAGAAGAAAAATGATTGGAAGAGATTGAAAAGCACCAAAAATTACCGCTCAAAGCTCACCGAAAATCTCCTGGTTCACTGGAGACAGTGAGAAGAATGGAGGAGAAAATGGAAATGGGGGGTGATAACCCCCCACTCCTATTTAAAAGCGCAAAAGCAACCCCCATCTATCACCACACGTAAAAGGCAAAATTGTCCATTTGCATTAAAATTCAAATTGAGGCAATAATGGCAACACGAAGATCAAACGGTAGCTACCATTTAGCATCCACCACATGTCATTACAAACTTGACACAGTAGCTGAAAAGACAACAGTCAGATACGAAAAGGCATATGTTTAGAGTGATGGCATTTATGTCAAATCTTGGATCAATCCCACATGTTCAATTAAAGGCACAGAATATGGCTAGCGGATTCTGGTTTTAAAACTTAATGATTAGACCTTATGGTCAAAATTAAGATGGGGGAAACACAATATGAATCTTGGACAACGATGTAGCAACACAAAAGCACAATGATTCAAATCGGATCCCAGATAATTCTCACTAATGTCGGGGGATACATTCCTTGAGTATTTGTTTTGCATCACAGACAGTAGCATTTCAGACGAGACATCACGGAATCCAATATTTAGATTATGATTCGGATCCCTTTGTCCATGTGCGTCGATTGCTCCTAATAATGTTAGATATCTTGACACTCAATTATCATATTTGAGATATGAGTTGGGGGCAACTGTTCTAAACCGAGTTTCGAGTTAGCCGATCAGAAGCAACCCGACCCATCAAGAATGGGTCCCAGCTAACGTTAAGTTCCTTTAAATTAACAAATATACCTATTTATGAGCAACACATCTCTATAAGATTCTCAGATAAATATGGGATATAGTTATAAGAGATAATTATCGTAATAGATTCTTATCCTTATTAACAACATTTATTATCCATTAATATAAATTTAAACATGATTTTTATCTATTGTGACTCTCCTATAAATACTACACAAGGTAACAAAGGTATGTATCTTACCCTTGAACACTACCCACCTTGTACACAATCTAACTTGAGCGTCAGAGTACTTTTTGTAGGTACCCACCCCTGGTATCACCGTTGTTGTCACCGTGCTATGGAGTAAACCACCTTCATTTAACCTTACTCAGGTGATCCTCTAAAATCCATTCAAAACACTTACAATGAGGAATATACATTTTTAATATCAATAATATCAACACCGCTCAAATTTATTAAGAATCCTTATTTGCTTGCTATTGATATTTCAATCCACTTACAAGTTAATAGTTTTGGAAATGTATAATACTGTAAGGGTCCGTTTGAATGTTGGAATTGGAATTGGAATTGAAATATAAAATTTTAATTTCAATACCAATTTTTTTAGAATTAGAATTAGTTTAGAATCTTAAATTTTATACTTGGGGTTATCAAAGAATTAAGATAAGAAATTATAATTCTAAATTCAATTATAATTTCATTATTTAAATGTATGATCTAAAACACTAAAAAATTATTTACAAAATTAAAATTAATAAAAATATTCATACAATAATATTTTTTATAATATAGTAGTCATATTTTTTCATAAAAGAATTTTCTCATGAAAATTATTTTTAGAAAAAAAATAAATATGCTATTATAATATTTTTTATATAAATATAAAAAATAATTTTTAATATAAATATAGAATCTCAATAAATATGATTGTTCACAAATAAATGATATTAAAAATTAATGTGGAAAGAGAGTGAGAGTGAGAGAGACAGAGATAGAGAGAGAGACAGAGAGAGAGAGAGAGAGAATATTTAGTTTTGAAATTATGAAATTGGTCATTCTTACGATATAGGTTAAGAATTGAAAAATACTTGAATTAGTTATTTTTCAATTCTATGGAATTGATTTATGAAATTATAATTTTAGTTCTAGATGACATTACAAACATAAACGTTAAAATTAAGAGGTTCAGTTCCATTTCTAAACTTTAATTTTGTACTTAATTCTAAGAGCCAAATGGACACTAATAGTATTCCTAAAAATGAGATCTAAAGAAGATCACAAGATGGAGATTTATGCTTAAGATTTGCTCTCAAATATTGCTCTATAAGCTATCTCGAAAATAATAACAAAAAGAAGAAACATGGCTCTAAGAAGAAACCTAGCTCTGTTGGGGGTTGGGGCTCATTTGGTTAAGCTTCTGACCCAAGCTCATTAGCATATTAGCATAGGCTAATAGAAGTAGTAAGCTAGCTAAATGACCAGTTTGGTAGCAATTTAAAAATTATGTATAAAATTAGGATAATTTTAAAACTATTTCTTCATTTAGGATTATTTTTGCCTAGCAATTTGCCTAATTTTTTATTTTTTAGCCACGTCAGCAAGATGCCACAAATATGAAATATAATTTAAGTACTTAAATTTTTTATGATAAATCAATTAAGGAACTGAGCTCATTGGAATCATTCTTGGCAAGCTGAACCATCCTTCAAACATGAAAAGTGACTCTTGGTAATCACTCTCTTCTAGTTGGATTTTGCCTAGCTTCCTTTGTACTTCTTCCCATTACGCAGGCAATGTGTTTGTTTTTCCCTCCCATTCCTTAGGGAGATAGTTATCCAATGATGTCATGGCGTTACTTGGGGTTATACCATCGTAACCACTCTCCTCTAGGTGGCTTTGGCTTTGTTTCCTTTGTTCCCATTTTGCATATAATGGGTTTGTTTTTCCTTTCCATTGCTTAGGGAGAGAGTTACCTCAGCTTGAAGATGACAAGATGTTACCTTAGTTTTATGTTTCTTGTAGAGAGACAGCATAAAACTTATGCTCTGGTGGTCAAACAAAAATTAGTATTATGAGTAATTCAAATGGACTGAACATGTAAAGATACCTTCATGGTCTTACCAAAAATTAAAGGATCGAATTTTTATTGTTATTAATTAAGGACCTCAATTTTATTAAAAAATATTTATATTAATAAAAATATTAAAAAGATAAAAATATCTAATTTGATCAATGAAAATAATTTATAATATGAACAAAACACATAGCATATATATATATATATATATATTAAAATTTATTTTTATATTAATAAATATTATTAAAATATTTTTTATTAAAGTTGAGAGATCCATAATTAGTAATCAAAACAAAGTTTAGGTCTTTAATTAATAAATTTTAAGATAAAATCCTTAATTAATTATGACAATAAGTTGAGGTCCTTCTTAAATACATTTCTAAAAATTAGGCAAAGGCTTTCAAACCATTACACCATATTATCCAATTGCATACTATTTGAAAAAATATATTTTTAAATATTTTTACACAATATTTCCTTTCTTTTTTAATATCACCGCCACCGTTCTCATCATTGTCTTTCATGTTTTCCCAACACTACAAATTACTTCTATAATCTTTCCATCTATATATACTATTGTAAAGGATTTTCCCATTTGGTTTCTAATTTTATTTTTAAATACCATATTATTTAGTTAAACACAAATATAAAGAACAACAGAATTATAAAAACAATTTATTTTGCAATTGCAACTGCTTTTAAAACACTCATTAACTTCGTACTCAACAATTTTTTCTATAATTTTGAAGTTATAATAGACTCCTCATTATTACTATTTTTAATCTTAATCTTAACGAAAAAAAAAATGTGTATCCGGGGACATGTGGTGGCAATCAATATTAATGCTATTATAATTGGTGTTCATTTTTTTTCAAAAATGATTGCCTTTTAAATAAATAGTACTGACATTTTGATGCCAATATGCATTTTTTTTTATTTTTTTTAAGATTAAGATAAAAGAAAAGTAATAATGAGGAGTCTAGTATAACTTTAATTTTTTAAAAAAAATTTGTTACAGAGTAGAAAGTTGAATAATGTTTAAAAGCAGTAGCAACTACAAAGTAAATTGTATTTACAATTTTATTTTTATATTTTTGATCAAATAATAATAGTAATTTGAAAAAGAAACTTGAGACCAAATGGGATAAACCTTTACAATAGTACATATAGAAAAGTTATAAAAGAATGAATGGTATTTGGAAAACAATAAAGACAATGATAATAATGGAGGTGGTAATATTTTAAAAAAGAAAAATATAAAAAATTTTAAATAAACATTTTGTCAAATAGTTACCAATTGATGATATGGGGTAATGATAACAAGTTATGTAATAAAATTGCTTTGTAGTAGTTAATAAAAATTTTAAATTATTAATGTAATGTTATTTTGAGAATCAACGAATTACATTATTAATTATTAACTATTGATTTTATAGATAAAATGGTAAAATAACAAAAAGAAAGTTTTATTTATCTATTCTCTCTCCTTATTAATATTAGAGATTTATTATTTTTTTCTTCATTAAAGTTGATGATCTTAAATTACTAAAATATACTTTAAAGACTAATTATTATACGAAGAAGGACTTTGAACTTTTTGTTCAAAATAAAATATGGAGGTTATTAACCTCCACATAGTGTAGAAGTTAGAAATATATATATATATAGTATATTGATGAGAGGAGTATTTATTATAAGAGGTGAGAAAAGTAAATTTTGATCATTAGATTTTATATAAATGATTAAGATAAAAATATAAATATATGTAATATTTTTAAGTAATCACATAATTATAGTTGCTATACTTTAGCCACTGTTAGTATTTTAAAAGACCAAGTAGATACTAATGTGAGAAATTAATAATTAGACATATTTTATCATCAAAAACCTCTTACATTTTCTAAGGTGATAAATTTTTACAAGTTTAAAAAAAATTACAGCTCGTTAAAGTATTATCTAATAACTCAATAACTTACATTAAATTTTATAATAAATTTGTTAAAATACTATTAACTAATTATATATTATCATATGTGTAATTTTTATAATAATTATTATAAAAATTAAATATTTTTAATGATATGATAATATATGATTAATTGATGGTGTAAAATCTTTTACACTGATAATCATATAAATTAAATCTAAAATAAAATTTGTACAAATATATTTTTCATACATTTATAAATCATATCATTTCCCCTTTAAAAAAAAAAATTTGTGGGGCTTGGGCTGCTTCCTTGTATAGAGACTGTTCTAAGGGCTGCAATAGTCTTAAATTTCTTGGTCAACTTGTGGCATGGATAGATCAGTCCAAGCCGTTTACCTTGAGGTTTTTGAGTATTTCTCAGTCTTCAACCTCCCTAAACTAAAATAATATGTCAGGTAGAATCTTCTATCGTTTGTTTTCTTCCCTGTTCCTATTTCTGTGGTTTTGTTAGGCGCTTAGGTCCAGAAATAGAAATACAAGCAGGGACTTACTTCTTTTCCCTCAGTCAAATGGAGGCAACTAGTTAGTCTAAATACTACCAATTGCCAATTCATGTAAATGAAAGGGAAAAATAAGTCTCACCCACCAAGGCGTTGGTAAGTAGTTCATCAGTAGAAATGGGAAACAATGAAATCAGAAAAAGGAAACGTGGATAATAGGTTGGTTTTTTTCATTAGTTCATTTCTTCGATTCATTAAGATTAAAAAATTCATAAATATATTTTTTATAATTTGACTCTAAATATTTAACATAGTTAGAATTCAAATATATAATATTTATACATTACATGTTTATCTATCATTAAACTAACACTTTAGGATTATATCCTTTAAAAGATTATTAAATGTGTAATTTAGTTTTTCATTATAAAATTCTTATCATTACTTTTTCTTTTTGTTACATTATTGTTATCGTAACTTTATTTTTCACCATTTAACGGGGGTTGACTCAAACAGTAGGAATGAGCATAGTTGATAATAAGGTCTAGGTTTGATTTCTGCTAGTGGATTTTATTGGCTAATCATCTATAAATACTGTTATAAGCCTAGGACTGTCAAAATAGGTAATATTTATCAAATCAGCCAGTTTACCTGCCAAACTTAAGTGGGGCAGGCTTAAAAAGTATTTACATACTTAAATCAATTTATTTTTAGTCCAATTTATTTACCCCCAATTTATTTACCCCACGAGTTAAACATACTAAAACCATTTATCCATGAGTTGGCCTGTGACTTTTTTTTTGTATTTTGCTAACAAGTGTCGCACTTGTTAAGAAAACCAAGACAAAAAGTTTTTTATTAAATCATTCCTTAGATGTTTCTTTGCGTTATTATTTGCACATGATCTATTCTTTTGCCTGAAACTTTGAGACACATAACCGTATACCCACACTCTCATCAACACCCAACATAACCCATTCCAACCCCAACAAAACACAAACATAACCCAATCAAAGCACCTCTATAACCACAACCCAGAAACCTGCTTGAAAATCCCATGAAATAAAATAGAGAATCAATCCATTCCCCAATTGAGCACCCCAAATCCCTGCACCTTATGAACCAAACCCCAAAAATGGAATTGACCAAATGAAGAAAAAACCACGATCACAGCCCATACCCACGAAGCCCTGCACAATAGTAATCTGTGTTTCATTCCTAACCAGAAATCACCTCCATCCCGAATGGAACCGCCACCACCACACCACCGCCCAACTACGGTCCCTGCACACCAGCCTCTGTGAATTTCACCCAATCAAAACCCAGAATCTTGAACCACCCCCACAATCAATCTCAGTCACCACCACCCGCCCATGAAGTCATGAACCACAAACCCACCTGCGTCAACAGCATCCTGAGTGTTTTGTGTTTTGGGAGCAGAAGAATAATAGGTTTTTACCTTGTGTTTGAATGTTTTTTTTATTAAAAGAACGAAACGGAATAAGTGAGAATAGAACGTAAAGGAAATGAATGAAATGGAACATAATTTCTATTCTCTTTGTTTACAAGTTTCATTAACGGAATGGAATTATCCATGTGTTCTCCTCATTCCACCTCAATTTTGGAGGGAACAAAAGTTAGACATTTGAGGGAAAGATGGTGAAAATGATTTCTCATGTGTTCCGTTCCATTCTCATGCATTTTAAAACTCTCAAACAAAAGAAATCATTTCTGTTCCTCTCATTTTTTTTCTGTTCTTTTCATTACCTATCATTCAAACACAGTGTTAGGATGAAACCTGAGATTTTGGGAGTTGAGGATCCTTAGGTCTTTTCCTTTTTTCGATTGGGTTTTGGGCTTGAGTATGTAAGGGTAATTAAGTAAGCTCAGTTTTTAGATCAAAAAAATAAAAATAAATAAAACTTATAACTTGTTTGAGAAAGTTAAAAATTATAAATTATATTGATAATCGATTATTTTTATAATCGATTATAATTAATTTATTTTTATGTTTGGATGCATTAGTTGTAAAGTGATTTTAAGTTAATATGATTCGTTTGAATGATATAAAAAAGAATCATTTTTATGTATTAAATTACTAAAATAGGTATAGAATGATTAAAAAAATTATTTGATTGAGGACAAAATAGTATTTACATATCAAAGTGTAAGAAATAATTTATAAGGTAAAATCATATGTTTCAAATCTTTAACTTATGATTATTAGCTGAAAATTTTTTTTATTTTGCATTGAATTTGGTGTAAAAACTTTTTTGAAAAATAATCTTTTTACCCAAACATAATAATTATTTCACAAAACAACTTAATCCCCCAAAAACAGCTGAATGAAAAAGATTTAATCTTTCTCAAACATACTCTTCGGGCTTGTTTGGGAAAGTTGAAAATTATAGATTATGCTGATAATTGATTATTGTTATAATCAATTATAATCTATTTATTTTTATGTTTGGATACATTAGTTGTAAAGCGATTTTAAGCTAATATGATTCATTTGGATGATATAAAAAATTATTTTTATGCATTAAATTACTAAAATAAGTATAGAATGATTAAAAAAATTATTTGATTGAGGGCAAAATAGTATTTACATATTAAAATGTAAGAAATAATCTATAAGTTAAAATCATAAGCTTCAATTTTAGCTTATGATTATTAGCTGAAAAAAACTTTTATCTTATATTGAATTTCGTGTAAAAGTTTTTTTAAAAAATAATCTTTTTACCTAAATATAATAATTATTTCACAAAACAGCTTAATCCTTCAAAAATAACTTTTTGAAAAAGATTTAATCTTTCCCAAATATGCTTTTAGTCTATTTAAAAAAAAGGGCTTTTGTTTGCTCTTGTTGGTGGGTTACTTTTTCTTTGAGTTACTAAGCATGTTTTATTAAAACTAGTTTTATTATCGCATGGATTTATTAAATTAGATGTAAATAAGTTTTTTTAAATGTTAATTTGTTAAAATATCTATTTGAATAGACGTTTAAAATTCATATGATTATAATTATAAAGTATCTAACATGTCAATAATATCTTAAAATGTCAATAAAATTAAAATAAATGTTTGCAATTAAAAATATAGAACTTAAGTTTTTTATTGCTTATCTCTAATGATGAGATGCTACTTTACAATATTAAATCTTACATAAAGATTATGAAATATTTTAATACGAAAAGATCAAACAAAACCATTAAATTTCATACTAAATACATTTTTGACTATTTAATCATCAATTTAAGTAATATATATATATATATATATATATATATATATATATATATATATATATATATATATATATAACACTGTACAAAGAAAATGAGTCTAATCTTTAAAATCTACCGATAAGAATATTGAATTGTGAAGAAGGAAAATGACCAAAAAAAACAAAAAATGAAAAGGGTGAAGACAAACAAACCCACAATAAAAATTTTAAACCCAAACTTTCAAACTTTGATCTACTGAGATCAAATCCACAAAACTATTTCCTCAAAGCTACCCAAAACAACACCAACTTATAGCAAGCAATAATACAAGAAGCACAAAAGGTTTATCAGCTAATGAAATCATAAAAAAATAGAAGTTGTTTGAGATTTAAAAACATTAACATTCCTTAGAGAGAGTAGTACCAGTGAAGTGGCTCCTTCTGAGTAAAAAGGGATCATGATTTTGCAGCTAGAACAGAGAAAACAACTCTATGTAAGTTTTAATTAGATCTAAAATAACATGAAAAATTAGAAGAGAGAAAAGAAAGTAATAGGGATGCAAAACAAGAAACGAGAAGCACGAAAAACAGAGACATATGTTAATAAAATTATTTTTATATAAATTTTCTTATTTTAAATTCTTTAATAAGTGAATTTATACAAGGACATCTATTAAAAAATAAAAAAAGTAAAATTTTCCGTTAAAGAAGATATTTCTTTTCATTTATAAAAAAAGACATCGTTTTTTTTCTCCTCCAGTCAACGAAAAGAAAAATATTCTCATAATACCGTATTGATACGCCGTCGTTTTTGCTCGCAGTATAGAAAACCGCGTTTCCCTAACGCCCCCATCACGACATTCTCGGACCCTCTGCAATATCATCAAAACTAAATCTCCACGCTCTCATAAGCGGGTGCAAAGCACCCTTCACCATAACCTTAGAAACTGGCGAACACGCGCTGTCGACGAGGGTAGGATTTCAATTGCCGCCATAAAAGCAGCAAAGGACACAAGTGGAAACACAATGGAAAGTAAGGGTACTTACGTAAACAGCAAAAAAGAGTAGTAGTATGTAAGCAAGACCTCTAACCCTATTTTCTGTCGCTCTTCTTCCCTCTTTCTCGTTTCACTCTCTCTCTCTCTATTGCGGCTAGGGTTTTAGCGCAGCTTCTGCTAGGTTCGCTCTCTTTTTCTTTCTTCTTCCTCTATGCTATGTTTTCCTTCAATCATTGTGTTTTCTATTGAATGATGTTGCAAGCAATTTGTATTTTTTGTTTTATTATCTTCACTTTTTTTTTGTTCAGGTTAAATGATTTTTGCTGTATTGTCTTCAATTCATGTCATTAGTTATGATGGGTATTGATCTTTTATTTGTGGGTTTTTCGGTTTCTTTTTTTTTTTTGTTTTTCGATGCTTGTTTTGATTTTTGTACCAAAAAAAGTTAATATTGGTTTTGTGCTTTATATGCATGTTGCGTTCGAATCCAGATCTTGTAAAAATTTGTGTATGTTTGATTTTAGGAGTTGTTGTTTACTGATGAATGGATCTGTGTACTGTTCGTTTAACCGATCGAATCTGTAGATTTTACTGGGTCTGGATGAATATCTATGTATGTGACAATATGAAGATATGCTTTTCTGAATCGCGTGTGTGGTTATTAGTTTTTGTGGCATGCTGTGTTTACTTGATCTGTTGGAATATGTAGCATATGTTGTATATGATGTGTTTTTGATTGAGTAGTTTGATTTGTAATCACGGTCATATGTTGGGCATTTAGATCATCTGATATTTTTTTCTTTCTGGTTTTGAAAGTTTTATGCTAATGGTGATTGGTGAATGCAATGATATGTTGAACTTGGTTTGTTGTTATATATGTTTGTTTTGTGTTGATGTGTGATGGTTTTTTATAGCATTCTCATGGTTATTTTTGGCAGATCATTGTTTGAGCTTAAGGCGTGATGGGTAAGGAGAAGGTTCACATCAACATTGTGGTCATTGGCCATGTCGACTCTGGGAAGTCAACTACCACTGGCCACTTGATCTACAAGCTTGGAGGTATTGACAAGCGTGTTATTGAGAGGTTTGAGAAAGAAGCTGCTGAGATGAACAAGAGGTCATTCAAGTATGCCTGGGTGCTTGACAAGCTTAAGGCTGAGCGTGAAAGAGGAATCACAATTGATATTGCCCTGTGGAAGTTTGAGACCACCAAGTACTACTGCACTGTCATTGATGCTCCTGGACACAGGGATTTCATTAAGAATATGATTACTGGGACATCCCAAGCTGACTGTGCTGTTCTAATCATTGATTCCACTACTGGTGGTTTTGAAGCTGGTATTTCCAAGGATGGACAGACTCGTGAACATGCTCTTCTTGCTTTCACTCTTGGTGTGAGGCAGATGATTTGTTGCTGTAACAAGGTATATGATGTTTAGGCTGTTTTAGGCTTTTGTTTCCCCTACACTTTAAAAAAGCTGCATTTGATTAATCCTTCAATTAATTTATTACTTTGTTAAAGTTCTCAATTTTGCCTTTTTTTTGGGAACAGATGGATGCCACTACTCCCAAGTACTCCAAGGCTAGATATGATGAAATTGTGAAGGAAGTATCTTCCTACTTGAAGAAGGTCGGATACAACCCTGACAAGATTCCTTTTGTTCCCATCTCTGGTTTTGAGGGAGACAACATGATTGAGAGGTCCACAAACCTTGACTGGTACAAGGGTCCCACGCTTCTTGAGGCCCTTGACCAGATCAGTGAGCCAAAGAGACCATCAGACAAGCCCCTCCGATTACCCCTCCAGGATGTCTACAAGATTGGAGGAATTGGAACTGTGCCTGTGGGACGTGTAGAAACTGGTGTCTTGAAACCTGGAACGGTGGTCACTTTTGGACCTACTGGACTGACAACTGAAGTTAAGTCTGTGGAGATGCACCATGAGGCTCTCCAAGAGGCCCTTCCTGGTGACAATGTGGGATTCAATGTTAAGAATGTTGCAGTCAAGGATCTCAAGCGTGGTTTTGTTGCTTCAAACTCCAAGGATGATCCTGCCAAGGAGGCTGCAAACTTTACCGCTCAGGTTATCATCATGAATCACCCTGGTCAGATTGGAAATGGCTATGCCCCTGTTCTTGACTGTCACACCTCGCACATTGCTGTGAAGTTTGCTGAGCTACTGACCAAGATTGACAGGCGATCTGGCAAAGAGCTTGAGAAAGAGCCAAAATTCTTGAAGAATGGTGATGCTGGTCTTGTTAAGATGATTCCCACCAAGCCTATGGTGGTTGAAACTTTCTCTGAGTATCCTCCACTTGGTCGATTTGCCGTGAGGGACATGCGTCAAACTGTGGCAGTGGGAGTCATCAAGAGCGTGGAGAAGAAAGATCCTAGTGGAGCCAAGGTCACCAAGGCTGCACAGAAGAAGGGTGGAAAGTGAATCGTGCGGGTTGGTTCGTCAAGTGAAGTCTATCGATATGGTTACAATGAATGTTGGTATCTTGCTTGTCCTTTTCTTTCTTGTCTAGGTAATTTGTTTATGGGACATGTTTTCAAGTCTCCACCATCATCTCGTAACTTCTGTTCCCAGAACTGGGTTCTTGATCGACGGTGGCAAGGCTGCTTGTTTTGTGTCTTTTTCATGCATGTGCTATATTTTGATGTGTCTTCATGAGAACTTTTGCATACATTTTTGTTAAGCTGCTGTGGGTTTTATGACTATTCCTACTACTGGTTTGGATTTTATATATCCACTTTATATTTGTGCTTAAAATCTTGCCTTAAATTGGTGCATTTCTGGCTTCTTGATGAATCTTGTTAGTGGGAAATTTGGTAGGAATGGCAATTTAAAGAGGTGGGGCCATATAATACCTGTGATCATATCCATTCCAGGCCCGATGGGTTGAACTGGTTCCGACCCTTAAATAGAAAGATGTTCTACACGTCCCTTTTTAAGATTCCCTTCGTGCGTTGAGGAGGCAAAATTGATCACGCTTTGTTTATGGATAGGAGCTAAATTGATTGTTTAAGTTGATAAAGGATCTGAACTAATAAGATATCAGACCATAAACTGCTATGTACTGTAGAAATCCAGAAAATGAACATGTTCGTAACAGAAAATATCTTCCGAACTTGCCAATCCATTGTATCACAAGATATATGTGATGGTATGCATTTTTGATACCTGGCTCATCATCATATGAAAGGATCATTAAGCAGGAGGAGTATGTAGTAGAATATTAGATTTCAGAGTGGACTGTAAATAAAAACCTGAAAATTATCCGGTAGTTTTGCTGGTGATATTGGTGTTTGACATTCCTTGTGAAATGGATGTATGGTGGTCGGCCCTTTTCAGCTCTGAAGTGATCGTCGTAAAAAATGCCCTGGGAAAATTGCCGTTGATTAACAGACATACAAATTAGATCTGCTTAAAATTGATGTAAAAAAAAATTAGAATTAGCAATTTGTTTCAATATTGTAAATTTGAATTACTTTATCATACCTTTGACAGATTATTGTTTAGCTTCTTTTAGGGAAAAAAATCATTGGAGCCCATCTCAGATTGAATTTTTTCATTACAAGAGGAAGTTTGAGGAGGCGCAGGTGAGTTCGCTTTTGGATAGTTTCTTTAAATGTGAATCGGTAAGAGCTAACCTATTATACTCATGAGCCAAAATGAGCAAATGTAGGCTGGTTCATAAAAATTGATAAAAACAGAATTATAAAAGTACATATATGTATTGGAAGCTTATTTTATTAGTTCATTTGAATTGTAGTTTTTAATATTATATTATCTAACACATGTAAAAACTATTATAATTGGTAAAGTTTACTTTGTTTTAGTTCTTATTTATTTATGGTTGGAATCAGGATCCGGAAAGCAACAATGTGTGGTATAGGTCCCACAAATTTTTAATTTATATGTTATTTAAAACAAAAACATTTCACATTATAAAAGAGCACGGGTCTCCGAACGTGTAACCTCCGAGACGTATAGCAGTACTTATTATTATTATTTTAAAAGTAACTTGGCTTTCGGGCTGATCTATCTAACCCGTATAATGTCAGACGAGGCATTTTTACTAAACTGTAAAATTATTTATCAAATTATTATTATTTTTAATTATTTATTAAATTGTTATTTTTTTTAATTTTATTAAAATGTCATTTTTTTGAAATTATATACTAAACTATCATCCTTTTGACTTACGTGGATATTTTTTAATATTTTTTACTTAATTAAGATCGTCGCGTGGTGGCGCGATCCACGTAGGCCGCTAACACGCTTTAGCGTAACATAATGGACGCGTCACAATTTACATGCATGCGATCCTGGTTAAGATTTACACAAAAACTTCATCATTGTTGGTGCAAGCCTTTAAATTTATATAAATTATTTAAATTACTTAATAAAATTTTGTAAACGTTTATTAATGAATCCATACTAATTACGGAAATAAAATATATAATATAAAATTAAAAAAAGTGACAAATTTAATATGTTGGTAATTTTTAATATTATTTTAGTTATTATGAAGATTTATTAATTACATAAAACATATGTTTTTTTTTGTTAATTTTTAAAAATTTATTGTTTCAATTTATTGTTCAATTTAAAAAATGATTGAGGTATTAATTATTTGCTTTTAATTTTGTCTTTATGTATGATTTTTAATAAATGTAAAAATAATCTAATCAAAATACGCATGACGCATATCTTATTATGAAGTTATTGAATATATTTAATTATTTTTACACAAATATTTTAAACAACATATCATAAAAATTAAATGGTATATCCTGTAGAAGAGACGTATCACTTATAGGTTATACTTATACTTGGTTAATATAATCCTTAAAACAATCTTCGATGACTTTCCTTTTATTATTAGTCAAATCATAAGAAAAGTTAGTATTGAAGATATGAAGATTAAATACTTTCTAAAAAAGCTTATTAGTCCTAAAAAAGTTTTTAAATGAATTTTTTTGAGTAGGATTCAGATAATAGTGAGTAGGATTCGATCCCAATAATCCCCTCCCAAATTTTTAGTAATTGAATTAGTAAAAATTTCGAAAGAGTTTCCTAAATGTTAGATGTCCCCAAAAGCCAATGATTCTGTTTAATGCAACCAGTTACCACAATCTTTAATAAAATCTAAAACAGTGCGAAAAGCATATATAGTGTAATCTAATTAGGGTACCAAACTCACAATAAGATATTCTCAATAGTATTTTACACAAGATCACTAAATATAATCACTGAATGTCAATGAGATGGACCCACATCAGAATGCGGTGGCCTATGAGATGGTTCGGAAGAGGGACTTGACTGTGATGGGTATGGTGGGTAACCTGGTGGTGGGTAAGGATATGGTGGGTAACCCTGTGGTGGGTAAGGATATGAGGGGTAACTCGGTGGCGGGTATGGATACGGTGAGTAAGGGTATGGTGGGTAATATGCAGGTGGTGGCTGAGTAGGAGGGTACGTAGCAGTAGTAGGAGGCCGAGTGGGGGGTATGTAGCGCCAGAGCAGCCGGTGGCGGCCGAGTCGTATCTTTGGGTAGTAGAGCTAGACTCCTCGGGATGTCGAAGTCGTGTCCGAGTGCTCGCCAATCATCTCCTCCGTCTACGCCGCGTTCCTTGTTGGCTCGACTCCTCGGGCGGCCCTGAAATGTCGTCTGCTGGTGGAGCTGGACGCAGCTGTTCCATCATAATGCGGTCATGCTCCCACAATGAGTGTAGGATTTGTGTAGCAGTCTCTCGAGCGACAGTGTCGGTAGTTGAACTGAGCAAATACTCTGCAATGTCCGCCTAATAAACATATATAATTTATGTCATTATACTGAATACAAAATACATATAGTCACTAACGAATTAGTAAAGAGCTTACCGCATTCCCAATAGATGCGCTTGTGGGAGCAATCCAAATGCTCGGTAATTCTTTTATACCAACGCATGTACTCAGAACGCGAACTGAGGGGTGCGACCAATGGGACTCCCCTAACAACCTTCTCCCTACGACTATCCCAGGTAGCTATATAAACAGCATGTATAGCTGGCCAATCCTCATCATGCCTACCTGCCAATGTAACCGAGTGCAATCTGTCTGGCTGGAGCGGTCTCCGTGGAATGGGCTGGTGGTGTGGGGATATATATTAGGGTTACGCCACCCTTGTTGGCTTATTCTGCTTGCTTGCGCCAACAAGGATGGCGCTTTCAGTGTCAAGGCCAACCAGGATGCACCACGTAGGCTGGCGCATCCACTTAGGTTGCGTCAAGCGTGTTGGCGCAACTTACGTGGATGCGCCAGCCTATGTGGCGCATCCTGGTTGGCCAAAAAATATTAAACAATACCATGTAAGCCAAAAGGGTGACAGTTTGATATATAGTTTCAAAAGAGTGGCATTTTGATAAATAATTAAAAAAATGATAATTTAGTAAATAGTTAAAAAAATGATAATTTAATAAATAATTTTACTAACAGTAACAGTTTAGTAAAAAAGCCTGCCAGACGAGAATTCATGTTTTCTTGGTTAGTTCAAATCACGAACAAGCTTGCATTGGTAGTTTTTTTGTTTTCTTTTTTTTATTCTCCTTTTTTAATTTTACAATAAAGAATTTTTATTCAGTTTTCGGCTTTATTGAAATTAAGCTTTTGTCCGGGCACTTTAAAGGCGCATCCCCAACATCAATATAGTGCATGTTTTTTTTGTTTACCTGATCAAGTGAAAGAGAAAAATATATACAAAAGTATTTAATAGTAGGATTTAGTTATAATTTATAAATTTTTTTATAATATTTGTATTTATTTTTCTCCTCTACTTAATTATATAAGAAAAAAATTATATGAGAGAATCTAAATATTGTGCATTCATGAGAATTTGAATTAAATTTCTAAAGTATTGGTTAAGGTTTAAACCTGAGTAATCATGCACAAAATATGAGAGAAACAAAAGATCAATGAGCCTATAGTACTACAAGACATTATAATGTCAACATGGGCTGACTCAAGTGATTGATGGGATTCGAATAAAATTGTGCATTGCCCTTGTGCATAAGTTTGAATCCTCTCTTCAAGTGTGGTAGTTTCGTTTGGTGATCATCCCTTCCCAATACTCGAAAAAAAAAATTGAGGCTTATCCTTTGGGTGAGAAGCTACCTGTCCTTTTAGATCTCAAGTATGCTCATGATGACCTGACCAATAGTAGGTGCCTTATAATATGCACCAACCAAATTAAGGTGTATGCATGCACCATCATTTTTAAATCATTGATTTATTAATATGAAAAAATCAAAGGTTGAGATCAAAGACCAAAAACTTTCTCGACCAATAAAATCTGTCTTAGTCACCATCCATCACCTCAAATTAATGGCCCATCGTCTAGCACCACCGACGAAGCAGTACCACCGCAGCCAGTGATGCAGCACCATCGTTGCCCACCCTTCGTCGCATCCAAATGGACCACCATAGTCATCCCCATTCCTTGCACCACCATCTTCCACCCAGACTTCAACCAATACCCTCATCGCACCACCGCCACAAAGCCTTGAACCACTGACCTCCATTGGCAAAAACCCAACCCAGGTCTTCTTCTGGCTTAGCAAAGACACAAAATAACTCAAAAAGGAAGTCAAGCACAACGTCAATGCCATGTGCGTGGTAGCTCGGGTATGCTTCCGGTAGTGCGGTGGCGGCTTGTGTGGGTTGATGAGATCTAATGACGACGCAGAGAGGGGTGCAGAGGAGAGTGGTTACTCAAAGTAGAGGGCAGTGAGGAGTCGACGTGGGTAAATATGGGGTTTGGGTGGCTGGGTTTGCTGGTGGGTGAGGTGGGCGACGACGTGGAAGAAGGTGGTGATGGTGGTGTCAAAGAGGTGGAGGGAGGAAGGGTGGTGGTGGAGCTGGTGGTGGGGTGAAGAGGTGAAGTGGGTCACGATAGAGGTGTGTCAAAGAAAAAAAAAAACAACTGGGGAACAAGTTATTATAAGTAAAAAAGGTGGTGCATTCATGCATCAAAAGATTGGTGGGTGCATATTAGAATCCTCCTAATAGTATTATATTATGTCATAATTGAGAAATATATGGAAGTTACCCGATTAAATAAACAAATTGATAATTAAAGAGAAAATCCTAATAGAGATTGATAAACAAATTAAATTACTAAGTCAAGTTAGGAGAAATTCTTGCATAAATATGGTGCATTTAAGGTGAGTGTATTAGGGTGATCATATTATTAATTATAATAGTTAATTAAAGTTATTCCGTTCAATTCATTTTGAATATTATTTTGGTGAAAAAATTTTGATATATTATAAGTGATGTTTTTGCATACCAATATATCATTAATTAATATTTTTTCATATTTACTCTTATACTTTAATACCCTCAACTACTCATGAAAATTGAATGAACATAGTAAAATGGAGTAATAATTAATTGAAATGAATAAGAGTAGCTTAGTAAAATATTTTCACAATTAAGGTTTGGTTTAATGTTTTTTAATTCTTGCACCTTGTACTAAAGTGATAATTAAATGGATTAGAGGGAGTATATAATACTCCTTCTATTTTTATCTTTCTGTTTAAGAATATTGTTTTGTGCAAAATTATTTGAACATTTAAAAAATAATGAGTCATTAATTATTTTTTTAACATTACCATTGATATTAATAAGTGAAAAAAAGATTAGTAGAATGATAATAATATTTTGAATATTTTAATAAAAAGTAATTCAATCAATCAAATTAATTTCACTTATAATTGAGAACTTTTAATGACTTTTTTTTTTTTTAAATTCTTGAGCTATAACTTTAATGGACAAATAAAAGGGGACAAAGAGAGATGATAATTATTTATTAATTAATAATGTGATAAACATAATACACTTAAGTGTACAATGTTTATGCAAGAATTTATTCCCAACTACATTGAAGAGAGTTGGGGTGAGAGCTGAAATCCACATTGAAACTAAAGATATAAACGATTCTCCTATGATATCTAAATAAATCACTTACATAAAATCCTTACTCCAAAAAGTAAAAGAAAAAAAATAAAAAATACTTCAATAAAACAAAATCATTATGGAGGAAAGGTATAATGAGCTTCTAAAATGTCCCCTTTTACCACTTTATCTCAAAACTAAACCCGCACTTCTTTTCATTATACTTTCCAAAGTGCCCTAAATTGAGGAGTATTTAATTGGGACAACAACAAAATTGCGACTTAATAAAAATGTGTAAGTATAAAGTTTCATGCAAGAACAATGTTGTGTCGAATGGATAGGTAATTTATCATATTTTACGTAATTTTTTTTTCATTAAAGCTCTTAAAATGTGTGAAACGTTAAAATAGAAAATGCTTCGTACACAATATATAAAGTCACATCACTTCATATATGTGTAAAATGGTAAAATCAGAATGTAATTATACAAAAAATAAAATAAGACTAATGATAAAAATTGTATAAATATAAAGTAATATAAGTATAAATTTAGCATAGTATTATAACGTCGTAAGTACTCAATTAAAATGGATTGTGAAACTATTAAAACCTAATTATAAATTTTAAATTATAGGGACTTATTTGAAATAAAATATAACATGTACATGCATCTCGTACAGAAGAATTTTCATACTCTTAGCATGTTTTAAGTAAACAAATAGACTAATTAAAATATCAATTTTTTTGGGTGAACAAATATTGATGTATTTTAATTCCATTATAAATTCTCCTCAAGATCAGTAATTTACTCTAACCTTAAAATAAAAAATACCTCTCCTCATCTAATATTATTATGTATTGAAAAAAATATTGATGTATTATAAAAATTATTTCATTCTCCATCCAAACAAGATATTTTCTAATGTAGTATTTCAAAATTATGTAAAAAATTACATTGCCTTCTTTACCTTCTTGAAATGCCCTTCAAAACACAATATTAGAGTAATGCTTTGAGCCAATCAAAACATGCCACACAGATTAAATCTAAGCAAAATTACTTTAACTTCTTTTGAAATTTGACTTAATTACACTTAACATCTCTCTTGTTTCAAAAATTACGTTAATTTTTCTTAAAATTTATATTATCATTATATTGATCTACCTCAATCTTTCTTTGATCATTGCACTTATCTCAATATAGGAGTGCAAACAAGAAGGGTATCAAATATAATTATAGTAAAATCTACACTGTTGTATGTAAGAATCTCTCAAGCCCATAGGTATGATTTTTTTGCCATAATTCCTAAATTCTTTAACTTTTCCCCATTAGCCAACAGAAAGAACCAGAGAGGTGGGTGTAATCACTTTATACAGTCATGGAAACAGCAGCACCATAAAACGAAAATAGAAGCATCCGGTACATCTTAATATTTAAAAACAATGTGTAGAAGCACCCAAAGAACAATTACTAAGTACTGCAACATCAGTAATAATTTTGACAAGAGAAAAAATTCCCAGATTCGTATCAAATACTCCACACCATATATGATGTTACAAAATGCGACACCAACTGAGGACTTTATTAATCACACCTAAACAGTTTATGCTATCAGAACAAAAAGAGATTAAATCTCAAGAGTAAAATTCCAATCAGACTGAAATTGACCCAAGGCAACAGTTTATTCTACCCATCCTAACAGTAAAATATCTGAGAGCTCATACCAGTATGTTTCTAATCACAAGTTTTTGAAAGCTGACTCATGATTTACTTTTTGTGGGGTGAGTCTAGCCAGAAGTGCCTTATTGTGACAGTGCTCTGTGTCAACAAAGTAAAAATTCCCATTAGCCTTAAATGTCACAAAAGGCCTGTTGGTTTCCGGTGGTCGAATATCGGCAAACTCAATAGTCTTTGGAATATAAGTTGCCAACCATGACATCATCTCCACCTCAAAGCTGTCAGAACCAGGCTGCCACCTGAGTTTGTGAATGTACGGGCTAACAAACCAGTGAAGGGCAGCAGTTGTAGAAGCACTAATGAATATTACAGATGATGCTACTGCACCCTTCAGGATGACATTCATGTCAGGGGATGTCATGAAGGTTATGACCGGACCAAGAGATACCGAGAGGCAGCAAGTAGATAGAGACAGAAGTTTTACTTTTTTTATGGTAGATGAGATTGGACCATAATAAACAACTCCACTTTCCTTGTCATCTTCCCCAGATTGTCCTCCACTACGAGGTCCAATGCTAATCCTATTGTCTTCCTCTGTTGTTGTGGCTTGAGATGCCCATCTTATTTGGGCAGCAGCAAGTTGGGAGGAAGTTTTGAAAGTAGGATTAGCACTAATGGGCCGTCCACATGTCGAGGACCTAAAGCAATGATACACTGAACCATGGAAACAAATATATACAATAAAAAATATTAGTAGGCATATTTTTTACAATAAAAACAAACTTAAACACAGTTGGTATTCTAACCAACCAGCAATTCAGAAACACATCACAGAAAGAGCTCTATATAAATTTAAGAACATAATTAAATTTAGAATCATTAGATACAACATAATTCAAAGTACTGAATAGAAAAAGAGCTGCACATCAAGACTGGCATGAAGAAAATGGTAAATTAGCAACAAAATTTTACGTAGCATATGAAACATGATATAAGAGGGGTTTATTCAAGAGAGCATTACATGTGAGGAGCCATTAAATCCATTAAATGAATAATCGTTGATTCACTATAAGAACAACCCTAACCCCTTTTTTTAATATCTCCAGATTATGGGTGTTTTGAATTAATTAATTGCTCCTAATTTGAAGTTATGTATACACTAGTCAGTTTCTGCTACATACTACATTTTACTTTTGTGTCTTTTGATGAGTAATAATATTTGTTATAATTGACAGAGTATTGGCATTTGGCAAGAACTGAAAAAACAATGAACCATCGCTTGGAACCAAACCAAACCAGCACCCATGATTCAATTGAGACAGTTCCATAAGATCCAATGGCTCAGTTTGGTTTCTAAAAGTTTAGGACCACTAGATGTCAGTTTGGTTGAAGTTTTATTAAGCCTCAAAACCGGATTTGGCTCCTCTAAAGTGAGAGATTCACTTTAGATGGAAAAGTGAGGGATCTCAACTATTGATGACAAAATCAAGGAAGTGGATTCTAACAAATCCGTATTTGTTAGGGAAGTGCATGAATTTTATCATAATATCAACCGTTGATTTCCTCATCAAGGGTTGAGATCCCTCACAAAACCTCTAAAGCGAAGGTTCACATTAGAGGAGCTAAATCCCTCAAAACCAAGCCAACCTGGGCGATGAACAGCTCTAGATATCTGAATAACTGGGACAAATAAACTAGAAACTGAAGTTTGACATATTACACAAATCTAATTTGAGAAACCGATCCAGACTCATAAGCACAATAGATTTAAGCTCTGACTCATGTTGATCAAAATTTTCTAATCTTGTACAATGTCCAGCTAGCCTCTATCAAATTTCTACAACTGAATAGCACATCCTCCATTACCATCACTCTGCTGCCCCCCACTATTGCCATCACCTCTATTACCATCACTTTCACTATATTCCACAGTCACCAATAGTGTTGAACCCATCATTATCACTGCCACCACATCCTTCACCGTCATCACCTCTATCATAAGCTTATTATATTCCTTCTTATATCAAAAACTCAAACACACCCTTTTCTTTCAGTGCTGAAAATATAAGGCTTGTTTGGTGAGTTTATATTTATGAAGCTAAATTCAACACACCCACCTGGTTGAAAAACACCCTTTTATCTCTCAGTGCCCCCAAAAGAATCAAATTTTAAACTTTAATTCATGGTAACCAGAAGATAGTGCCCATTACCCAGTTCTTGGGATGACATAGAAATGAAGAATCCAGGGAGAGATCCTATAAAGTTTGAAACTTTTTTGGGTAAGGAAATTAGGTAAATGGTTGAATGCATATGGGGTTCGTCTTGGAAGGTGATTTTGAAAAACCCAGAAGAAGCAGCAAGAGAAAGTGCACAAAACACCAGTGAAGAGAGAAGAGGAAAAGGGAGAGAACCTGAAGGAGTGTTTGTGGACAAGTGGTGCCTGCTCTGTGAGCGCAGCAAGTGGAGGAGAGCCGCTCTTACCATTTCCTGCTATGCTATGATCCAAGAGAGGGAGTTTCACAGAAAGAAAGGTTTAGGCGTTTAGGGCCATTTTGTGAAATGATGAGGTTTTCTCTTTTGAGTATGTAAGGAATACTTTGAAGTTGGTTTTGAAAAGAGCAAATTGGGCATTTGGTCTAGTGGTATGATTCTCGCTTAGGGTGCGAGAGGTCCCGAGTTCAATTCTCGGAATGCCCCAAATTGTATGCTTTTTATGGTTTTCTTTATTAAAAAAAATAGTACTTTTGGTATAATGTGTATGACGATACTACATGCACATGGTGATATATCATTTCGATCAGCTAATGTTTTATAATAATGGAATACACAATCGTTTTTATATTGACTACGGATTGTACACTACCAAATTAAAAAATTCATGTAATAAATTAAAAATAAAAAGGGGAATTTTGTGCTATCTTTAGTATTTATGAACTATATTATTGTTGTTTTTATTCATTTACTATATTAATTATTAACTAATTATTATTAAAATAAACAACTTATTGTTTTATTCATTCTTGTTTTTTTAGTTTTTATAAGAATTAAAATAAATATATACTCAACAATTTGCAATTAAATCAACTTATATAATAAACACTGTCACAACAATATGAGCAAAATGATTACTGGGATCAAGTTAAATCCTATCCATGTACTTTTTCTTAAATTTAAAGATCTTGAGCACTTAAACATTTGCTTCTTCCAAGTTAGTAGCATAGCATGATACCCTAAATTTCAAGACATGTAGTTCTCTATTGTCCTTCTCCTAAAGCATCTATGTACTTAAGTAAGTCGTTGAAAACTTCAGATAGATCTATGTCCAGTAACAACACGAACCTATACTTCAAGAATAATAATAGATGTATTAGAAGCATATGGATAAGTTTTAAAATGCAGGTAACTAATATTATGCACAACAATTCAAAAAATATAAGATTTGAATATTGTAACTTATAATCGCACTTCTCAAATCTTGTATAAGGTCAAGCAATGTAAAATATATAGCTTAACTCAAAATCAATCTAGCAATTATCAATAAAGATTCATTTCTAATTACCACCAACTATCATCTACATCTTGAAAAGCAATAGCAAGGTTAAACACACTCAGACAATTTGCACATTGCATCTAGAAGCTGAGAATCACAACAAAAGATGATATCAATACAATATAATAACTAAAATTTCAATGCTATAGATAAAAATCTACAATAACTAAAAAACGCAACTTCCAGTATCCTTATAAAAAATTGAAGAGAAAAATAAAAGAATAGAAGAAATAGCTAGACATGCATATGAGTCTGATAAAATAAATACATTTCTTTTTACAAAATAAATACATAGTTTTTAATTTTTATTTAATTATTTTTGCTTATTTTCCTACTTCTTATTGTAGATGAGAGCCTCTTTCTAATGCCTCTACATAATTTTGAATTCATTTTTCTTATTCAATAGAAAAAGGAAGAAGAACTTGACCCTAAGAGCAGAAACCTCATCCAGTAAATCCATCTTCCTTGACAAAGTCCAATAAATTCATCCTAGTAACAACACTGTGCTCAACAATAACATCCTCCAGCTAGAAAATACATTCATCAGCGTCCAGCAGTGAGTAGAGTGTCTATCTTTTGACATACAACCACCAGAGCTCCTACCACCAGAGCACAGAAGTATTGGGAAAGAAAAACGGGTGTGTACACAACGAAAACAATAACACACAAATAGACAATAAAATCTTTTTCACTAGAAAGAATCTGTGATGAGCAAAATATACAGCTAACTAAAAATATCCATCAAAAGATATATTCGAGAATGCACAAAATAAATAGGTAAAGAGAACACACAAATTTAACGTGAAAAACCTCTTCAATGTGAGAAGTAAAAACTACGGGACCTAATGTAACACCTAGTATAGTCATGGTAAACTTGTATATGGTTACAGAGGTATCCTAACACTAGTTTGTCATGCCTGAAAAGTTTTGTGACCATCTGAGTACGTTTAATCACTTTACTGCAACTCTATGTGTTCAATATAGCTGTTTTCAGCCCTATTTTTGACTTAAACTACTCAGTTAATAGAGATAAGTGTGGAAAACTTGTTTCTAGGTCCTAAATGTGTGGAAGTAAATGCGGTTAAATTTTGAAAATTTTCAGAGTTAGTTTGACATTTTTAAGCATACTGGTTGTGTGTTTTAGTACCAAATTGACCTCCAGCAGATACGAAAAAATGTGAAAATGGTGTGACGAGTTTTTTTAATGAATTTTAGGATTTATTTTAAGACTGTTGGAAGTTTGGAAACTTAGTTTGGTTATAACTAAGTATTCTTAACTGTTTGGGTGAATTTTGGTCACTTAAGTGACCAAAATTTAGAGGGCATGACCCTGTTTCTGTTGCTGGCCTATTTAAGGCCAAAAGTGGGAGTTTTGCCTCACTTTTCTTTCCTTTTCTCATGGTTGCACAGAGAAAACAAGGGAAAAGGAGAATCAAAGTACCAAGGGTGATGGATCATCATCAAAGCAAGGGAAAGAGCTTAGGTTTTCAGAGCAACGACAAATCAATTTCATTTCTGGAAATTGAGGTAGGGGAAAATCTATTTTACTTGCTTGTTTTCATTTTTTTCTTTTGATTCAAGAGAAGCTTGAAGAGGAAATGATGGTTTGAAAGGTGATTTGATGATTTATAAGTTGAATCTTGATGTGGTTATTATGGTTGAGTTAGAAACTGAATTGTGGATGTGTTTAGATGAATTTTTCATCTTTTGGAGCCTCAATTCTCACTATAGGTCATTATTGGGGGTTTAGGTCAAATTTGAGTTTTTGATACAAAAGTTTAGAATAAAATGAAATTGAAGTGGATTAAAGGTATGTGTAGTTGAACCTTGTTTGAGGTTAGAAAATCACTTGGAAGTGATTTTAAGTGATTGTAAGATCACTTATTCCCAATGGAATAGTGATCATTTCTGCAAAATTATGCAGAAACTGATTCTGTGTTCGAGCGCCCAGGCACTGAATGGCTGGGCGTCTAGCCGCCCAGTGCCTAAGAAGAACTTGTTACGCGTGTAGCGCGCTTAAGCGTGCAGATCTAAGCATCTGAGCGGCCAACGACCAAAGAGTCTTATTTGAGGCAGTTGTTTGCGCACCTAAGCGTTGGTTTGTGAGCGCCTAAGCGCTCAATGCTGGACAGAACAAAACAAAGCCCTTAATTTGGGAAATGGAAGGGGATCACTTGTGTGATACTTTCTTTTATGTTTCTTAATGAGTGTTAAGATACTAGTAGAAGTATTTAATGAAGATGTGAATGCTTTGAATCATAGTGATTTGTAATGCTAATTATGAGAGTTTAATTAGTAATGATGATATACTTGATTGTATGAGTAGCCTTTTTGAAAAGTATAAGCCTCGTAGATGTGGTTGCTTACTTTTTGAAATCTATGAGCCCCGTAGATGTGGGTGTTCTATATTAGGTAAAGTGGATTGTATCCTTTCTAATATAGTGTTTTGAGGATGAATTTCCTTGTTCATTATCGATAATTGTGTAGTTGATGGACTCCACTACCTAGGGGGAAATGGATATTCTCTATGATAATGATGTTGCTGGATAGACTTCCAGTACTTGTTCAAGGTTATGGATGGACTTTCATTATTTTGTTCAAGTTTCATGCATTCATGACATTATCATGAAATTGTAGGTTCCTGGATATGGTATCATACATTATTTATTTCCATACTTAGGAATTATGCATAGGCATTAACACTAGACATAACTTGGCATAGCATGACAATTGTATGAGCAGTTGCTTTCATAACATTAATCATGCATTACAATTGTATGAGTGATTGTATGTCTCTGAGATGGAGATGTTGTTGTTGCTTCTGTGATTGAAGTGTTAACATGATAATTGTAAATATTATCTATTTTGTACATATGTATATATGCTGGTATTGGAATACTTCTACTGAGATATGTTTTCTTACCCCGATTGTGTTGCCATATAAATCCAGGTGCGAGTTCTTTGAAAGGGAAGAAGAATATGTATGAGGATTAGTATAGTATAGATGTTGTTTTAAACTGAGCTATATATGTTTTATATTAGCTTAGTTGTTTTGAGCTATGTATAACAGTATGCCCTTTGTTGTGATGTATATATATAACTTTTGTTATCGTAGCTCTCCATATTTACTCATTATGTATGAATGATATGGGTTGGTTGTTGATGTATGTTAGTAGTAGCAGGACTAGTATTGGGTTATTCATTTATATGATGATATATTTGGGTAACAAATATTGAGATGTTACATTTTAGTATCAGAGCAGTTCATCCTGTTGAGCTGGGGTATGGACTAACTATGCTTATGCATGTGTAGTGATGGTTATGCATTTCTTATCTCTTACATGTTACTATTTGAGTGAAATTGCATGTTTTGCCTTTGAGATGTTTGGTTTAGCTATTGTGACACGATTACATGATATTGAGCCTAGCTAACTCAATATGGATTATTCTATGTTTACAGAAGACTGTGGCAACACGAGGGCGACCAATACACGAGGGCGACCACGTGGGAGCCGGAATAGAGACTCTAGTAATGAAAGTACAAAGATGGTTGCAACTATGATGGCAATAGCCAATGCCATGAGGCAGCAAACTGAACAAGTAGCGGCAACTGCAAGAGTGTTAGAGAGGTTGGTACCTCAACAGCAAGTACCACCACCGGTACCACCATCGGTACAAAAGGTACTAGTCGGGAGAAATCAACATTTTCTTGACATTTCAGAGTTCAGAAAGATGAGTCCTCCGTTATTCCGAGGTGATATGATCCGATTAAAGCGAAAGAGTGGTTAACCAAACTAGAGAAGATCTATGAGGTCATGGTTTGCTCTGAAGAGCAAAAAGTTTCCTTTGCTTCCTTCATGCTGAGAGAGGAAGCCCGAGCAATGGTGGTGAAGCACCAGGAGGTTGCTGGAGACAGTAGGGACTTTGATCATGTGGGGAGTGTTCAAAGAGACTTTTTTGGAGAAACACTTTTCTAAAGAGTTTACAAGATGATAAAGAAAGGGAGTTTTTGGGTCTTCGATAAGAGGACATGATGATAGGACAATATGAAGCAAAATTTCTTGAGTTGTCCAAGTTTTCTTCTCCGTTTAGGCATAATCCAAATGAGAACTAGAGGTGTGTCAGGTTTGAGTCCGGGCTGAGGGGAAATGTAAGAAGGCTTGTGAGACCTTTTGAAATCAGGAATTTTTCATCCTTGGTGAACAAGTGTAGAATTGTGGAGTCTGAAAATCTCCAAATTCAGGCGGAGAGGAATTTACAAAGTCTTCAGAAAAAGAAGAAGGTGGATGGTGGATATGGGAAGAGTACTCCTAAATCCAGCTACCCACAAGAGAAAGATGAACAAGTTCAGAAAAGTGATCAAGCTCAAAGGTGTGCTAAGTGTGATAGGCACCATGGAAATAAAGTGTGTATAGTGGACTAGATAACCTGTTACAAATGTAGTGAGAAGGGACACTACGCCAAGAGTTATTCTAAAAAGGAAGAAGACATGGCAGATGCTAGACCTATCGCTGAAGGTAAAGTTTACAATGTACGAGGCGAGGAGGCATCACCATCTCCTGGTTTAGGAAAAGGTGAGTACATAGTTGTACATGTTTAGTAACTTTGTTTTCTTAAAGTTTGGTTGCATCTGAGGTTGTATGTTAGTTGTTAAGACTCTATACATAAGGTAAATCAAATTTTAGGGACAAAATTCTAAAAAGGTGTGGAGAATGTAACACCCAGTATAATCATGGCTAACTTGTATATGGTTACGGAGGTAGCTTAACACTAGTTTGTCATGCCTGTAAAGTTTTGTGACTATCTGAGGACGTTTAATCACTTTGCTGCAACTCTATGTGTTCAATATAGCTATTTTCAGCCCTATTTTTGACTTAAACTGCTCAGTTAATGGAGATAAGTGTGGAGAACTTGCTTCTAGGTCCTAAATGTATGGAAGTAAATGTGGTTGAAGTTTGAAAATTTTCAGAGTTAGTTTGACATTTTTAAACATACTGATTGTGTGTTTTAGTACCGAATTGACCTTCAATAGATATGAAAAAATGTGAAAATGGTGTGATGAGTTTTTTTTAATGAATCTTAGGATTTATTTTAAGACTTTTGGAAGTTTCGAAACTTGGTTTGGTTATAACTAAGTGTTCTTAACTGTTCGAGTGAATTTTGGTTACTTAAGTGACCAAAATTTAGAGGGCATGACCTTGTTTCTGTTGCTAGCCTATTTAAGGCCCAAAGTGGGAGTTTTGCCTCACTTTTCTTTCCTCTTCTCACGGTTGAACAAAGAAAACAAGGGAAAAGGAGAATCAAAGTACTAAGGGTGAGGGATCATCATCAAAGCAAGGAAAGGAGCTTAGCTTTTCGAAGGAACGACTAATCGATTTCATTTCTGGAAATTGAGGTAGGGGAAATCTATTTTACTTGTTTGTTTTCATTCTTTTCTTTTGATTCAAGAGAAGCTTGAAGAGGAAATGATGGTTTGAGAGGTGATTTGATGATTTATAAGTTGAATCTTGATGTGGTTAGTATGGTTGAGCTAGAAACGGAATTGCGGATGTGTTTAGATGAATTTTTCATCTTTTGGAGCCTTAACTCCCACTTTAGGTCATTATTGGGGGTTTAGGTCAAGTTTGAATTTTTGATACAAAAGTGTAGAATTAAATGAAATTGAAGTGGATTAAAGGTTAATATGTATAGTTGAACCTTGTTTGAGGTTAGAAAATCACTTGGAAGTGATTTTGAGTGATTGTTAGATCACTTGTTCCCAACAGAACAGTGATCGTTTCTATAAAAATATGCAGAAACTGATTCTGTGTTCGAGCACAATGGCTGGGCGTCTAGGTACCCAGTGCCCAGTAAGAACTTGTTATACGTGTAGCGCGCAGATCTAAGCGTCTGAGCGCCTAATGACCAGAGAGTCTTGTTTGAGGCAGTTGTTTGCGCGCCTAAGCACTGATTTGTGAGCGCCTGAGCGCTCAATGCTAGACACAACAAAACAAAGCCCTTTATTTGGGAAATGGAAGGGGATCACTTGTGTGATACTTTCTTTTATGCTTCTTAATGAGTGTTGAGACATTAGTAGGAGTATTTAATGAAGATGTGAATACTTTGAATCATAGTGATTTGTAATGCTAATTATGAGAGTTTAATTAGTAATGATGATATACTTGATTGTATGAGTAGCCTTTTTGAAAAGAATAAGCCCTATAGATGTAGGTGTTTGCCTTTTGAAATGTGTGAGCCCCGTAGATGTGAGTGTTTTATATTAGGTAAGGTGGATTGTGTCATTCCTAATATAGTGTTTTGAGGATAGATTTCCTTGTTCATTATCGATAACTGTATAGGTAATGGACTTCAGTACCCAGGGGGAAATGTATATTCTCTATGATAATGATGTTACTGGATGGACTTCCAGTGCTTGTTCAAGGTTATGGATGGACTTCCGTTATTTTGTTCAAGTTTTGTGCATTCATGACATTACCATGGAATTATAAGTTCCTAGATATAGTATCATACATTATTCATTTCCATACTTATGAATTATGCATAAGCATAAACACTAGGCATAACACATAACTTGACATAGAATGACGATTGTATGGGTGGTTACTTTTATAACATTAATCATGCATTGCAATTGTATGGGCAACTGCGTGTCTCTGAGATGGAGATTTTGTTGTTGCTTCTGTGATTGAAGTGTTAACATGATAATTGTAAATATTATCTGTTTCGTACATATGTATATATACTGGTATTAGAATACTTCTACTGATATATGTTTTCTCACCCCGATTATGTTGCCATATAAATCCAGGTGCGAGTTCAAAAGGGAAGAAGAAGATGTATGAGGATTAGCATACTATAGATGTTGTTTTAAACTGAGCTATATATGTTTTATATTAGCTTAATTATTTTGAGTTATGTATAACAGTATGCCCTTTGAGGTTGTGATGTATATATATAACTTTTGCTATAGTGGCTCTTCATATTTACTTATTATGTATGAATGATATGGGTTAGTTATTGATGTATGTTAGTAGTAGCAAGACCAGTATTGGGTCATTCATTTATATGGCGATATATTTGGGTAGCAAATATTGGGATGTTACACCTAGTCCAAAAAATCTCCACTATAACAAATCAATGAGTACAACAAAGTGTCTCCTAATAAATAAGAATATCACAACAACCCCTACTCACTGCCAACAAAGTGGAAATCAACAAAGCAACGAAGCTCAAAACCCACAAAGGAGTACAAACAGCCCAACAAGTAGAGATGGAGAAATAAAATTCTAACCATACAAGTAGAAGCTCACAGTGTAAGGAACAACATATTGAAAAATCATCAAGATCAGACCCTAAATGACCACTTGATCTGAACACACAAAATCAGCATTGAAACTTTTTTCTCCTTCTCTTTCTCACGTAGCGCTGCTTCTGTTTTACGAAAGAAAATATTAAACAAAGAAGTTACTGAATTCTTTTTAAAACCTATCCTCTTTTTTTATTTTAAACAATATGGTATAGGCCACTTGGGTTGGACCCATACAACAAACTCCCCCTCCAACTCAAGTAGAAACCAATGCCAAACCAGTAACCAAACGATAATCTTCAAACTTTCCCCTCAGTAGAGTCTTTGTCAGCATGTCTAAACCATTATCATCAGTATAAATCTTCTTAAGCTCCAATAACTTCGAGTCCAGAATATCACGTATCCAATGATACCTCATATCAATATGCTTAGATCTACCATGGAATGTAGGATTCTTGCCAAGATGAATAGTACTCTGACTATCATAAAACAAAACAAACCTCTGCTGAGTAATACCAAGTTCATGCACCAAATTCTTTATCCAAAGCAACTCCTTACAAGCCTCAGTAATAACAATGAACTCAGTCTCAATAGTAGATAATGCAACATACTTTTGTAACCTAGATTGCCAAGCCACAACTCCTCCTGCAAAGGTAATCAAATAGCCAAAAGTATACTTTCTAAAATCAACATCCCCTGCCAAGTCTGAATTTGTATAACCACAAAGAACAAGTTTCTCAATTCCAAAATAGAGCTTCCAACTAGAAGTGCCCCGGAGATATCTCAATATTCTCTTCACAGCTTTCCAACGTTCTTTACCAGGATTAGAAATAAAACGACTAACCACACCAATTGCATGAGCTATATTAGGCCTTGTGCAAACCATTGCATACATTAAACTTCCCACTGCAGATGCATAAAGAACACGTTGCATGTCTTGTTTCTCTTCATCACTAGAAGAGCTTGTCTAGTGCTAAGCTTAAAATGTAAAGTAAGAGGTGTACTTACAACTTTAGCTTTATCTAAGTAAAACCGTTGAAGCACTTTCTCAATGTACTTCTCCTGTGATAACCACAACTTCTTGGCCACTTTATCACGAGTAATCTGTATGCCAAGAATACGTCTTACTGGTCCTAAGTCTTTCATTGCAAAAGACTTGCTAAGTTCCTTTTTTAACCTATCAATTCTAGAAGAATTATGACCAACAATCAACATATCATCAACATAGAGCAATAAAATGATGAATTCATTATTAGAAAATTTCTACATAAACACAAAATGATAAGAAGTAGTCTTCTTGAATCCTTGTTGAATCATAACAGACTTAATCTTCTTGTACCACTGTCTCGAGGCATGTTTCAAGCCATACAAACTTTTCTTCAACTTTCAGACATAATTGTCTTTACCTTTCATCACAAAACCCTCAAGTTACTCTATATAAATCTCCTCCTCCAAATCACCATGAAGGAAAGTAGTTTTCACATCTATTTGCTCAACCTCTAAATCAAGACTGGCTGCCAAACTAAGAACAACTCGGATGGATGACATTTTAACAATCGGCAAGAAGATTTTCTCAAAATCAATCCCCTTTTTCTGACGGTAGCCTTTGACAACTAATCTAGCTTTGTATCTTGGAGTGGAAGTATTCTTATTATTCTTCAACTTGTAAATTCACTGATTTTCAAAAGCTTTCCAGTCCTTAGGCAACTTGACCAGCTCAAAAGTATGGTTGTCAAGCAAAGATTTCCTCTCATCATTCATTGTTGCAACCCATTCTGCCTTCTGCTCACTCTCCATAGCCTCTTCGTAGCACTCAGGTTCTCCCCTATCAGTGAGGAACACCTATTCATTAGATGAATAACAGGTAGAGGGAATAAGATGTCTAGAAGACCTCCTAAGTGAAACAACAGGTTCATCAACAACCTCACGATCAAGAGTATCTACCTCATCTACAACATTATCAACAACATCCTCAACCTGATCACCCTGAATATGATTATGCACATCATCATGATTGCCAAAGTTAACTACATTAGACATATGAGACTCAGGAACTGGATCAATATCAACCAAACCATCAGTACTTGGAGACTCTAACTTCTTTACCTTGTTAATATCTTCAATGGTCTGATCCTCTATGAAAATAACATCACTTCTTCTAATAAGCTTCTTCTCAATTAGATCATACAACCTATAGCCAAACTCATCATAACCATAGCCAATGAAGATGCACTGCCTAGTCTTGACATCCAACTTGGACCTCTCATCTTTGGGCATATGTACAAATGCTCTAAACCCAAAGACACGTAAGTGGTCATAAGAAACATCCTTTCCATACCACACCCAGTCAGGAACATCAAATTGTAAAGCAATAGTAGGAGATAAATTAATAACATGTGCAGTAGTATACAAAGCCTCACCCTAAAAAGATCCAGGTAACTTTGCTTCAAAAAGCAAACATCTAACTCTCTCCATCAATGTCCTGTTCATCATTTCTGCCAGGCCATTAAGCTGAGGAGTCTTAGGAGGCGTCTTCTGGTATCTAATACCTTGCTGTCTACAGTACTCATCAAATTTTCCACAATATTTTCTATCATTATCAGTGTGAACACATTTTAGTTTCTTCTCTATTTCTCTCTCAACAAAAGCCTGAAACTGCTTAAAGACACCTAACACCTGATCCTTAGTCTTCAAGGCATAAACCCAAAGTTTCCTTGAATGATCATCAATAAAAATCAAAAATTAAAATGCACCACTAAATATTTTAGTCTTCATTAGATCACAAAGATCTGAATGTACCAACTCAAGCACCTCTGATTTCCTAGAAAGATGATGATTCTTGAAAGAGACTCTATTTTTCTTCCCAGCCAAACAATGAGTACACTTTTCCAAACTTGCACCCTTCAAACCTAAAAGCGGATTCCTTTTAGCCAAAGTATCAAGTCCCTTATCACTAATGTGGCTAAGTCTCTTGTGCCATAACTCTAATTGATTATCACACTCAGCTATATTAACAGCATTAACAGAAACTAAAGCCTTGATCTAGTACAAACTTGAACACTTTTTTCCATGTGCCACAACTAAAGAACCCTTGGAGAGTTTCCACTGTCCACCACCAAAGGTACTAAAATAGCCATCATCATCAAGAACACTAGCAGAAATCAGATGCAATCAGATGTCTAGTGTGTGTCTGACATTCTTCAAAATCAACTTTGTCCCATTACTAGTTACCAAACAAACATTGCCAATATCATTCACCTTTGACATACCATCATTACTCATCTTCAAAATCCCATAATCACCAGGAGTATAAGATGTGAAGAATCCTTCCTAGATGTCACATGAAAACAGGCACCACTATCAACAACCCAACTAGTCTCTTCACAAGCAACATTAATCAAATTCTTATTACAGATAATCACAAGATCTCCTCCAGTAGTGGTGGCAACACGATCATCATTATCATTATCCTTCTTTTGTTGTTTGCCCTTGTTACCCTTGTTCTCCTTTTTTTATCGGTAGCAGAACCTTTGGAGATGCCCCTTTTTACCACAATAGTCACATTCATAATTTTGTATTTAGACATTGATTTGCTTCTACTCTTGTTTTTGCCTCTATTGCCTTGTCCCTGATCCCTCTCACTACTTCTCCCTCTGTTTTCAATAACTAAAACCTCTGACTGTGAAGAGGATGCCTGCTGAGTTCATCGTCTGACTTCTTCATTCAAAATAGCAGTCTTTACATAATTCATGGTCACAACACCTCCAGGAGCAAAACTAATTAAAGTGACTCTGAGATTTTCCCAAGAATCAGGTAGAGTATTTAGCAACCAAAGTCCTAAAATTTCATATTCAAATTTCACATCCATTCCAGACAATTGGTCAAAGCATCCCTGAAAATCACTCAAGTGATCAGAAATAGAACTACCATTCTTGTAACTTAAGTTCATAGCTTGCTTCAACAAAAATAATTTATTGTTCCCAGACTTTGAGGCATACAAAGTTCTGGCATGTGAGTCATTAGCAATATGATTCAAAACATTATCATCTACCCATTGCCGAATAAAGTCACAAACCATCTCATGTTTAAAGGCCCAATCTTCATCAGATTTAGCCTCAGGCTTTTCACTAGCAAACATTGGTAAATGTAATTTTTTCATAAATAATAAATCTTTCATTTTTCCTTTCCACTTGTGACAATTTGTGCCATTCAAACTAATCATTCTATTGTAATTTGGCTCCATCATTCAATCAAGTAAACAAACAAATAAATTTCTCTGATGCTAGTTGTTGGGAAAGAAAAATAGGTGTATACACAGCGGAAGCAACAACACACAAATAGGTAATGAAATCTTTCCCACTTGAAAGAACTTGTGAGGAGCAAAATATACAGCTAACTAAAAATATCCACCAAAAGACATATTTGAGAATGCACAAAATAAATAGGCAAAAAGAACACACATAATTTTAATGTGGAAAACCTCCTCAATGTGAGAAGTAAAAACCACAGGACCTAATCCAGAAAAATCTCCATTATAACAAATCAATGAGTACAACAAAGTGTCTCCCAATAAATAAGGATATCACAACAACCTCTACTCACTACCAACAAAGTGAAAATCTACAAAGCAATGAAGCTCAAAACCCACAAAGGGGTACAAAATAGCTCAACAAGTAGAGATGGAGAAATAAAATTTTGACCATACAAGTAGAAGCTCACGGAGCAAGGAATAACATACTGGAAAATCATCAAGATTGGACCGCAAATGACCACCCAATTTGAATATACAAAATCAGCATTGAAACTTTTTTCTCCTCCTCTCTCTCATGTGGCGCTGCTTCAGTTTTACGAAAGAAATTTTTTTTAAAAAAGTTGCTAATTTTTTTTAAAACCTATCCTCTTTTTTCTTTAAAAAATAATATGGGATGGGCCACTTAGGTTGGACCCATACAACAGGAAGTTGGTTGGAACACCTTTGACATGCAATCTTATTTGTCAAAACTGATTTTTTTTCCATTTGATATGCTGTCTTTTGAAATCAAATTTGTCTGAACTATTGTTGAAATTTTAATAGCCTTATTTGCCATATGTATGTTTCAAATTTTTTTAAAGCTATAGATTAAAATCCCTAATAAGCAACTTGTTTGGAGTGACAAAGAACAGCTAACCATGAGCATATGTGCAGTTTTTCCAATGCACATAGGCAAGCATAGTCATATGCATCCAAACTAAATTATTATTATACCAACAAATTTCAATGCTTCATCACTTATATTTAACCATTAAGACACTTAAAAATAAAAGAAGTGTCCTCTTGCGTAAAACCTCAATACAAATGATATTTCAAATGTAATTTATAGAAGTATATATAAGAACAGTATCCAGAGATTTAGTAATTTAGTGAATATATATTATCAAATGGATATAGTCCTCTAAGTTGAAAGAAAATTATATGTAAGAATGCAAATCAGTAGATCATGAAGAAGCATGTAAAGTTGCCGCAAAAACAATTTTCCAATAATAAAAGAATAAAACAATTTTTATAAAGAGGAAACAATCATATTGATATTGCATAAACAGGTTCCACAAATATAAACACAACAAACCACATTAATATTTACAATCCATTAGCTATTTTGAAAATATTTTAATATTCTTCCCAGATTTAGCTCCATGAACTTAGCCTAACAATAGCAGCAAACAATTAAAGATGGCTCTCCAAATATCATTCTTCAAAGCGAACTACATCCCATTATAGATTGTGCAGCAAGTGTACTATAAATGGTAGAATAGTTTAGTAATCTAATCTAATTAAAACTAAAACTATGTTGCAAAAAGTAGCAGAATACTAACAACCATAATTTAGAAAGATAAAACAAAACTTCAAATTGACACAGTGAACAATTTTATACAAACTAATTGCATGAGCAAGCAATCAAATTCAAACCATGAATAAAACAAAGACTCAATGATTCCTTCAAAGGTGTAAGACACAGAGAGAGTTAGGGAAAATATATTTATTTAGATATATATAGAATTGGACAATGTTACTACCACAAACAGATCCATATAGCTTGAATAAATACGTCTAGAACACATATTTAGTAGTGGTTCTTGAGCTCTCAGTCATGTCATGCCAACTACCAAGTATAACAAGACATAATACAATGAACATGATAATAGATAGCATAATTGCAGAAGATGTAGATTCATCAACATCAAGCTAATGATAAATGTTAACCACAAAAGTAGATAGATATAAAGCTTGAAAAAGACAGCCTCTAGGAAACATTACCAGAGTTCTTTAAAACTTACATCAATCAGACACCTTTCATAATTTACTAAATTGGAGTAATTACCTTAATTTCGTAATTGGGATAAAAACTATCATTTCAATAAAAATCACCCATTTTTAGTAACATAAAACATTGACTTAGAGCCACCTTCACTAAACCATCAAATACTTTCTAGGACCATGTAACTTTGCAAGGCACCTTAAGTAAAATATTAACTAAAATATCAACCATATCCCAATTCAAGCTTCACCCCGATTCTTAAAGTCTCCCAATCATATAAATTTAATTTTGAGAGTAGAGAAAAACATATGATTGGAGAGCATTAATAGAAGATTAAAAAATAATAGTATATATAAATAACAACTTAAGAGTCCTAAATCTGATCTTTATATATACCTTTCTTAGGAAAGACTGCCCAATACGGGAAGAAAAAAAATTGCTAATATATTTAAAATTCAATTATACTTTTTCAAGTTCAAGGGCCAGTGTCTACGAAATCTAGATTTTTACCAAACTGTCACTGTTGGCAAAACTATTTATCAAAATGTCATTTTTTTAAAAATATTTACCAAACTGCTACTTTTTTAAAACTATTTATCAAAATGTCACTCTTTTAAAACTATATATATCAAACTACCAATTTTTTGTCTTACATGGCATTTTTAATATTTTTTGGCCACGTGGGATGCGCCAAATAGGATGACGCATCCATATAGGTTAGGCTAACACGCTTGGCGTAACCTACATGGATGTGTCATCCAATTTGGTGCATCCCACGTGGATTTTCCATCTCTAATGGCGTATTTACATAGAATACGCCAAGCTTGTTGGTGTAACTAAGGCAAATACGCCATTTGTTTTGGCGCAATCTACACACGACTCCAAGAATCAAACAGAAGCGTTTTCCAAGTTAGACACGGCCATGTATCCAAAAAAAATTCATACAGAAGCGTTTTGTGAGTTACACACGGCCGTGTATAACTCCTCAATCACTCACAGGGCTGCATTTTGTGATCATCTTTTGCTTCGAAAACGCTATGTCTTTGAATGCTGTCACTTTGAATGTGATAAATCTCATTCATTTTATAAAAATGAAGACAATGATAAGGTTAAGACTATAAAATATAGAATTATAAACTGTAATATAGGTTAACTATAGAACCAATTTCATACTCATTTACTTGTCACAACAAAGAGCCTTTAAAGTCATAATAGTTTTTTTTTTCTTTTTTTCTTTTTGTATGAATGTTCCTGCATGTTTATTTGAGAAAAAAAAGCATCATTTTTTCAAACGTTTATTTGGTGAGTAGTCTCCCAATCATGACCCTCCCAATTTTGAGGAGTGACACTTTTTTTTTATATTTTTGGTTAACGCAGAAGGGCATAAACTTGTTTGACATAATTCAACCAAAGTTCAATCATTCGAATTTTATAAAAATTTTGACAGAGTTTCTCCTAAATATTAGACCTCCCCAAAAGCACATAAACCTATTTAATTCAACTAGTTACCAAGATCATTAATAAAAATTAAGCGGCAAACATATTTAATCTAATAATGGTACCAAAATCATAATAGAAAAACATCAATAGTAATTTAAACAAAACCACTAAATATAACATTCTCAGATACACTAATGACATATAATTAGTGTTTTGTTTTTTGAGCACGTCTAACACGCATGTGCTGGTCCTCATGTCCTTGTCATACATGCTGAAAAACCTGATGCTCCTGCAATTTCGAAATCGAGCCGTCCTCTGGGCTTGGGTTTACACGGAATGTCATCTGTCACGCTGTATGCCAAACAACAACAATAATTTGTGTGACAATATGATTACTATAATAAAATATAATATGAAAATATAATTACTATATTAAAATATAATATTTGTTATCAATGGTATAAAAGAAGACACAATTACTTAAAGCAATATAAGAGTCAAATTATGTGAGAGAAATGAAGTGCACGCTGATAATCAACTAACATATATTAATAGAATTCGAATACAACATCATAGTGGAGTAATACACAATAACATGGCTCCAAAATACACATTGATGATTGGCAATTACAAGAGTTTGACAATGAAAATATATCTTAGATCAACTAGATTACCCCACTCCATCATCCTTCAAGGAACTCGATTCACTAGCACAACATGTGCGAGAATTATGTCTAGGTTGATGGCATCTTGTATACGTTTGTCCTGGCCCGACTTCGCGCCAATCCATCTCATTTCTGAGTCGGGTTGATTTTGGTCGACCTTTAGATTTAAGTAATGCACGATTAGGCACAAGTGTTATATCAAGACCTATAGGCCACCATGGTCAGCCCGAACTAGTTCAAATTCAAACTCGTAAGCTCTGTAAATGCTCTCCATCCTGTAAACCCTATGCACATATCGGAATGTGCCAACTGCCACAAAAGCACACGCAGCAATCATATGAGGGCATAGAAAATGCAATGCTTGAAACACCCCACAATCACACCGGTCTTTTTCCAGGTTTAAAGTATAAGAAACTCCACCCTGTTGTGTTACAGGGTTAAAGGCCTCTTCAACCATGAACTTAGTGTTCTCTCTATTATACGGACAAACTTGGTGTAAGCTTGCCTTTGCCATGTTGATTCTCTAGTGCTTTAATAAGTCATCACTCCACTCTTGCCTAAATGTCATCATTTTCACATTTGCCTCATCTTTTTGGTTGACAAAGTATTCAATTAATTTCATATATGTCAACTGAACCAGTGCAGTTATAGGCAGATTTCTACTACCCTTCAAAACTCTGTTGATGCACTTTGACAAATTGGTAGTCATATGACCAAATTTGTAGCCACCATCATATGTCAGACTCCATTTTTCTTTTGGAATCACATTAATCCAATTTGCCATCTCGATAGTAGCTATCAGCTTCTCTAGCCTAGCATCAAACTTGATTGTAATTAGTTCATACGCAGATACAACAAATAAAATAAGTTGGTATTAAAAACTAACTATTAGTATAATAAATTAGATTACAAGTTGAAAATTTTAAATACATGTGTTAATAAAAAATCTTTTCAACTCCTTATTCTGGAATTTGGAGTTAAAATTGGAACCAATGTGCCATATGCAGAAGACATGATACGCATTTGACGACTGCCTTCCAAGATTTTCATTTGTCACTGATTGTAAGATGCCTTGATGTCGATCAGAAATCAAGCACAAGCCTTCTTATTGTGTGACATGCAACCTCAGGTGGGCTAAGAACCAACTCTAAGCATCCTTTGTCTCTCTTTCCACAATGACAAAGACAATTGGCAGAGGTTTTCTGTAACACCCTGAAAAACATGTTAGGCTTGTATATAATTACGGAAGTAGCCTAATACTTACTTAATGTGTCTGTATGATTTTTTGACTGTCTGAGCACGTTTAGGCACTTTGTTGTAATACTATGTATGAAATATAACTGTTATTTGCATCAGAAATGGCTTAAACTACTTAGTTAGTGGAAATAAATGTGGAGAGTTTCTTTCCAGGTCATAAATGTGTGAACTATACTACAGTTAAAGTTTGAGATTTATTGGAGTTGGTTTGACATTTTTAACCATACTAGTTGTGTGTTTTAATGTCAGTTTGACTAGCAGTTGATATGAAAAAAATAGAGAAATGGTGTAATAAGATTTTTAATGAATCTTAGAATTTATTTTAAACTTGTTGGGAGCTAGAAATATGGATTTGGTGAAATCTAGGTGTTCTTAGCAGATCAGGATTTTGGTACTTATCTGGAAAAAGCAAAGTTAGACTTTGCCTCTTAATATATACCCCACGGCAGAATGGGAGAAAGAAAACAAAAAAGAAAAGAAAGAAAAGAAGAGAAGAGAGGAAATGGGAAAACGAAAGAGAAGAGAAAGAAAATTCAAGTGGAGGCTAGGCTTCATCTTCATCTTCAAGACCTTGAGGTAGGGGGAAACCTTTTTCTTAACTCATTTTTCTTATTCTCTTCATCTTGTTTCATGAGTTTTGGCTTGATATGGTGAGGTAGGATTTGAGTTGTTTTTGGTTGTTTTGGCATAAATCTTATTGTAGAACTTGAGGATGACTTGTTTATGAGTTGTTGGGTGTATAGAAATAAATTTCCAGCCCTTGTATACCTTTAATCCCTTTTGGTGTTAAGATTGAGGTTTTAGGTTTTTAATTGGATGATTGTCCATGATTAATGATTTTGAATGAAATCAAAGTGGAATTGAGAGCTGTTATGTGTAGTTGAACCTTATGTAAGGTTGGAAATCACTTGGATGTGGAGTTTGAGTGATTGGAAGAGGAGAAAATTCCAACGGAACAGTGCTCGGACTATAGATTTTGCTGCAAAGTGTTTCTAGTTGAGAAACATGGCCCGTGTCTGAGGACACCGAGGGGGAGGGGGGCATGTCTCTCTCCACTAGTTGAAAATTCGTGAATAGTGCTCACAGAGTAAAACATGAGGGGGTCGTGTCTAAAGACATGGGTCGTGTTTCCCCTCTGTAATGAGAATTAGCTCTTATAGTCTTCATGAAAGTTGTAGCTCTCTTCATGAAAGTTGTAGCTCTTTCTCTTATCTTTCAATGCCATTGGACTCACCTCGTTTTGACCTCTGTAGCTCAAGTTATACTCATTTTACTGTGCAAAGGTTAAAGGTTGAGATTGAGCAGGATGCATTTTTGGTTAGGAAATGCATGATGTTATGGCATTTTATAAGGCTAAGAGCCTTAGAGGGACCTTAGATAACCATATTGAGGTGGATTATCAAGCGGTAATGTGTTGGAATATCTTAGATATCCATAGTGTGGTGGAATGCCATAACGTAACACTTAGGATTTGACCCATATGGGGTTGTTTTAGTATAATTTGTGATGCGGTGATATGATAAGAATGGCACATAGCATGAGTATGTAAGTATTCCTAATTTAAAAAGTGAATGTGTTGAATCAAATGGATTCGTAGTGTTAATTATGTGAGATAATTAGGCATGATTATATATATATATATATATATATTGTGTATTGTGATGAATTGAGGAAATGAGTTTCCCTAAGTGTTAGAATCACTCATACTTGCTCTTTTAAGAGTGTTGAAGTACTTCTATAAGTATTTGATGAAGTGTTGTGAAATGAACTAGAAATAGATATAAATCAATTGTGAAACTCATTATGGAAGGTAATTAGTGATTGTTTTGTATGAGATGTTTGAGAAACATAATGAGGTGAGTAATATCCTCTTTGTGTTGTTTGACTCATAGATTGGTGAGTAATATTCTCTTTATGTGTTTGTTGAATAGATTGGTGAGTAATATCCTCTCTATTATTTATGAAGCACATTGAGGTGAGTAATATTCTCTTTGTGTTGTTTGAGAAGCATAGATTGGTGAGTAATATCCTCTCTATGTTGTGTGTAATAAGGTGAGTAATATTCTTATTACATTATTAAGTAAAGAGGTGAGTAATATCATCTTTGCTTTGTTTAACCAGTGGAGGTGAGTAATATCCTCTATTATTTTAATGGATAATGTTGATGAGTCATATTCTCACTATGTCTAATAATATACATGATGTATATATTACCTTTTTAAAAGGTGTAAACCCCGTAGATGTGGGTGATCTATATTAGGCAAGGTGGATTCTATCCTTCTTAATATAGAGTTAATAATGATAGATTTCCTTATTCATTATTGATAATTGTGTAGTTGATGGACTTCACTACCCCGGGGGGGGTGGATTTCTCTATGATAATGATGTTTGCTGGATGGACTTCCAGTGCTTGCTCAAGATTATGGTTGTGACTTCCATTACTTTGTTCAATTTCATGTATTCATGACATTACCATGGAATTGGAGATTCCTAGATATGGTATCATACATTATTCATTTTCATACTTAGGATATTGCATAAGCATAAACACTAGACATAACTTGGCATAGCATGACGATTGTATAGGCAGTTGCTATCATAACATTTTTATGCATTGCAATTGTATGGGCAATTATGTGTCTCTGAGATGGAGATGTTTACTTCTATGATGAAGTGCTATTTTGATAATTGTGAATGTAATATGAATGTGTGTGTGTGTATATATATATATATGTATATACTGGTATTGGAATACTTCTACTAAGAAATATGATTTCTCACCCCGATTGTGTTGCCATGTAAATCCAGGTGCGTGATCTTCGAAAGGGAAGAAGAAGAAGTGTGCGGTTTAGCACAGTGTAGGTGCTACTGTGAATTGAGCTTGTATATATTTTATATTTGCTTAGTTGTTTTGAGTTAAGTATAATAGTATACCCTACCGAGGCTGTGATGTATATATATAACTGTTCATTCATGGCTCATATTTTATATAAAATGCTGATATGTTATATTGGAAAATTGCATAGTTGTAATAAGTAGCATGCTTGAGTCTAATCGCTGTAATATACTTTAGTTATATTATGGTTATTAAATTCAAGATGTTATATTTTCTATCTCTATCTTGAGTTGTTATAATCAACAACTTATGACGGTATTTTCCATACAAATGAGTGGCGTCAATCTGAACAATGGGCTTGCAATACCGGAAGCTAGCAACACATGGTCTAAATGTCCAAAATAATCGATAAAACACTCTTTTCAAATGATCAAGTTGGTTATTCACAAAACATTCATCATCTTGCAACTCTACCACTGTGCTTTCCATGTCTCTTCTCATGGCTACTAGCCATTTGGGTAACACCTCGTAAGATTTGTCCCAATGCCCAAAAACATTCACAATGGCTAATTATTTTGCCTTCTAAGCTTTTCGATATGAAACTTGGTAACTGAATTGGCTTCGAATCCGTTCAACAATTAAGCATACAAGTGCATCAGGTTTTGTTCTATCTAACTCCAAAATGCAAGAATAGATCATATGAGAATCCAACTTGCGGTGATCTAATGACACAGCTGAATTTACGCAACTATGAGGTCCATTATATTTTGTAATCTGCCATGTATTTGGCCTCTTGCTTTGTATAGCCCTAACTCTCCAATTACAACCTTCATCAAAACTATGACATTTAGCAGTAAGTCTTCATGAATCAAAATCTTCAATCTTGTACTCTTGATGCATGTGAATCGAATAATGTTTGAGGGCCAACTTCACGACATCTTTTCATGGAAATTGCAAGCCAACATAGAATTCATCATTGATGCTCCAAGTCCCACGACTATCTAATTCAAGCAAGTTATTAGGATTACTCAATGCATCCTAATTGATCTTAGAAAATTAAGGACATGGTGGCACAAACACAGATTCAAGGCTTGGAGGCAAAAACATGGATTGAGGAGCAACCGACAATGGAACTTGTAAATTTTCTTCGGCATCAAAGTTTTCTGCCTCTATGTCAGTGTTAGAATCATCAGCCTCAGCTAACTATTCTTCATTTTCACTTGTATCCCATATTGTATCTCTGACAAGTGGGTTATCAGCTTCAACCATTGCACCACCAATAACAATTATATTGAATGACTCATCTAGATTAGAAGGACCAACTTGAGATTCAGTTTCACCAGGAGCTTCAACATGCTCTTCTTGCCCACTTGTTTCTACCTTAACATACAACTCCATCGAGGCCATCTTCAGAGTTTAACAAAAGAAATCTATCATGTACTTTACATCATCATCGTCTTCTAATAGAAGACCTATCCATCTCCATGGATTCTAGCATCGTGGACATCGATATACAACCTTTGGCACATGTACATTTGCTTGGAGCCTCAACTTTGAATGGATCTTTTTCTTCAAGCCATCCAAAGTCATATTAGTTGTGATCACAATAGGCTTAAGAGGACGACCTTGATACATGAAACCCTCTTCACCATCATTCATTGTCCTATTGAAGTAAATGTGCACATTTAGGGGTTTTGTCATGTTAATTCCACTTCTCGACAATAACAATTCAACATATATGAAATCAATATACATGTGTCAATTACAACAAAATTACACATATAATTGAATTTATATTATTATTATTTTATGTACAAATAACTTCCCAAGCCCTACTAATTTGAATTAAACTACATTTAGTTATTTAAACCATGTCAAGTACTCAAGAAAAAAAATTCATACTATTATTTTACATACAAATAATTCATACAATTCACATTACGTATCTTATTAATCACATTATTAATTAGTCAACAAAAAAAAATTCAAAACCTCTAAATATGTATAAAATAATATAAATGTATAATTAACACTAATATAATTAAAAAATAGTCAACAAATCATTAACAAAAAATTTAAACATTGAAATATATACTCCATGTGGCCAAAAAAATGTTAAAAAATGTCACGTAAGACAAAATGGTGACAATTTGGTATATAGTTTCAAAATAGTGATATTTTGGTAAATAATTTAAAAAATGACAGTTTGATAAATAGTTTTAAAAAATGACATTTTGGTAAATAGTTTTGACAACAGTGGCAGTTTAGTAAAAAAACCTACAAAATCTTCATAAATCCTTAAACATTAGTTTACAAAACTCTAAGCCCCTTCTCTCTTTGTTTTACTACTGACTTCTCAAATTCCGATCACCTCGTTCCATATTCCATATTCCGAAACAAAATTTCTCCATTACCTAGAAAAAGCCCTAAATTAGATACTTGAAAAATGAAAGCGGCCCAGAAAGAAAAATTGATTTAGGGATCAGAACCCACACCTCTGACACTCCAATTCCAGGAGTTGCCACGCAATCCCAAACCCTACCTATACCTCTACGTTATTTACTGGTCACCGAGAAAGAGATCGTCACCGAAGAGAAGATTGCACAAACATTTACAAAATGGATTTTAAATCCTGCAAAGAAGGGCTGCTCAAATATATTAACTTAATTAGCATGGATTTGATCAATGTACCATCAACTGGTCTCTAATACTTAAATATTATAAATGATATTCCAAATGTAATTTATAGAAGCAGATATAAGAACAATATTCAAGAATAGTATTCAGAGAACATAAAGCCACAAAAATTAGTAAATTCCCAATAATATAGGAGTCAATACATTTCGCTAGCTCTTCATCATCCTTCCCTGCTCGTATCTCTAATCTTAGCTTGTGTATTCTTGCTCTTCTTTGTGCCTGAATTCACCAAAATGGATCAAAAGCATATATACATATCATAGAACTAAAGTGTTCTCTTATTCTTCATTTTGTGAGGCTGGAGAGTGGACAACCAACTATTAAGCCATGTTACAACTAATCTAAAACGATGTTTTAAAGCATGGCCATGGAAGAAAGGAATTTTTACCATATAAAAGAGAACACAGGTGAAGAATATAAAACATTTTGTTTGCAAAGTCACACCTTATGCAAAACCTAAACTATATAGATCACAACCAATGAATGGATTAAATTGGTACTTTTATAACACAAAAAAATAATGTTGCTTTTATAGAGGGAGAACTATTAACATAATAAACTTGTCTGTGGATTCAAGGGAGAGGAAGTTAAAATACCACCACCTTGCAATCGAGAAGAAAACTTCCTCCACATTTAGATTCATCTTTGCACTATGCAATACCCAAAATTTTAATATGTAATAATAACTAAAAAAAACTTCAAGGAGTTTTCACATTCTTAATTACACATTACTCACAATTTCATAGAATTTGATTCCATACTCATCAGCCAGTACTTGGCCCTTGGAGATAGGCATAGCCGAGAAAGAAAGGAACATGTATATTTATAATTACAAAATCTCAAGTTTGAATCACAAATGAGAGAAAAGGAGAGGCTTCTAGATTTACTAATGTAATTGATGGCGTCAAATCAGAACTCAACCCTCTTCACCCCTTCCCCATTCCAAATGTTACTAATTCAATTGGTGGCATCAAATCAGAACTCAACCCCTTGCACCTCTTTCCCCTCAACCACAAACAAAAATGTTTCAGTCACTCGCAAAAGAAAGAAAAGGGAAATTGGTACCTAACATTATTTGCTACTACATGCATCAAGAGTAGGAAATATATATATGATTACCATCCATGTCTAACTCCTTTCCTAGAGATTCCATGACCAACTGTTGTAGCCTGCAAGTATCTACTAAATAATAATAAGCAATCCTTATATGGAAGGATAACCATATCCTACAGAATACAAAGGAGGAAAAGAAAATAATAAGAAATAGTGAAATAAAACATAAGATAGCTACTAAATTAATTCACAGTTCAACAACAACCTGACTTGTTGCAAAAATAAGACACCAACCTTCCGCAAGGAGACATTTCTTTATCACATTAATGCTAAGCATATTTAGAGTGTGGTAAATGGATTTTTCCTTCTTCAACTATCAATTAAATTTAAGAAAAGAAATATTAGTATCAGAATGAAAATTAATTGCAGAAGCTTAGTAGTAAAATTGAAAAACATATATACACATAGACTACGCATGTTTTTTAAGCATTAATCCATAGAAATATGGTGAAGTATGCCAAGTATTGTGCGGAACTTGATGAGGCTATCATAAAGTCTGAATATCTTTTCCAAACAAAAACATGGGATTGATTCAAATGAATAGTTTGGTCAAAGAATTCAATGACATTTTGATAATAGATGGTCCAAAATGTTTGGCCAAAGAATTTAATGACATTTTGATAAACACCAATCTATATCTATCAATCTATCAATATCTATAACAATATACAAGCAAAATCCATTTCTTAGAAAGTTGGATAGGTGTCATCTTCTTATGAATTTGGAATCTCAAAATATTTACAATTTTTCTTTTTTTAGAAAATTTTTATTTTTTGAGAAAAAATAAATTGTATTACTACATCAAATAATTACACATACTTTATAATATAGATTATAGCTATCGCACATTTATTTCTTCAATAAATGGTAGTTGTAGATTATCAAGACAATATAAACAATCTTATTTAATTCTTAAATAATAATCTTCAAAACCAAGAAAACCTAACATTTCACCAATTATATATTTTTTTCACTTGATGTTGTTAATTTTTAATAATAAAATTAGCGTATATTAATAAAATTTGTATCTGTTAATAAGTGGTAAATTACTTCCCTACGATAACCAAGCCCTAATTCTTTTATCCCTTTTGAAAAAAATATAAAGATAGTTTAATTTAAACAAAAAATATAAATTCTTTTATTCCTAATTCTTTTAAAATTACAATATGATATACAACTCAGATATTATTACCCCTGTTCCCAAACCCTACTAATTTTGTCCTAATTCTACTTATCATTTCATCTCATCTATGTAGCGGTGTTGGACGTCATTGTTTTCACCAAAATATGCAGTTGTCTTGCACACTGTTGTCTTTTCACAAATTCGTATCTCTCTTGCACAACATTCTCTTCTCCCAATGGTTTTGCAAAGCCCCTTCAAGTTCGTTGTATTGATGCTCCATTTTCTGATCAAACAGGTTGTATGTGAGGTGATGGTAATAATTTCGCAAGGTAAGCCTTCCTTCTTCATGTTGATGGCTATAAATATGTGGCTTCGGTGCTTTCATTGTACTGTGTTCTACATCTATACTTCATTTGTCATTTGTGTTTCTGATATGTTTTGCTTCTTGCAACCTACAATGGCTCGTATTAGCCCTCTGGCCAAAATTACCCCTAAGAGAGAGTTTTGGACAGTGAAAGTTAGGATTTGCAATTGTGGTTTCTACTGAACTTTAGTAACCGTTCTATCATAAATTCGATTAAGATGACTTTCATGGATGAATTTGTAAGTGGTTTTAAACTTTCTGAATCAATTTTTAAGGTTTTCATAATGCTTTCATTTTTTGATACTTGATTGAATTTACTTATTAATAGGGATGCAAAATTCATGCTTCTATGAGTAAAACTTTGGTATATAAGTTTAAGCTTTTACTCAATGAGGGCGATGTCTATGTTTTTGTGTATTTTGGTGTTGGTGAAAGTTGTGGTTCCTTCCAAACCACTAAACACAATTTTTATCTGAACTTTCAATTTAAGACCACTGTTAGGCCTTCTAAGTCTAGACTCATTCCTTTACACAGTTTGTCTTTAGTGCCATTGGAGGACATCTTTGGCATATGTGGTGACATGGGGGTTTTAGTAGGTATAATTTCTAAATCCTTTATAGTTGTCAATAATATTTTATTCCCTTAGTTTACCCTTTTATAGTAGGTATAATTTCTAAATCCTTTCATTTTATTCCATTGATTTACCTTGAACCTATTTTGTTTTATATGACAGATGTCATTGGATTGTTGACTGCAGTTGGAACTAAGAAAGAGTACGAGAAGGATGGTAGTATGACTAAGTTCATTGTGATTGAGTTGGAAGTGGATAGGTAGTAAGTTTGTTTTTGTCACGAATCTTTAAATTGATTCATTTTGTTTATGTAATGATGTTGTTTTCGTGATTTCAGTGTCAAGATAAAGTGTGCTCTAGTTGGACCTTATATGGATATTTTGAGTTCATTTCTTGTTGCTGGTGATATTTACCAACCTGCAGTAGTTATTCAATTTGTAAAAGTGAAAACTTTCAAAGGGGAAATATTGTTTACATGTTAGTTTATTTTGTTGGTTGAATATTTTTACATGATATAATTATATATAACATTGTGAAATCATTACTATTTACCATTTGTAGGCAAAACTATTCTACAAAATGTTATGCATGCAACCAGGATTCTTTTCAATGCTAACATTGTTCTGGACCGGATTTTAAATTAGTAGTTCAGGAGCAACCTGACCTATCAGAATAATACCCAGATATTATTATCTTCCTCTTTATTAGGCATAAATCTCTCAAAGTATCCTTGATGAATATGAAAGTGAATTACATCCCACATAAATTAGGAAATTAGTTAAAAGAAATCACAATCTCTAACGGATTCTAATCCTAAATAACTGCATTGCATAACTCCCTAAAACGCTCTTATAAATACCCTGTCATGTCTCAAAGATATGCATCTTATCTGATATACATACTATCTCCCTTGTGTATGGTCTAACTTGAGCGCCTTTTGCAGGGACTCACCCCCTCCCACCACCGTTGGAGCAGCCATGTCGCGGAGGAGTCCACCTTCAATCACCTTTTTAGGTAATGCTCTAAATCCACTTTAGAATAGACATCCTTGAAGTTTCTGAGTTTCGAAAAGGGTATGTTTTGAATTTTAAACTTTGATTTCAAACATTTAATAGTTTTGAGTCATATAATATATATTAACCAGGTGATTTTGATATAGGCTTCCTTCATTGGGTGATGAGCCCTCTAAGACTTTGTCCCATTTTTCTGATTCTCCCCATGTTACCATAGAGGATGATTTCCTCAAAATCACTCCCAGAATGTCCATTGAACAGTTAAAGGATGTTAAAGAGGTCTATTCTTGTGTTTAAACTTAAGTCACTTTACCTTTGTCTTTATGATTTTATAATTTTTTTGACCTTTTTGCCCATTTCAGTATGTAAATTGTGATTCTTTTAGGATGGATTTTGTATTGCTCTGGCAACTGTCAAACATATAATCAAGGGGTCTGATTGGTGGTAATTGCCTACAAATGCAACAAGGCAGTAATGTCTGACTCTGGCATTTGTTATTATGACTCTGGCTACTGTCATGTAGTCAATGTTTATCCAAGGTATGATTATAGATATGCTCTAATAATTACTTTTAGTTTATACTCCTTAATAAATTTCATCAATGTCAAATTCATATCTTATGTATATTGAATTTCTGGTTTAGGATATAGTTAAGGGTCATTGATGACTCTGATTGTGCAACTTTTGTTTCATTTGATTAAGATGTTTCTTATCTATTAAAAAAGTCTTGCATTGATATGTTGGATATTTATAATAGGGTATATATTGGTATTTATCCTTTGTCAATTTTGCTTTTTTTTTATACTAGAATCTATCTAAATGATGAGGGATTATTTGATCTAATTTATGTCTCCCTCATTTATGTAGTCAAAAAATGACTCCCTTTATCCCCCTGAGTTTGATTCGTGGATTGAAAAGACTTACCTCTTCAAAATTGAGACAAAGTGTAATATTATTGTTCAATATGAGCCATCTTTCCAGATCAGGCATGTTTGTGATGATCTTGCGATCATCAACCAATTCATACTTGTTGGATCCGCCATGACTCCTAAACAGGCTTAATTTTAATGTACTCCTATAATGCTCCATATTGGCAATCCAAAAACTTTTATTTAAATTAACTACTTTTTTTATTCTATTTTTTAGGCTGTTATCACAACAGGTGTTTCTGTCAGTGAACTTAATATGACAACTGATTTACCTGAAATGGAATCTAGTATTGATAAGGAATCACAATATTTGTTTTAATATATTTCAATTGGATATTTTACTCCTTATTATTTGTTTAATAACTTTGTGGGATTTAATATGGAAATTTTAACTATTTTGATTAGATTCATGTTATAGAAAGTTTGTACCTTTATTTTAAGGTGTTAAAGCCATTGGAGTCCCAGACATTGTGCTGGGAATTGTGGATACATCATGCAGCAGAAAAACACAAATTCTTACCAAGGATCCATGCGAAAAGAGACCATAATCCTTTTTTTTGAGTTTACCTCTTGAAGCGAGATGAAAAACAAACGACGTGAATCACCAACACCGTAACAGTGATGATGTCTCTATGGTATCCACATGAATAGACTCACAAACGTCCAACATATGTAAAAAGGAGTCTCACGTCTCTGACACAGTGCTAGCTGGGAAGAGAAGAGAAACCTATCACTCTCTCACTCACTGTTTCTGTAGGTGCGGCTAGGGTTCTGTTATGCATGTCTTGACAGCTCACTTAGTAGTGCTATTTATAATAGCTACTACCTAAAGCGAGTGGGAGTAGCAGCAAGGTAAGTTGTGTAACCCTAGACTCATCTATTATGAGTCTGGCCCCCAATTGAATTCTAGTCTAACTTGGATCCTTATTTTTCTAATTAAGTCTGCTCTATGTGTGTGACCTTGCAGGTTCTCATAAGTTGACAGTAATATTAAAATCTCATTTTAATATTACAAGCAGTGAGTGGTATCTAGCAACACATCGCTGCTATCCAAGTAATGAGAATGTCAGTGATTTGACATAACCTTTTCATGACTAATGTTTCTGTGTAGTTTAGTCCATTTATCAAGATATCTAGATTGAACACAAGACATGTAATGGGTCACCCTTGTATAGTTCAATCCTTCATTTCCTAATACTCGAGTAGACTTTGTAACAACAAATGAGATTAATATCTCATATTGACTCATTTGAACATGGTCATGCATTTTGCAGTCTCACTCAATCAGGGGCCCCGAAGATATCGCTCCTGTTATGTAGGAGTGACAAATCCCATCTAGGTCACTCACATCTCTCTGCATGATTCGCGGTATGTCCAATAACCAAATTTATAATCACCTTGTTACAAATGACATTTGTTGATATTAAAACACACAACTCCTCATGTAGGAATCGTAGTGATTTCAAGTCAAAGGATCACATACACCATTGTCACTATGAGAATCGCTTATGACACTCACGTAACGATCCATGTAGCGTTCTCATAGCTGGTCAGTCCAGTATATCATTACTCTAATATGTACCCATGTGAAGACTTGATATCTCATATCTATGACCCGTGAAATGTAGTCATCAGTCTACACACATACTAGTCTCAATGCATTATTGTTATCCTAATTAACAATAATACTTGACTAGAGACATTTAAGAATAATGTTCTAATTTTATCTAATAGGATCTCATGATCAAGTCATCCACTTGATGTCTTATGGCATCAAACTTACTATTCTTGAGACTTTATTATTTTAAGTACTAACTCTGTTACTATGTTTCTTAGTTAAAACTCATGTTTTTGATTTCGTTTCTTTGCTTACTATTGTTTTTCGTTTCAATTTCAATTTCAATCAAAAATTGTTTCTCATACAAATCAAAATTGTTTCTAGTTGAAATCGAAAACGTTTCTGATTCAAATCGAAAATTGTTTCTAATACAAATTGAAAATTGTTTTGGATTCAAACAAAAAATTGTTTCTGCATCAAATCAAAATTATTTCTTATTCAAATAAAAAATTGTTTATGATTCAAATCAAAAATTGTTTCTGATTTAAATCGAAAACTATTTATGATTTAAATAAAAAAATATTTCTGATTTATATGGCTAGAGAAAGCTATTCGAATAACAACATTTAGACTTGTGAACATAGAGTATTTTACTCTGTGGGACACTACAAGAAATAATCAAATTAGCGAGGGAAATTACCCTCACTAGTCCGTCACTACTCCCTCACAACTCACTTTTTTTCATCGCTAACTAGCGAGGGAACGTATGCCCTCGCTGATCCGTCGCTAGTGAATTCATTTCCCTTGCTAATCCATCTCTAATCCCTCACTAATACGGCGCAAATATAAACCCTTATTCCCTCAAAAATCAGCAAGGGAATTTGCGTTGCTATTCCATTGTTATATATTAAAAATCCATTCCAAATTTGGACCTTTCCTCCTCGCTAATCCCTAGCTAATAAACCCTCGCTATTCCTTTGCTGAGTATTTATATGATTTACTCGTTATCCCATCGCTAATCCCTTGTTGATTGTCTATATGATTTACTCGCTATTCTGTCGCTAATCCCTCACTAACCAGACTATTTTTTTAAAAAAATTACTTGTATATTATTGACCTACCCAAACCTGTATATCAAATAGAAATCCAACAGCAGTAGCAACAAACAGAAATCCAACAGCAATAGCAACAAATGGCAGAATCCAAAATAAATCTACTAGTTATGTAAATAGTTCATAAAATGTACAAAACAAGATGAAAAGAATGTTGTATTCATAAAATGTTCAAAACAAGATAAAAAAGAATGTCATAAAAAAGAATGTCTTATAAAAAGAATAGACAATCAGTCTATAAGTTGACTTCATCGTCGTCTTCGTCTTCATCTTTGTCTCCGTATCGACCCTCGCCAACTGTTGCACTTGCGATAGTGCTTGTGGAGCAACATTTGCTAATCCAATCGTAGATAGGAACGATTGGAGGGGCGCCAACATAGGGATAAGTTGAGTCTGGACAAAAGAAGTCATCGCTGTTGCCACTGCTATATTTACAGCTTCAGATATGTCTTGTGTCAATGGTGTAGAGTGGGAAGAACTCGCAACCAAGGAAGATGAAGCTTGCACAGTGTTATTAATGCTAATGTGCAAGTTGTTACCTATGTCATGCACTTGTCCCTTCTTGTTGGGACCCGCCGCATCCAACCAGACCTCCAGGTCAACCATAGGATAAGAGGAAGAGTTTTCTCCATATTTTTCTGTCATCACAGTGTCATACGACTCCTAAAATAACAAAAAAAATATTAGCAAAAATCAATAACAACAAATATAAATGACAATTGAATTTTAAAGACACCAATAATAAAATTCTTCGAGCACTCAGAAACATAGCTTCCGTCTTTCTTCTTGTGAACTTTGGCATACAGATCTCTATAAGAAACCTGATACTTTAACTCTGCCTCCAGTAATCACATATGAAAGAATATATAATAAACACATATCCAGTAGGCTAATCCCTCTAAAATACCAATGCCTTTATGTCATACTCAAGATAGGCAAATAACTCAAATAATTACAATATGTTAATAAACAGATTAATAAAATAAATTAAAACTCAAAAAATTCCAGAATGTCCAAACTAATTACTATCAAAACTTTAAATGAGGAAGTTATATTTCCATCTTGCTCTTGTGTTGACCAAAGCTTATCGACCCGCTTGTATGCTTCAAGGCATCAAGCATGGCTGCCCTGTTCCTTGGGCAGTTACAGACCTTGTCATCCATTTATCTGTCAGTCAAATATCGACCAGGCTATCCCACACTTCTATCCTCATTCCTCTGGGTTCATGGCTCTTAACATTAGCCAAGTTGTTTGAATTTGCCTTCTTAAAGGCCTTATCTCGTGCTTTGTTCAAATGGTCTGGATAACGGTCCAAGATAGTCTATTCCCAGACAGTTCTCGTCATGCCGCGATCAGTATCAGATGTGAATTGATGCTTAGCCTGCATAAATAATATGTATGTGTATTTATTTTTCAATAAATGTATAATATATAATTCTATAAACATAATTACTTACTATAAAGTTGTTAAATAGTATTTCCTTCATCTCAACTAGATAACCTCGCCACGTACTAGCCGGAACAGGCATCCTTATCATGACATTGTATATAATGTCACGTGTCACTCTTGGCGGGACAAACCTCCTCCTGTAAGTACAAGAAGATAATGTTGGTAATCTAAAAGTAAATATATGTAATAAAAGATGATAATCACTATTACTTATGGTTCAGGGACAGGCGCCACATATATAAGTTCCTTGCTATCTGTTTCTACATTGGATTCTCCACATGAAGGCACCACATTCGGGCCGCTAGTAGGTGGGTCAGCAGGGGGTGGCATAGAAAGGGCTGGGTCAGTAAAGGGTGGGACAGAAGCTGATGCGTCTCCAATGGTCAACAGACTAGACGCTGGTTGGCCTGCACTGGTCGATGGGCCAGTAGCTGAAGTTGCACCTAACATAATTATAGATAAACAAAAAAATTAATTCATATATATTACATTTATATAAATCATGAGTTAACAATAATTAAAAAGATTATCCTGCAGGTATACCTGGAGAGGGATGGGAATGCTGTAGTGGTGGAGAATCATGGCCAAATGAAACATTACGGTCTCTCCCACGACCGCGTCCAACACATCTACCTCGAATGGTCATGATGAATATCTGCATAAGGAAACATAATGAAACATGATGAGTTAAAAAACTATATGTCAATAAAAACCTCAAAATATAATAATGATATTTCAGTGTAAATACCATTAACGAAATTTATTGAACAATATTCAATTTTAACTACTTGAGTCTAAAGCAAAAGATTCATCATCTTCATCTGAGAATTCATTAATTTCATTATTTTCGTTATCATCAATGAACTCATCATCAACCAGAACGTCCATTGGATAATGTATATCACGTATGTTCACTTCTTCGATTTAGGCATATGCATTAAACAAGGAAACTACTTCATCATCTATGATAATATTGTGTTCCAATGGATCCATCATCTTGGTAATAATTAGTAGCAACTGGGTCATTCAATTTATCACCTTCGTCATTCAATGTCTTAGCCACAAAGAGCTTTGCTCTGACCTTGCAAGCTGCCATTCATCATTAGCTCTATTTCAGCTTTGTGGGTATCTTGTATAGTACACTTGTTGTGGTTGTTCGGCTAAGATGAATGGCTCATTTGAGTGAAGTCTTGATTTATGCTTGATGTCAACCAACTCATATCTCTCATCAACATTGACTCCATTTATCGGGTCAAACCAATGACATTGTAAAAGAAATACTCTGTTCTGATTTTCGACATATGACAATTCCAATATATCTTCAATGATGCCATAATAGTCCAAGTCATTCTCACCATATATACTACCTCTAACACATACGCCACTATTCATGATAGTTTTATTTTGTCTATACACCTTAGTATGAAATCTATACCCATTAACTATTAAGTCATAGTAAGAAGTCACGGACTTAAATGGACCATAACTTATCTCTCGTATCATTTGATCCTTGATTTGGCCTATTTTAACCTGTATCATTACATAGACGGTAGATAGTTATAACATCTAGTGTAATGAACATTGAATTTAATATGATAAATATGATTATGGATAAAAGGACTCACTAGATGTTTTAGCCACCTACTGAAGTCCTTATCTCGAGCTTCCAATATTTGATCATCGGTGATGTTGGGATCTGTTTCCCTTAACGAATCCTCGAATTGTCTAATCAATACAATAATTAATATTTAGCATAAAATTAGCGAAAAATAACAAATTCATTAGATAGAGAGTAGACTTACTGGAGATAATGTTCTACTTTTTCACAATTTACAAGCACATATATCTCAGTAATCTGAAGTTCCACATCCGTCAAGAATCTATTTCAACCTCTCTCGATAGGATAACATGGATGTTTAAAAATAGACAATCGTTCATTAATTGTATCTTCCTCATCGTCGTCATTCCGAGGAGCTTGAGTGCGCCTAGTCTGTAGGCGGGATCAAAATACATAGAAGCAAAATTGAAAATTTCTTCTAAAATATACGCTTCACAAATAGATCCTTCAACTTTCACCTTATTTTGGACATTTCTTTTCAAGTACAGCATACGCCTCTCAAAGGGGTACATCCACGTGCAATGCACTAGTCCTCCAACCTTAGCTTCATAAGGGAGATGCATGATTAGATGTTCCATCACGTTAAAGAATGCTAGAGGGAAAATCTTCTTTAACTTACAAATTGTTTCAATGATAGAATGCTTTGCATTCTCCATGGTGGAAGCACAAATTTTAGTTGCATAAACTTCTTTAAAGAACAAGCTTAATTTTGTTAATGGTCCCTATATATGTTTTGGCAAGATATCAAAAATGCCAAAGGAATTAACCTTTGCATAAAAACACGACAATCGTGACTTTTCATTCCATATATCTTCCCTTCATGTACATTGATACAACGTGTGATATTCGACGCATACCCATCAGGAAATTTCAACTATTTTATCCACTCACACACTATCCTTCTTTGATTGGCATCCAAGACATATGTCGCCTTTGGTTTTTTACACTTGTCATTCTCAACTATTAGCTCCAAGGTAGGACGTTTGTATATTATCTTCAAATCTTCTCTTGCATTTGTATTGTCTTTTGTCTTGCGCTTTATGTCCATGACAGTGTAGAAGATATTGTCAAACACGTTCTTCTCGACATGCATAACATCTAAATTATGTCGTATTAGATTAGTGGACCAATAAGGCAATTATCAGAATATGCTCTTCTTCACCCAATTGTGGTGTATACCAAAGCCATCTTGTTTTTGTTTACCTGAATTCAAGATGAAAATGAATTCCTTAAGTTAAGTTACTCTATTCAAGATATCTGTCTCACTCAGCCGTTGCGGTGGATTAGATTTTTCCACTGTTGATTTCTTAAAAGAGTTTTGATCATGGTGAAATGGATGATTAAAAGGCAAAAATTGGCGATGACAATCAAACCAGCGGTATTTCCTACCGTGCTTCAACACAAATGACTTATTGTGATTCATACAAAGCGGACAAGAATTTTTTCCATAAGTGCTCCACCCAAATAGTATTTCATAGGCTGGAAAGTCACTTATTGTCCACAACAAAGCCGCTTTCATATCAAAATTTTACTTCTTTTAGGCATCATAAGTTTGCACCCCATCATCCCACGATATCTTCAGATCGTCAATTAGGGGTCTAAGATAGACATCTAAACTTTTACCTAGTGACTTTGGTCCAGGAATCACAAAAGTGAGGAATATGTATTCCCTTCTCATACATATACTTGGAGGTAGATTGTACAGTGTGACAAAAATAGGCCAACATGAATATGATGTGACTGAACCACTGAATTGATTAAAACCGTCTGTACACAGGCCAAGCCTAACATTTCGATCGACTAGCGCAAATGTTGAATGGGTAGCATCAAATCGTTTCCAAGCCTCAGCATCAGCTGGATGCCTGACTACTGATTCATCTTGATGCACTCTATCTGTATGCCAACTCATATATTTTGCAGTGTTTTTGGACATAAACAGACGTTGGAGTCTTGGCACAATGGAAAAATATCGCAACATTGAATGCGACACATCCTTCTCATTCAATGAACGTCCCACATTCAGTTTGAATCGTGGGTGTCCACATACTAAGCAAACTGAGTAGAGTCTCTTGTCACTGTATTCTTTGTAATACAACATGCACTGATTAAGACACGCATCTATCTTCTCGTATCCTAATCCCAACTCACGAACCATTCTCTTCGATTTATAGAAGTTTTCGGGTAACCTTTCAGGCTCTGGAAGCATGCTCTTAATTATGACAATCATTCAATCATAACAACTCTCACTCATGTTAAAATCTGACTTCAAGTTCAAAAGTTGAGTTACAGCTGACAATTTCATGTGGCAACCATCCCATAAAGGTTCGTCAGCATTTCTTAGCAAGTCATAAAACTTCGCAGTTGAAGGATTTGGATCCTCTTCTAAATCTTGAGCTTCTGAATTTAATCTATCACCTGCGGCATCCATAACCATATCCATGTATGGAATCCTAGGCTCCACTTCATCATCATGGATAATGGATGTTGAGCCGCTATCCCCCCATCTGTCCTCACTATGAATGATCCAATTTACAAAACCATCCATAAATTTGTACTTATACAGATGTTATTCTACCCTAAATACCTCAATCCAAGCACGATTATTACATCTAGCACATAGACAAAGGATGCGATTTAATGCATCGATCAAGAATCAAACTAATTAAATTGTCGTCGGGTCTCCTTGAGCAACCCTAATGAAATCATCAACTCCATCCTTGAATTCTTCACTTACATAGCCAGTAGGATCATTTCGTCATAACATCCAACTTCGATCGGGTCTCATGATTGCTGAAATTGATTTAGCACATTAACACAATCCTTATATCTCCATCTCCTTTTTAACATGGTATAGCCCTATCCCATTCGATAAGAAACATTTTCAACAATTAGTTAATAGTTATTCCTTAAATCTCATATTTTATACTTGACAAAATTTTGGCAGCATTTCCCATTGGTCTCCAAGTGCATGACTTGAATGCAGTGAGATCTACCGCGTTTAAGTATACACCCAGAGAACAAAAGAAAATATTGCAGACCAAAATTTCAACAAGTATAACATATGAGATTTAAAGAATAACTATTAACCAAGTGAAGAAAAAATTTCTTATCAAACTATCCCACTTGGACAATTCAAAATTCAATACAATGAGCAGTACTTTGAAAAGGTATGCGTGCTCATTAATATAGAATCTCAAATGGGAAACTAAGGTTTTGCTCAAATTTTTACTCGAATAAGAAAATAAAACTTTAAGCATATGTTAAAGCACAATCAAAAGTTAAATCAAACCAATATTCTTAACACATAATTCGTTAGAAATTCATAACTTTTATTTTCAACATCCAAGATTTGATGTCATATTTAGATAGTCCTAAATGTACTGGGATAAGAGAGAAAAACATAAAGAAAATCTAAGTTTTCACTAGCTACAATGATTGCTGCTATGCGGCCTGACATAGATAACATTGATGAATATGTTAGGTGCACTACTGCTAGAGCTTTTAGTGTTGTTGCCTCTGCTCTTTCAGAGTAAGAAATCATGGCAAGCTTGGCACACTGGGATTAAAATTGTGCAATAGATTGAGAAGGTTAACCAAGTGTAAGGAATTGGAAGCCCTATATGCCAGTTACTATACTAAGGAAGTCATGATCATTCTGATTCGTGAATTTCAGTCGTCTAATGAAGAAATGAATAAAATTATTCTGAAAGTGGTGAAGTAGTGTGTAAGCACTGAGGGTGTGGAAACTGATTATATTAGTAATGATATTCTCCCTGACTTTTTCAAGAACATCTAGGTTAGGAAGATGGCTTTGGATCGAAGAAACTATAAGCAATGTGCTTATTTCCTATTGTAGAGATAACAAACAAAGTTGACATTGCCGATATTATCAGGATAATTGTTGAGGATATTAAAGATGAGAGTGAACCTTACAGGCGAATGGTTATGGAAACTATTGAGAAGGTGGTCACTAACTTGGGAGCATCTGACATAGATGCCTGGTTGGAAGATATTCTGATTGATAGTATTCTTTATGCCTTCCAAGAGCAGACCAGTGATGATGCTAATGTGATGCTTAACGAGTTTCTATTAATTTCTCTTAACCTTTTCCTCTCATCTTCTTCCTATCTTATTGACACATATAAAGAAAGTCTATTTAACCTATTTTGTGGGTGAATCATTCCAAGTCCAATTTAAACTCAAAAGAATATTGTGAAATTAAACTATTGAAATTAATTAAACTTAACATAAGAAAAAGGAGACAATACTTGAAGGCCACCTAATTGTTTGAAGTTGGACCAGTATATATAATTGTAATTTCTAGATACATTTGTCCATAAACAACATTATACTTTGGTCCCATTAGTATATTGTCAAAACATAAAGCTTTTCCAACACTTAAAATTCCTTTCAATCCTTCAAAATAGTTAGTTCTCATTCTCTCAAATTTAACCAAAATTTTGATTTTACCAAGAACAACAAAAATAGGAAACATTAACCAACATCGAAGCAAAATATAAAAACTTTAATAGCATTCAAGTCTAAAAATTCATAAAAATTGATTCTGTCCTTGATGAAAACAGAAGGATAAAACCAATAAACAATTCACAGTCCCTATTTTATAAAATTTAAGGTGCATGTTTTCCATCTTCTAACCCTCATATGGGTTACACAGAAAAATCAAGAGTCGAGAATGTAGAATTAGCCCCATGCAGTTGAAGGCTTGACCAAAATAAAAATCTTGAAGTCCACCTCGCCATAGATCAATAGAAAATTAGATTGATGAAAGAAAAATAGTGAAGGAAAATCTGTAAGCTTCCCTACCTTGAGATGGGCTTGACTTTCTGAACTTGTGAGTGAGACTAATAGATAAGAAGGTAGGACTTCCTAGAGTGTAGAGGAGAAACTGAGTGCTCTCCTTGGTGATGCTACTACCACGGTGCCGTCTATGTCTCTCTGGTGGTGAAAATAAATTTTCTAAGGAGGAAGAATAGAGTAGGCATATGAGGGGTTTGCTAACTAGAGAGTAATTCCAAATTAAAAAAAAAACCTAAGCAGAGAACAACAAAATTCAAATTCAATTTGAAGAAAACAATACCGATTACGAGAAAAGCACGGCAAGGCAGAAGAGAGAATAGTGGATCGAGTGGTTGTGGCATGATAGTGGCGCGACTTTGAGTGAGAGAGAATAAGAGTGAGAGTGAGAGCATGAGAGAGAGGGTGAGGGTGAGAGTGAGAGTGAGAGGGAGAGGGAGAGCATAACAGAGAGAGGGTGAGAGGGAGAGCGCAGCTGTGAGAGATTTAGAATTCTGTAATTAGGTATATTAGGTTTTGCAAGGGATTTGCGACATAAATTTTCCTTGCTAAATTTGAGTCAGTTAGCGAGGGAAACTATCCCTCTCAATTCCCTCGCTACTTTGATTAACCTATAACTATACTTTCAGCGAAGGAAATTATTCCTCGCAATTCCCTCGATAATCTTAGCAAGGGAAAACATCCCTCGTAATACCCTCGCTAATTTTAGCGAGATATATTTTCCCTCCTAATTCCCTCGCTATTAATTTGCTATTTTTCCTAAATTTTATTTTTGAAATTTAGCGAGAGCTCAGACTTTCCTCGCTGATTCCTCGCTAATCAGCGAGGGATCAGAGAGGGAAATTTTCCCTCGCAAAATTCCGTCGCCAAATTGCGAATTTCTTGTAGTGGGAACCAAAAGGAAAGCTCTTAATATGACTCAATTGACTAGTTGAAGTATAAAGAGATACAAAAGTACATATATTAAGTCATAGAAATGATGATTTGAAGTATGTTTTCTATTGTTTATATCCTTTGATTTTGAACTATTTTTTTATTTTGATGTTTATTCTTTGATTTTGACTTTTGTATTTCGATTCGATTCCAATCTTTATTCTTTGACTTCGATCTCTGATTTTCAATTTCAATTTTGATATCTGATTTCGAACTCTACATTAATTTTTATCTCTTCTTCGACTTTAACATTTTTCTTTGATTTCAATCTCTATCAAAATCTTTGGTTGCTGTAAACATTTTTTTTATTTGTAAAATTTTCTGATTTTTCTCTAGTAGTTCATTTAGAAATAAAATTTCAGATTTCAACTAAATTCTCTCCAGTATTCAAAATTACTGAACTTTATTAGTAAAAATTAAATTTTTTTAGTGTAATCTCATTAATTTTATTATTATGACCATAACTAGAGAGATTAAGAGTAATATTCTTGATTAGAAATGTTGCTATTAGATATTAATTTAGTAAAGGGGATACAATTTGCATGAGATGGTGGTTTAAGGAGAAAATTAAAGATATGCAGAAGACTACCAATCTTGAATAAATAAGTTAGATTTGGTGAAAGAGCCACATTAGTATAGTGATTTGGACATTAGGATTCATTCCATTAAGTATAGTAATGTATTTTGTTATATAATCTGTTTTTTTTTTATAAATTTAAATTTGTAATTCCCCGTCAATATATATTCTTAATATTTTGTTGTATGTAATTTTCATTATTTCTTCCAAATCATAAATGAAAAATTTGTAATTAAAAATTCATATTTGTTCAATTATTGTCTTATTGTTTAAATTTGCAATTAAGCTTAATAAGTAATTGTGACTTTATAATTTATCTTAAATTATGGTTTTTAAATGGACTCTTATATCTTTAAACTTATGTATTGGGCCATTTGAAATTGTTGTTACATGTTTTTTTGCATAACTATTGTGTAAACTCAATTTAATTGAATGTTTTAATGAAATTTTTTATTCAATTTAAATTATACAAATCAACAACCATGTTATAGATTAAATGTCACCCAACATTATAATTGGAACTCTGAAGATTTATGCTCATAATCAAACATTATTATCATTTTCTACATTACTAATAACTTAATATCTATTTTGAGTTTCTTATATAATTTTTTCCTTTTTTCAAAACACGAATGAAAGAAAATTATTTCAAAATAATATTAGAAGAAAACTTTAAAAAGTAACATTCTCTAAATTTAATTTAGAACGTCCAAATCAAAATGCATGCTCTGTTAGTTTGTAGTATATAATATCTTTAACGTGGATTATAAATTCTCAATAGTTAAGTCTAATGAAGCGGTGAAGTGGGGTGGCGGTGGGCCAGGTGGTGGTTGGGGTGAAGAGGTGAAGTGGGTCACGGCAAAGGTGCGTCAAAGAAAAAACAAAACACAAGCAGATAATAGGTTATTGTATGTGAAAAAGGTAGTGCATGAAGATTGGTGGGTGCATATTAGAATCCTCTCCAATAGTATTATATTATGTCATGATTAAGAAAAATAATGGAAGTTACTCAATTAAATAAACAAATTGATAATTAAAGAGAAAACTCCTAATAGAGATTGATAAACAAATTAAATTACCAAGTTAAGTTAGGAGAAATTCTTGTGTAAACATGGTACATCTAAGGTGAGTGTATTAGGGTAATCACATTATTAATTATGATAGTTAATTAAATTTATTCTCTCCGATCCATTTTAAATGTTATTTTGGTGAAAAATTTTTGGTATATTATAAGTGACTTTTCCGCTTACCAATAAATCATTAATTGATATTTTTTCATATTTACTCTTATACTTTAATAACTTCAACTACTCATGAAATTTAGATGAACATAATAAAATAGAGTAATAATTAATTGAAATAAATAAGAGTAGCTTAGTAAAAAAATTTCACAATTAAGACTTGGTTTAATGTTTTTTAATTCTTGTGTCTTGTACCAAAGTGACAATTAAAATGGACCAGAGGGAGTATATATTACTCACTCATTCTACTTTTATCTGTCTATTTAAGAATATTGTTTTGTCCAAAATTATTTGGACATTTAAAAAATCAATGAGTCCTTAATTATTTTTTTAACTTTACTATTTATATTAATAAGTGAGAAAAAGATTAGTAGAATGATAATAATATTTTGAGCATTTTAATAACAGATAATTCAACCAATCAAATTAATTTTACTTATAATTGAAAACTTTAAATGATCTTTTTAATTCTTGTGCTATAACTCTAACGGATAGATAAATGTGAAAGAAGAGAGATGATAATTATTTATTAATTAATGATGTAATTGACATAATACACTTAACTTAAATGCACATGTTTAGGCAAGAATTTATTCCCAACTACATTGAAGAGAGTTGGGGTGAGAGCTGAAATCCACATTGAAATCAAAGATATAAATGGTTTTCATTTGATATCTAAATAAATCACTTACAAAAAATCCTTACTCCAAAAAGTAAAAGAAACAAATAAAAAATTACTTCAATAAAACAAACCATTATGGAGGAAAGGTATAATGAGCTTCTAAAATGTCCCCTTTAACCATTTTATCTCAAAACTAAACCCACACTTCTTTTCATTATACTTTTCAAAGTGCCCTAAGTTGAGGAGTATTTAATTGCGACAACAACAAAATTGAGACTTAATAAAAATGTGTAAGTATAAAGTTTCATGCAAGAATAGTGTTGTGCCACTAGGTAATTTATCACATTTTACGTAAATTTTTTTTTCATTAAAGCTCTTAAAATGTGTGAAATCTTAAAATGGATAATGCTTCATACACAACACATAAAGTCAAATCACCTCATATCTATGTAGAAAGGTAAAATTAGAGTGTAATTATGTAAAAAATAAAGTAGGACTAATGGTAAAAATTGTATAAATATAAAATGATATGAGTGTAAATTCACCTTACTGTTAAAATGTTGTAAGTACTCAATAAAAATAGATTGTGGAACTATTGAAACCTAATTACAAATTTTCAATTATAGAGACTTATTTGAAATAAAATATAACTTGTAAATGCATCTCAAACAGAAAAATTTTCATACTCTTAGCCTGTTTTAAGTAAACAAATAGCCTAATTAAAATATCATTTTTTTAGGTGAACAAATATTGATGTATTTTAATTCTATTATAAATCTTCGTCAAGATCAATAGTTTACCCTAATCTTAAAATAAAAAATACCTGACCTCATCCAATATTATTATGTATTGAAAAAAAAAGTCGATGTATTATAAAAATTATTTTATTCTCCATCCAAACAAGATGTTTTCTAATGTAGTATTTTAAAATTATGTAAAAAATTACATTACCTTGTTGAAATGCTCATCAAAACACAATATTAGAGTAATGCACTGAGCCAATCAAAACATGCCTAGCAAATTAAATCTAAAAAAAATTGCACTGACCTACCTTAAAATTTAATTTAATTACATCCAACACCCTTTTGTTTTAAAAATTACATTAATTTTTCTTAAAATTTATATTGTCATTACACTGATTTTTTCTACCTCTCTCGTACGGAAAGTCAGTGTAATGGTAAAAACTAGAGAGATATCAGATATAATTAAGCTAAACCTCATGAATAGATCAATGTAATTTTCCCTTAAATCTTTACAAGCATATTAACTTTACAGTAAAATCTGCACTGTGGTATGTAAGAATCTCTCAAGCCCATAGGTACGATACCGTATTTTTTGCCATAATTCCCAAAAATCTTTAACTTTTCCCCATTAGCCAACAGAAAGAGCCAGAGAGCTGGGTCTAATCACTTTATACGGTCATCGAAACAGCAGCACCATAAAACGAAAATAGAAGCATCCGATACATCTTAATATTTAAAAACAATGTGCAGAAGCACCCAAAGAACAATTACTAAGTACCGCAACATCATGAATAATTTTGACAAGAAAAAAAAAATTCCCAGATTCGTATCAAATACTCCCCACCATATATGATGTTACAAAATGGCACACCAACTGAGGACTTTATTAATCACGCCTAAACAGTTTATGCTATCAGAATAAAAAGAGATTAAATCTCAAGAGAGTAAAATTAATCACGGACTAAAATTGACCCAAGGCAACAGCTTACACTACCCATCCTAACAGTAAAATATCTGAGAGCTCATACCAGTATGCTCATAATAAGTTTTCGACGAGTCTAGCCAGAAGTGCCACATTGTGACAGTGCTCTAAATCAACATAGTAAAAATTCCCATTAGCCTTAAATGTCGCATAAAGACTGTACATGGTTCCCGGTGGTCGAATATCAGCAAACTTAATAGTCTTTGGAATATAAGTTGCGTACCATGACATCATCTCCACCTCAAAGCTGTCAGAACCAGGCTGCCACCTGAGTTTGTGAATGTACGGTCTATCCAACCAGTGAAGGCCAGTAGCAAGGAATATTATAGATGATGCTACAGCACCCTTCAGGATGACATTCGTGTCACCGGTTATCATGATGTACAGACCAAAATATACCGAATAGCAGTTAGCCGCGAGACATGTAAGTTTACAAAATTTTTTTTCAGACGACATTGGACCATAATAAACAACTTCAGTTTCCTTGTCATCTTCCTCAGATTGCCCTCCACTACGAGGTCCAACAATGCTAATCTTGTTGTCTTCCTCTGTTCTTGAGGCTTGAGATGCCCATCTTATTTGGGCAGCAGCAAGTTGGGAGGAAGTTTTGAAAGTAGGATTAGCACTAATGGGCCGTCCACATGTCGAGGACCTAAAGCAATGATACACTGAACCATGGAAACAAATATATATAATAAAAAATATTAGTAGGCATATTTTTTACAATAAAAACAAACTTAAACAGAGTTGGCATTCTAACCAACCAGCAATTCAGAAACAACATCACAGAAAAAGCTCTATAAAAATTTAAGAACATAATTAAATTTAGAATCATTCGATACAACATAATTCAAAGTACTGAATAGAAAAGGAGCGGCACATCAAGACTGGCATGAAGAAAATGGTAAATTAGCAACAAAACTTAACAGAACATATGAAACATGATATAAGAGGTGTTTTTTCAAGAGAGCATTACATGTGAGGAGCCATTAAATCCATTAAATGAGTAATCGTTGATTCACTATAAGCACACCCCTAACCTTTTTTTTTTTTTATATATATCTCCAGGTTATGGGTGTTTTGAATTATTTAATTGCTCCTAATTTGAAGTTATGTATGAACTAGTCAGTTTCTGCTACATACTACTTTTTACTTTTGTGTCTTTTGGTGAGTAATAATATTTGTTATAGTTGACAGAGTATTGGCATTTGGCAAGAACTGAAAAAACAATGAACCATGGCTTGGAACCAAACCAAACCAGCACCCATGATTCAATTGAGTCAGTTCCGTAAGTTCCAATGGCTCAGTTTGGTTTCTAAAAGTTTAGGACCACTAGAGGTCAGTTTGGTTGAAGTTTTATTGAGCCTCAAAACCGGATTTGGCTACTCTAAAGTGAGAGATTCACTTTAGATGGAAAAGTGAGGGATCTCAACTATTGATGACAAAATCAAGGGAGTGGATTCTAACAAATCCGTATTTGTTAGGGAAGTGCATGAATTTTATCATAATATCAACCGTTGATTTTCTCATCAAGGGTTGAGATCCCTCACAAAACCTCTAAAGCGAAGGTTCACAATAGAGGAGCTAGATCCCTCAAAACCAAGCCAACCTGGGCGATGAACAGCTCTAGATAACTGAATAACTGGGACAAATAAACTAGAAACTGAAGTTTGACATATTACACAAATCTAATTTGAGAAACCGATCCAGATTCATAAGCACAATAGATTTAAGCTCTGACTCATGTTGATCAAAATTTTCTAATCTTGTACAATGTCCAGCTAGCCTCTGTCAAATTTCTACAACTGACTAGCACATCCTCCACTACCATCACTCCTGCTGCCCCCACTATTGCCATCACCTCTATTACCATCACTTTCATTATAGTCCACAGTCACCAATAGTGTTGAACCCATCACTATCACTGCCACCACATTGTTCACCGTCATCACCACCATCATAAGCTTATTATATTCCTTCTTATATCACAAACTCAAAAACACCCTTTTTCTTTCAGTGCTCAAAATCTAATGCTTGTTTGGACTATAATTGAGTTTATACTTATGAAGCTAAATTCAACACACCCACCTGGTTGAAAAACACGGAGGCTTTTATAATACTCCTAATCAAGTATTCAGCATGGATGCACCAATATTTCTGATTGTTGATTAGTTTAAATTTTACATCAAGGATTAGAAATTACCTCCCGCCACTTGTTTAAAAGGTTTTGTGTTATTTATTTTTGAACCCTTAATTCTTGCTATTCATGTTTTAATTTATCAAAGATTGCATAAAACAGAAAACATACATTTTCTCTCTTCTCGTACTTTGAGAGAGAAAACATACATTCAGCGAAATTTGTTGCCGCTTACGGAGAGGATTTGAAGGCGGTGGTCGGAGGTTTCACAAATTGAGTTGGTGGCAAGATTGTTTTAAAGTGAAGGTGTTTCAACCAAGTTGGTTGTTTGATTCTAGATTCGTGTAGAATTGAAGATGTTTCTACCAAAATTCATTTTTTTAGTGATTCTAATTCAATTGGTGATGCCAAGGAAACAGTGAAAGAAGAGGAGGAAAGGCTGAGGTTGTCGTTTATTTTTGTGTGGGCATGCTCCCAATGTGGCCAGCGTCTACCATCCAGACTGCCATGGCCCTTCCACCACGGAAGCACCATAAAATAAAGATAAAACACATTTATACTGGCTATTACTGGTCAAATTTAGGGAGCATGCATGCTCTGCACCCTTTTAGGTGCATTGAAGAATTCTCCGAAAAACACCCTTTATCTTTCAGTGCCCCCAAAAGAATCAAATTTTAAACTTTAATTCATGGTAACCAGAAGATAGTGCCCATTACCCAGTTCTTGGGATGACATAGAAATGAAGAATCCAGGGAGAGATCCTATAAAGTTTGAAAAATTTTTGGGTAAGGAAATTAGGTAAATGGTTGAATGCATATGGGGTTCGTCTTGGAAGGTGATTTTGAAAACCCAGAAGAAGCAGCAAGAGAAAGTGCACAAAACACTACTGAAGAGAGAAGAAGAAAAGGGAGAGAACCTGAAGGAGTGTTTGTGGACAAGTGGTGCCTGCTCTGTGAGCGCAGTAAGTGGAGGAGAGCCGCTCTTACCATTTCCTGCTATGCTATGATCCAAGTCACAGAGTTTCACAGAAAGAAAGGTTTAGGCGTTTAGGGCCGTTTTGTGAAAGAGTAGTGCTAGATGGTATGAATAGATAGAGCCAATCAAAGGCAGAAATCAGGAGAAAAATGTGGAAGAATTGGTTATTGAAAACAAACTAGCCAATTCGTGAGATGCACACGGATGCTCTGATCGGCTAATTTGTTTTCAATAACGAATTCTTCCACATTTTCCGTAAGTCAATTTGTAAAAGAATTTGTCGTACTACACTTGTGAAATGATTAGGTTTTCTCTCTTGAGTATATAAAGAATATATTTAAGTTGGTTTTTAATAGAGCAAATGAGGCATTTTGTCTAGTGGTATGATTCTCGCTTAGGGTGCGAGAGGTTCCCAGTTCAATTCTCCGAATGCCCCAAATTTAATGTCATTTTTTGGTTTTCTTTATTTAAAAAAAATAGTAATTTTGGTCTAATGTGTATGACGATACTACATGTACATGGTGATATATCATTTTGATCAGCTAATGCTTTATAATAATGGAATACACAATTGTTGTTATATATTGACTACGGCTTGTACACTACCAAATTAAAAAATTCAAATAATAAATTAAAAAATAAAAAGGAAAATTTTGTGCTATCTTTAGTATTTATGAACTATATTATTGGTGTTTTTATTCGTTTACTATATTAATTGTTAACTAATTATTATTAAAATAAATAATTAAATTTCTTATTGTTTTATTCATTCTTGTATTTTAGTTTTTATAAGAATTAAAATAGATACCCAACAATTTACAATTAAATCGACTTATATAAAAAAAATAACCAGCCATTTTTATATAAGAATTAAAATAAATAGATACTCAATAATTTACAATTAAATCAACTTATATAAAAAAATACTGTCATTTCACTACAATAATATGAGCAAAATGATTATTGGAATCAAGTTAAATCCTATCCATATACTTTTTCTTAAATTTAAAGATCTTGAGCACTTAAGCATTTGGTTCTTCCACATTAGTAGCATAACATGATACCTTGAATTCCAAGACATGTTGTAGTTCTATACTGTCTTTTATTAGTTATGGCAACCATTACCTAAGAGTGAGGTGAATTATATGATTACAAATTTTTAAAATACTTTTGAGAAATTATATATTTTAATATTTTCAATCAACACTGCAAAAGAATAAGTCTAACAAAAATACAACTATTGTAGATTACTCAAATACAACTTGAGTTACAGGATAAATCAAGCAAATAAGTTAGATATCAATTTCATAGAATCAAAACATCAAGATGACAAGATATGTAATAGATAAATATACTACACTAAATACTGAAATTAAAGAGTGTAGGGAAGAGAGAATCAAATTCAAGAATTTATCCTAGTTCAGCCACCAATCACTTGTGGCCTACATCCAATCCCCAAGTTTAACTTGAGATTTTCTTTACTATCTCCTAAACTTTACGGGTGTTAGGAAAACCTTTGTACAAACAAGAGCACTCCTCACACCTTGGGATACCTCACCCTTGTGCTAGAACCTCTAACTCTTCAAGCTTCACAGGTGCTTGAAAAACCTTTACAACCAAGAGCACTCAACACACCTTGGGATGCCTCACCCTTGTGCTTGAGCCTCAAAACAGGGATACCTTACCCTTTACAACATTTGAGGGATATCTCACCTTCTTTACAGATTAAACAAAATGTAGATAAAATGAAACTCTCCCAAGAGCGGATAATACAAATTGAAGCTCTATGGGTATTAAGGATTCACACTTTAAAACTCAAAATAAGGGTTTGGAGAAATAGATAGTGAAACATAAATTTAATGCTCAAGAGTGCTTTTCATATTATTCTCTAACTTTTTTTTAGTACCCAAACACTTTCATTTATAGCCCAAACGTTTTTAGAGCTGTTGGTGGTTGTTGGGGGCATTAAATGCTCTAATAGAGCCATTGGGAAATGTTTTCTGGTTACCCAAATAACTAGTTAGGATATTGTCCTAATCGGTTAGGAGCCTAAAAAAATTGACTCATGATTCATCAACTAACTGATTAGAGAAAATGTCTAATCAGTTATAAGTCTCAAAATTTGACTCTTGTTTCATTGACTAACCGATTAGAGGAAGTGCCTAATCGGTTAGGAGTTTCAAAATTTGGTCTCTGACTTCCACAATAACCGATTAGGTGAATGACCTAATCTGTTAAGAGCTTTAAAAAATGAAAAACACTCATAACTTTCACAATAACTGATTAAGTGAATTACATAATTAGTTAGGAGTTTTAAAAAATGAAAAATGCTCCTGACTTGGTGAATAATCGGTTATGAAAAATTCATAATTGGTTATTGCACTCTGGTTTTAAAAACTGACTTTAAATGGTCATAACTTCTTTACTTTTCATCTGTTTAAAACAGATGACAACTCATTGGAAAGATATTTTAGTCTATTTTCATATTAAATAAGTTTCAAAAACTCAAAATATTTTGAAAGTTATGTTCAAAAGAGTAACCAAAGGTCTGTTTTACAAAACACAAACTTGGTTATTTTTCATAGATTTAAATTACCACCAAGAATAGCTTTTCAAAACATATTTGTTCAGCATTTTAGCATGTAAGGAATATTTTTAAAGATATTAAAACTTCTTTGAGCTTAGTGTGATTCCCATTTATCGTACATAATATCTAAGTCCTCTAAGCTATTCTTGAAGATCTTAGACTTGATCTTGCCATCATCAATTCTAATCCTTAGGCTTCTTGATGTAATCCAAGCTTCCATAAGTTTCTTCTCTTCAAATCTTGCAAATGCTAGGAACATATTTATCATTTTCATTCTTCTCGAGTTAATCATAGTTGTGATCTTTTGCTTGCTTATTGCAATGCTCACTCTTGATACTTGGACTATCCTATAAAGTATTACTCACTTAAACAAATATAATTAGTCTAAATTCATAATTCAATATCTTTATATGCATGATTCATAAATGTATAACTCTAATTAGTCTAACATACATAAAAGACTTTTATAGACACATCCAAATAAGATATTTATTAATTACTAATGAATATGTTCTATATAAGATGCAACAAAGAATACTTTGCATATTTTTATTTAAACAGAGTCAAATCCAATATTAATTCATTTATAACTCATATAAAGCATTATTGGATATATTATATAAAGAATGCTATACGTATCTCATTGCATGATTATTAAGTAAAATATAACTAGATAGAGTACATTGTGTTTGGATGCATGCCTTTGAAGACTTGTTTTGATAATAACAAACGCGAAGTATAAATGAAGATGATAAATAGACCAAGTCCAAGTTTATATTTGATTAGCATTAGGACTTAGGATCTATTGTACGGAGCTCACATTGATATCTCTTTGTTTTTGAAAGAAAAGAGAAAACTTGGTTTTAAACTTAGTATCTTTGAAAACATCTTTTTCAAAACCCTTTTTGAACTGAGTTATTCGAATAAAGCTTTGCTTATTTGAATAAACATCCTCACATGGTTTGATTTCTAAAAGGTGTTATTCGAATAACTACTCTGTTATTCGAATAACTAAGGCTTTCCAGACAACTGTTTTGTAAGTGGCTATTCGAATAAACCTTCCCTTATTCGAATAAATGAAGTTTTTTAGAACTATGCTTTAAGTGAGTTATTCGAATAAGTCATACGTTATTCGAATAAATCCATTCTATCTGAACTTCTTTTAAATATGTTATTCGAATAGATAAGCTATCATTCGAATAAATGTTCGTTTTCACAACTCTGGTTTTAACAGAGTTATTCGAATAACGGGTTGGTTATTCGAATAACCCCTTTCAGATGAGTTTTCAGAAACAGTGTTATTCGAATAAACCTTTGCTATATTGGAATAAACACGAAACTTTTGTTTACGCATATGGAAACAGACAAGATTTTTAATCAGCGTTAATTGCTATTAATTATACCCAACGACTAATTCATCTGGTTTTTCCTATAAATAGCAAGCTTGGGTCACGTTTTTTCATTGCCCATAATTTTGAACTATTTTCTGATTACTCTGTTTTTGTGAAAACTATTTTCTACGCTCTTCTTGTTTAAAAACTTTGAGATATTTCTGTGAGAGCTCCATTAGCACTTCAACTTGTACTACTTACTCTGAGTGAGAGTTTCTCTTCATCTCTATTTTCTGATATTCTGTATCGAGGGTGAGGTATCCCTCAAGGTTTGTATAAGGGTGAGGTATCCTATGGTGAGACTTTAGCACAAGGGTAGAGTGTCCCTGTGTGTGAAAAGTGCTCTATTTTGTAACAAGTAGCAAGCACCTATTGAAACTTGTATACTTAGTGAAAAATCTCGGCTTTTCGAGGACTGGACGTAGACCACAAGTGGGTTAGTGGTCGAACCGGGATAAAATCGTGTTCTGCTTCTCTTTTCCCTAATCTCTTTATTTTATACAATTTAATTTGCTGCACATTTATTTTTCGTTGTTCTTTATTGTTTCCTTTCTTCTTCTCATTCCTTCTGTGCATTTATTTATTAAGCTTTTGATATTCGTATTAATTAAAAAGAGGTTTTGCGAAAAAGTTTTATACTCAATTCACCCCCCTCTTGAGTACTAGAAGCCACTTGGTAACAAGTGGTATCAGAGCTAGACTCTTGTATAAAGAGCTTAGCAGCTTCAAGAGAATATGGCTTCTTCAAATGGTTTTTCAGAATGATCTTCCATAAACCGACCACCCTTTTTCAATGGGGATGGTTACGCATATTGGAAGGAAAGAATGAAAATCTTCATCGAAGCTATTGATCTAGATGTTTGGGATGCTGTCGAAAACGGCACTTTTATACCCACACATGAGGTCGATGGTGTAAGGACCGAAACACCACGAAATAAATGGTCTGATGAAGACAAAAGAAAAGTTCAATTTAATTTAAAAGCCAAAAATATAATTACTACTGCTTGGGATATGATGAGTTTTTTAGAATTTCAAATTGTAAAAATGCTAAAGAAATATGGGATACTTTGCAAGTTACCCATGAGGGTACTAGTGAAGTTAAGAGATCGAGAATAAATTCTCTAACTCGTGAATATGAATTATTCAGAATGAACTAAGGAGAAAGCATTCAGGAAATGCAAAAGAGGTTCACCCACATAGTTAATCATCTTGCATCTTTAGGCAAAAGCTTTTCTAATGAAGATTTGATTAACAAAGTTTTGAGATGTCTTAGCAGGATTTGGCAACCCAAAGTGACAACAATATCTGAATCGAGGGATTTGTCCACAATGACTTTAACTACCCTCTTTGGAAAACTTCATGAGCACGAGTTGGAGTTGAGCAGATTAAGCCAAAGCGAAGAGAACGATAAAAAGAAAAAGGGGATAGCGCTCAAAGTCACTTCATCAACATTCGACAATGATGATGAAGAAAATGAAGAAAGTTCAGAGAACATAGAGGTAAGTGAAGAAAATCTGAGTTTGTTGGTTAAAAGGTTTGGTAAATTTCTCAGGAAAAAGAGAACGCAAAGAGGACCTCCCTTCCCTTCGAAAAAGACTCAATTCAAAGGCGAAGGAACTTCATCGACCCCAACTTGCTATGAATGTGGCAAACCTGGTCACATGAAAATGGAGTGTCCTGTTTACCAAAAGAAGAAGGAGAAATTTGAAAAGAAACCCTTCAAGGAAAGGAAAGAAAGAAAAGCCTATATAGCGTGGGATGAAAACGACATAAACTCAACTGACAGCTCAGATAGCGAAGAAGCTCAACTGTGTCTCATGGCAAAAGGAGATGAAGAAGAAAGCGAAAACGAGGTAAGTTCTAATACTACTTTATTGCCATCTTACGATGAGCTATAAGATACTTTTGAGGAACTACATGAAGAATCTTTAAAACTCACAAATTATTTCTTCATCTAAGAAAACAATTTCTTCTTTAGAAAATCAAATTCTTATTTTAAATAAAGAAATAGAAGAATTGAAAATTGAAAATGAAACTTTAGGAATCATTGATGCATGCACAAATCATTCTTTACATGCTTCTACTTCTTCATCTTGTTCTTCATGTCATATACTTGAAAAAGAAAACGAAGACCTAAAGAACACTCTTTCTAAATTCACCGTTGGAAGGGATAACTTAAATATTTTATTAGGAAGACAAAAAGTGATTTTTCAAAAATCTGGGATAGGTTATAACCCGAAAAATCAACAAAGACTCTATAAAAATTTCTTTGTGCATTCTAGTGTTTCAAGTAGTCCTTTTATTAAATATTTTTACTGTAGAAGAAAAGGACATAGTGCTTCAACATGTAATGCAAGGAAAAATATAAATACAAAAGTTGGAACAAAAATGGTTTGGGTTCCCAAGGGTACTATACCCAAAACTGACACACAATGACCCAAGAAAGTTTGGGTACCAAAAGTTAAAAACTAAACTTGTGTTGTAGGTGTGCTTGAAAGCCAGGAGTTCAAATTGGTATCTTGATAGCGGCTGCTCTAAGCACATGACCAGGGACGACTCAAAATTCACCATACTTATTCCCAAGAATCATGGACACGTCACTTATGGGGATAACAACAAGGGTAAAATTCTTGGAATCGGCAAAGTCGGTAAGAACCCCAACTCCTTTATTGAAAATGTGCTGCTTGTTGAGGGTTTGAAATATAACTTGCTTAGTATTAGCCAATTATGTGATAAAGGAAATAAAGTTATATTTGATTCAAATTATTGCATAATTGAAGATAAAAATGACAAGCATGTTAAATTCATTGGTCATAGAGTAAACAACATCTATATGATTAGTCTTGATGATATATCTTCAAATGATGCGAAATGCCTTTTAAGTAAGAATGATGACTCATGGCTATGGCATAGGAGAATTGCACACATTCACATGGATCACTTAAAGAAGTTAGTCTCTAAAGAGCTAGTAATTGGACTACCCAAGCTTAATTTTATAAAAGATAAATTATGTGATGCATGTCAAAAGGGTAAACAAATAAAGGTCTCTTTTAAAGTAAAAAATATAGTTTCAACTTCTAGACCTTTATAACTTTTGCATATGGATCTGTTTGGACCTTCTAGAACTATGAGCTTTGGTGGGAATTGGTGTGGTGTGGAATGCGATTAAAAATTAATATTAAAAACAGTTGCCAAGTTCCACCAAAAATATAAAAACCTTGCAACCAGTTGTAGTAAGCAAGGGTCGATCCACAGAGATCAATTCAATTAACACTATCAATCCAATTCCTAAATTAAACTCTGATGAAAAATAAATAGTAAAAGTAAAAGGGGGTTTTGTTGATTAAAACTAAAAAGAGAAATTAAACTTAAATCAAAACAGTAAACACAAATTGAATTATCAAGTTAAAGATATTGGTTAAGAGATAGAATCCACCACTAGATTTATATGATTATGCTAACTTACATATCCTTTATACCAATATGATCAATTATGTTCTTATGTAATTGTGAGATAAATCCCATGTCTTCCTTAAGTTTCGCTTAATTCAGCAACCGCTCAAATCAAACCCTAACCATTAGTTATTTGTAAAGCAACCGCTCTTACACTTACCTAATGATTGCATTAAGAATTAGAAAACCAATCACACTAAGATCTAATCACACACCGGGATTAAATTACTTAGATCATATGTCTCACTAGTCATACCACCGCAACCGCGCATAGCAATCCTAGTTTTACCACTTTCGAAGTTTGGCAAGAATATAAAAACCTTTATATTGATTTAAGAATAGAAACATATGAATAAAAACATAATTGTATTGATATAAAGAGATATGCAAGATTCACATAATCAAAACTAGAGTTTCATCCTCCCTTAACCAATCAAGAAGTTTAGCCACACATGGCAAATTCAAAAACAGAAGAAGAATTAAAAGAAAACATTGTTCAGAACAAAAGAAGAAAAGAAAAACTAAAGATCAAACTAGTTTCCAAGGCTTGAGAGTGATTGATCTTTGATCGCTCAAATCTGAGTCTCCAATCCTCAATCGAATCCTTCCCCTTCTTGGTCTTTGTGTTTCTCTCAGTTTTCCTCATGTCTCTCTCCGTCCAGAATCCCTTAAAGGGCTCTAAGCCACTCTATTTATAGGTTTGGGAACCTAATTTAACATTAAAGCACGAAATTAACTTCCTGGTGCGACGACACGGGCCGTGTCATTCTACACGGCCCAACCCGTGTCTGAGTCTGGAGACAAATTTCCATCTATTCCAAGGTCAGAAAAGAACACGGCCCACCCCGTGTCACTTGACACGGGCCGTGTTATCGGTCAAGACTTGAAATCATCCTTTCTCGTGAAGTCAGAGGCGTACACGGCCTACCCCGTGTCATTTGACACAGGCTGTGTTAATCAGAACCTTCCAGTCTTCAAAGTCAGAATGATACACGGCCTATCCCGTGTTATTTCACACGGGCCGTGTTAATCACTTTCTTCGAATTTAGCCTTTGATTCTTCATGAATGCTCTTCTTCCTTTGCTTCTAGAGGTTGATACTGATTCCCTTAAGTCTCTTAACTCTCTTCTCAACAGCTCAATACCAATGGACTCCATCACTCATAGATCTCCTGAAAATCACAATACGTTTATGAGTGTCTATAACCTCATTTAAGCAAAGTTTCACAATAAACATCCAAAGACAACTCTAAATCAGAAACTTAACTAAATGTCAACAATTAAACACATTTGGAATCCAATTAGATCAAACAAAGAACATTCAAGAGCTGAAATTATTAACAGATCAGGAATTACTATGCTTTAGTGATTGTGGATGATTTTTCTAGGTTTACATGGACTTTATTTCTTGCAAATAAAAATGATGCATTTCTAGCTTTTAAAAGACTTGCCAAAGTTATTCAAAATGAAAAAGGTTTTCAAATCTCTTCTATAAGAAGTGATCACGGTGGCGAATTTGAAAATAATGTTTTTGAAAATTATTGTGATGAATATGGCATTAATCATAATTTCTCTGCCCCTAGAACTCCGCAACAAAACAGAGTTGTAGAAAGGAAAAACTGTTCTTTAGAAGAAATAGCGAGAACTATGCTTAATGAAGCTGCTCTTCCTAAATACTTTTGGGCAGATGCTGTAAGTACAGCTTGTTATGTAATGAACCGGGCTCTTATAAGGCCTATTTTAAAGAAAACCCCATATGAATTGTATAAGGGAAGAAAGCCAAATGTCTCACACTTTCATGTTTTTGGTTGCAAATGTTTTATTTTAAACAATGGAAAAGATAATTTAGGCAAGTTTGATGCTAAGTCTGATGAAGGTATATTTCTTGGCTATTCAAATCATAGTAAAGCTTTTCACATTTACAATAAAAGAACTATGACTATTGAAGAATCTATACATGTTGCATTTGATGAAACTGACCCAAGTGGATCGAGAAAGGATATTGTTATTGATGATGTTGCAGAAATCTTGGCGAAAACACATTTGGACAGTAAAGAAAAGGAAATTAAGGAGAAAGAGGATGAACAAAGACAAGAAGATTCGCAAGCTTTGGAACTTCCCAAAGAATAGCGAACTTCAAAATATCACTCTCTTGATCAAATTATCGGTGATGTATCTAAAGGTGTAAGTACTCGTAACTCCCTTAGAAATACTTGTAATCACTTAGCTTTTGTTTCTCAAATTGAACCTAAGGATTTAATTGAAGCTTTTAATGATGAACATTGGATCTTAGCTATGCATGAGGAATTAAATCAATTTGAAAGAAATCAAGTTTGGGAATTAGTTGCTAGACCTAATAATCACCCTATAATTAGAACTAAATGGGTTTTTAGAAACAAACTTAATGAAAATGGGTTAATAACTAGAAACAAAGCTAGATTGGTTGCTAAAGGGTATAATCAATAAGAAGAAATAGATTATGAAGAAACCTATGCACCTATAGCTAGATTAGAAGCTATTAGAATGTTACTTGCTTATGCTTGCATCATGGATTTCAAATTATATCAAATGGATGTCAAGAGTGCTTTTCTGAATGGTTTTATTCAAGAGGAGGTATACGTTGAACAACCTCCAGGTTTTGAAAATCATGAACTGTCCAACCATGTTTTTAAACTTAAAAAAGCTTTATATGGTTTAAAGTAAGCTCCTAGAGCTTGGTATGAAAGGTTGAGTAAGTTTCTTTTGGAAAATGGTTTTTCAAGAGGAAAAGTCGATACTACTTTTTTTATTAAAAATAAAAAGCATGACATTCTTCTTGTGCAAGTATATGTGGATGATATTATCTTCGGTGCTACTAATGAATCCCTTTGCAAAGATTTTACTAAGTCAATGCAGAATGAATTTGAAATATCAATGATGGGAGAATTGAATTTCTTCCTCGGACTTCAAATCAAACAAACGAACGAAGGGACTTTCATAAGTCAAACAAAATACTGCAAGGAATTGCTCAAAAGATTCGAAATGGAAAATCCTAAACACATGGCCACTCCGATGGGCACGTCTTACTATTTAGACAAAGATGAAGAAGGTAAATCAGTAGAAATAACAAAATATAGAGGTATGATCAGATCTCTCCTTTATCTTACTGCTAGTAGGCCAGATATTATGTTTAGTGTATGCATGTGTGCTAGATATCAGGCAAAACCTAAGGAATCTCACTTAAGTGCTGTCAAACGTATAATGAAATACCTAGTAGGCACTTCACAAATGGGCTTGTGGTACCCTAAGGGTGCCTCTTGTAGCCTAATAGGCTATTCGACTCGATTTTCTTTGGGTGCAAATTGGACAGAAAAAGTACTAGTGGGACATGCCACTTGCTTGGTAGTTCTTTAGTTTCTTGGCATAGTAAGAAACAAAATAATGTGGCTTTGTCTACCGCTGAGGCTGAATATGTTGCGTAATGGAGTTCTTTGCGCTCAAATCCTTTGGATGAAGCAACAACTCTTAGACTACGGTCTTTAACTTGATCACATCCTGATAAGATGTGATAACACCAGTGCAATAAATATCTCTAAGAATCCCATACTGCATTCTAGAACAAAGCATATAGAGATAAGACATCACTTTATTAGAGATCATGTACAAAAAGGGGACTGCATTCTTGAGTTTGTTGAAATATCTAAGCAACTTGCAGATATCTTTACTAAACCCTTAGCAAAAGAAGCATTCTTTTATATTTGAGGAGAATTGGGCATAATTGATCAATTAAATATTTGAATTGCTTATTTATTATTGCTTATTTATTGCTGAATATTATCATGGTTATATGCTTTCAATCTCATAAATGTATGCCTTTTCTATGCTTCTGTGTTAGTTTTATTCGAATAAGTAAGGCTTTATTCGAATAAACTCCTTTTACTGCTTGTTAAATTTATGTTGGATATCAGTTTTATTCGAATAAAACATAGTTTATTCGAATAAACTGGCCCCTGAGTTACAAACTGCTTGTTTTTCATCTCTGTTTATTTGAATAAGTCCCTCTTTATTCGAATAACCAGAGTCCCTCTTCTATCAGGTTCTGTTCTTAGTCTTTGTTTATTCAAATAACCCCCTCTCTATTTGAATAACCAGAAACCTTCGTTTATCAGTGTTTCCTTCTGTCCTCTGCTTATTCGAATAATCCCCAGGTTATTCGAATAACCTAAACCTGTTTCTATCAGTGTTGACTGATTGGCCTCAGTTTATTCGAATAACTCCCATAGTTATTCGAATAAACCCTGTCAGCTAGCCAAAACGTTTGGCTTTCCCAGTTGTTTTATTCGAATAGAACCTTTACTATTCGAATAAACCCTAGCCGTTTCACCTGTTCAGGTTCCTGCGCGCCTGTCTGTTCAGCTTTCCAGCAAGGTTTATTCGAATAAACCTCAGTTTATTCGAATAAACACGGGTTTCCTTTAAATAAACTTTGCGCGCCCAAAATGTTTTCACCCTCTATCTTCTCTACTCTTCTCTACTTCTTTGCTCCTGCCTCTCATACACTCTTTCACCCCTACGTCTTTTCACGCTCTCTCACCTTCCTCCATAGCCTCCTCATCCAGCAAACGTCTTCGCACGAAGAATGCTCCAGGCACCAACCCTCTTGATCTGAGAAGGCTATCCTCCAACGAAGAGCATCGTGCACGCTTCATCTCGCACTTCTGGGAGCGCAACTTGGTTAACCCAGGTACCTGGATCTCTCTTTCTTCCAGCAGCACCGCGGCTTCGACTTCCTGACTCTGCTGCAAAACCAGGGAGTTCTTTAGTTTTGCTCTCACCGGGCTACCATCTATCCAGCTTTGGTAAAGATGTTCTTCTGCAATCTGGCTTTCGATGGTCAGAATCTTCTTTCCGAGGTATGTGATCAGAACGTCGTGATCACACCGCTGGACTGGTTGACTTTGTTCGAGCTGCAGTTCTCTGGCGCCCTTTTTGAAGATGGTGACACGCCCTTTCTTGAAGACTTCAACAAACTTCAAGCAGTTGAGGACCTGCTGAAACCTGGTTTAGCCCTGCCTGATAAGGGTCTCAAGGGTGGAATGCTGAAGAGCCAAGATAGGCTTCTGCATTATGCCTATGCTCACATCCTGGCTCCTCGCGGTGGAAACTACGCCTACCTCAGCCAGGAAGATGTCTTCAAGCTGTGGTTTCTGAATAATGGCCATCAGGTCAACTGGCCTGTGTTCATCATGAGGCACATGATGAGGGCCAAGGGCAAGGAGAAATCTGACTTGCCTTATGGCATTCTTGTCACAACCTTGCTGAGTAAGTATCCTCAGGTCTTGGAGACTGAGCGGGCCATTGCTCTGACGCATCACAACATCTTTGGAGCTCACACCTTATGGAAGATGAAGATGATTCAAACTGATGAAGGCTGGGTGTACCCAGATGAGGTTGCTGAGGATGAGCTCGACCCTGCTGATGCTCCTGCTGATGCCCCTATTCCTGCTGACGTACCTGCTGCTGCTCCTGCTCCTGTCACTCTGGAACAGATCATGGCCACCTTGCAAGGCAATCGAGCTTATATGAAACATACCTTCTCTATTCTGTTTGACAGAATAGAAGGCGTTGAACGTGAGGTTGCGGTTCTTCAATCTGCTTCACTTGCTTCTGCACCAGCTTCTTCACCACCACCTCCGGATGCTTACTTTTAGGATCTTTAGTTCTTAGGCTGTTTATTTTTGGCTTTATGTTGTTTTATTTTTTGGCTTGTGTATTTGACTCTTTTTATTAATGAATAAATAATATTTCCTGTTAATCTTTTGATATGAGTATATCTCCTGTTATGCACTTTGATATCTGATGAGACTTAGCCCACCTTTTTGCTCATGACAAAAGGGGAAGAAATATTTGATCATTTGACTTTAATTGAGAAAAGACAAGTAAATTTAACATGGGATTGGATTCAAATTGAAAGGGGGAGCTGCGCACAAATCTGATATACATTACCTCTTATAATTAAAGAAGGGGAGTAAGCTTTTATATCTTTTTGTGAATTCGAATTATATGCACTAACGCTTTTCTCATTGATAGTCTCATTGATAGTTTGTCATCATCAAAAAGGGGGAGAATGTGTTTGGATGCATACCTTTGAAGACTTGTTTTGATGATAACAAACGCGAAGTATAAATGAAGATGATAAATAGACTAAGTCCAAGTTTATATTTGATTAGCATTAGGACTTAGGATCTATTGTACGGAGCTCACATTGATATCTCTTTGTTTTTGAAAGAAAAGAGAAAACTTGGTTTTAAACTTAGTATCTTTGAAAACATCTTTTTCAAAACCCTTTTTGAAATGAGTTATTCAAATAAAGCTTTGCTTATTCGAATAAACATCCTCACGTGGTTTGATTTCTAAAAGGTGTTATTCGAATAACTACCCTGTTATTCGAATAACTAAGGCTTTCCAGACAACTATTTTGTAAGTGGCTATTCAAATAAACCTTCCCTTATTCGAATAAATGAGGTTTTTCAGAACTATGCTTTAAGTGAGTTATTCGAATAACTCATACGTTATTCGAATAAATCCATTCTATCTGAACTTCTTTTAAATACGTTATTCGTATAGATAAGCTATCATTCGAATAAACGTTCATTTTCATAACTCTGGTTTTAACAGAGTTATTCGAATAACGGGTTGGTTATTCGAATAACCCCTTTCAGATGAGTTTTCAGAAACAGTATTATTCGAATAAACCTTTACTATATTGGAATAAACACGAAACTTTTGTTTACGCATATGGAAACAGACAAGATTTTCAATCAGCGTTAATTGCTATTAATTATACCCAACGACTAATTCATCTGGTTTTCCCTATAAATAGCAAGCCTGGGTCACGTTTTTTCATTGCCCATAATTCTGAACTATTTTCTGATTACTCTGTTTTTGTGAAAACTATTTTTTACGCTCTTCTTGTTTAAAAACTTTGAGATAATTCTGTGAGAGCTCCATTAGCACTTCAACTTGTACTACTTACTCTGAGTGAGAGTTTATCTTCATCTCTATTTTCTAATATTCTGTATCGAGGGTGAGGTATCCCTCAAGGTTTGTATAAGGGTGATGTATCCCTGCAGGCTGAGACTTTAGCACAAGGGTAGAGTGTCCCGGTGTGTGAAAAGTGCTCTATTTTGTAACAGTAGCAAGCACCTATTGAAGCTTGTATACTTAGTGAAAAATCTTGACTTTCGAGGACTGGACGTAGACCACAAGTGGGTTAGTGGTTGAACCAGGATAAATACTGTGCCTGCTTCTCTTTTTCCCAATCTCTTTATTTTATGCAATTTAATTTGCTGCACATTTATTTTTTGCTGTTCTTTATTGTTTCCTTTCTTCTTCTCATTCCTTCTGTGCATTTATTTATTAAGCTTTTGATATTCGTATTAATTAAAAAGAAGTTTTGCGAAAAAGTTTTATACTCAATTCACCCCCCTCTTGAGTATTGGAAGCCACTTGGTAACATACATGATCATGCATGATCCAATATAATCTATTAAGTACATATATGTAGCATAATCATCATTCTTTTCATAATGCATTTGTCATCTATTAAGCATATCTATGAAGCATAAACATCATTCTTTTTGTCTTGTATTTGTCGTCATCAAAACTTAACATATTAAATCATTGGGGCAAAGACAATTCTACATCCTTCTCCAAAAGGCATCTATGTACTTAGGTAGGTCGTTGAAAACTTTAGATGGATCCATGTCCAACTAATAGCACGAACCTATACTTCAAGAACAATAACAAATGTATTAGAAGCGTATGGATAAGTTTTAAAATGCAGGTATCTAATATTATGCACAACAATTCAAAAAATCTTTAAGATTTGGATATTGTAACTTATAATCGTACTTCTCAAATTTTGTATAAGGTCAAGCAATATAAAATATATAGCTTAACTCAAAATCAATCTAACAATTATCAAGAAAGATTCATTTCCAATTACCACCAACTATCATCCTACATCTTTAAAAGCAATAGCAAGGTAAAACATACTCAAACAATTTACACATTGCATCTAGAAGCTGAGAATCACAACAAAAGGTGACGTCAATATAGTATAATAACTAAACTTTCAATGCTACAGATGAAAATCTAAAATAACTCAAAAATGCAACTTGCAATATCGTTATCAAAAATTGAAGAGAAAAATAAAAGAATAGAAGAAATAGACATGCATAGGAGTCTGATAAAATAAATACATTTTTACAAAATAAATACATAGTTATTAATTTTTATTTAATTATTTTTGTTTATTTTCCTACTTCTTACTATAGATGAGAACCTCTTTTCAATGACCCCACATAATTTTGAATGCATTTTTCTTATTCAATAGAAAAAGAAAGAAGAACTTGACCCTAAGAGCAGAAACCTCATCCAGTAAATCCATTTTCCTTGAACAAGTCTAATAAATTCATCGTAGTAATAACACTAAACTCAACAATAACATCATCCAGCTAGAAAATACATTCATCAGTGTCTAGCAGTGAGTAGATTGTTTATCTTTTGACATACAACCACTAGAGCTCCTACCACCAGAGCCTGGAAGTTGGTTGGAACACCTTTGACATGCAATCTTATTTGTCAAAACTGAATCTTTTTTTCTCATTTAATATGCTGTCTTTTGAAATCAAATTTTTTTGAGCTTTGTTGCAAATCTCTACATAGCCGGTCCCAAGCCCGAATAAAAGAATAGGGTTATTTTAGGCAGTCGACAACCAACGTAAAACTTTGATGAATCTTTATGGCATAGATTAACAAAGTGATTATGTTAATGCTAGGTCATTACCCCTAAGCAATGCGTTGTATGGCTCGAGTACAGTGTCAGATGTGCAAGAGCCGCTGCATCACCGCCTAGGTGTAGTGAAAAATAAGTAAGGGTTCCTACATTTTTATGAACGGGTGTGGGTAAAGAAGCTAGTTCACAAAAGTAGGATGTGTTTTGGAACTTGAAATACAGGCACACTCACAGGTAAATCAATGGAAATAGTTGACACAATGATTAGGAGAAAAATTAATTTTATGTGCCTACAAGAAACTAAGTGGGTTGGAGAAAAAGTAAAGGAACTCGACACTTCGAGTTTTAAGCTTTGGTACACCAGTAAGGTAAAATCTAGAAATGGGGTAGGCATAATAGTATATAAGAATTAGAAGAATAATGTTGTAGATATGAGGAGGCTCAGAGATAGGATCATAGCTTTGAAGTTTGTTGTGGAATAGGAGACTTTTAATGTTATCAGTGCATATGCACCCCAAGTAGAGTTAGACGAGCATTACAAGATAAAATTTTGGGAGGATTTAAAAGGTTTAGTTCGAGGAATACCATTAAGGGAGAAGATTTTTCTAGGAGGGGACCTAAATGGTCATATGGGGAGCGAATCTAGGGGGTATGAGAGTTTGCATGAGGGTTATGGTCTAGGATTAGCTAATGCAAAAGGCAAAGTGATTCTAGATTTTTCGGTAGCATGTGATTTTACAATAGCTAACACTTATTTTAGGCAGCAGGAAGAACATCTTATCACATATAGAAGCGGGGGTTCTTGCTCTTAAATTGATTTCTTTCTAATAAGGAAATTTGATAGAAAGTTTTGCATGGATTGCAAAGTCATCCCTAGAGAGAGCTTGACTACCCAACACAGGATTTTGGTTATGGATGTACGGGTTAAGATGATATTAAGGAGAAATTATTGAGTCAGAGAGCCAAGGATCAAATGGTGGCAACTAAAAGGAGGAAAACAAATGCTCTTTTAGAGAAGGATTATGAAGGAAGAGATTTGGGAGGTACAAGGGAGTGCTAATGATATTTAGGATAAGATGGCTAAAGGGATTAGGAAGGTAGCAAAAGAGACATTCAGTGAATTAAGAGGCTTTGGACCCAAGGATAAAGAATCTTGGTGGTGGGACGCAAGTGTACAAGATAATGTTAAGGTTAAAAGGGAATGTTATAAAGCTTGACACGTGTGTAAAAATGATGAAAATTGGGAAAAATATAAGGCAGCTAAAAAAGATACTAAGAAGGCAGTGAGTGAGGTGAAATCTAAAGCGTTCAACGGGTTATATCAATCGTTGGGAACCAAAGACGGAGAAAGGAATATCTATAGGCTTGCTAAAAGTAGGGAAAGGAAGACAAGAGACTTGGATCAAGTGAAATGCATTAAGGATGAAGAGGGCAAAGTCTTGGTTATGGAACAAGACATCAAGGATCGATGGAAGAGTTATTTTCACAAGTTATTTAATGAGGAACATGGGACATTAGGGGATTCGGACATTCTAAACACTAGAGATGATGACTAAAATAAAACCTTTTATCGTAGAATAAGGGAGTTTGAGGTAAAAGAAGCATTAAAGAGGATGGATAATAGAAAAATGGTCAGACCACATAATATACCTATTGAGGTATGGAAGTGCCTAGGAGATAAAGGTATAAGCTGGCTCACAAAACTGTTTAACGAGATAATAAGGTATAAGAAAATACCAAATGAATGGAGGAGAAATAGTTTAATCCCTATTTATAAGAACAAATGAGATATACAAAACTGTGCAAATTATAGAGGGATTAAGCTCATGAGTCATACCATGAAGTTATGGAAAAGAGTAATTGAATAGGGATTAAGACAAGAGACTCATATTTCAGAGAATCGATTGGGTTTTATGCTTAGGAGGTTAACCATGGAAACAATCTATCTTCTATGAAGATTAATAGAGATGTATCAGAGGAAGCCAAAAGACCTACACATGGTTTTCATTGATTTAGAGAAAGCCTACGATAGGGTACCCAGAGAGGTCTTGTGGAAAGTTTTGGAGAAGAAAGGAGTTCGTATCGCCTATATTCGAGCAATCCAAGATATGTATGATGAGGTTAAAACTAGTGTGAGAACACAGGGTGGGGTCACAAAAGATTTCCTATAACTATAGGACTACACCAAGGGTCAACTTTGAGTCCATATCTTTTTACCTTAATCTTGGATGTGCTTACTACGCATATCCAAGAGCCGGTGCCACAATGCATGCTTTTTGCAGATGATATAGTCTTAGTTGGAGAGCTGAGAGAGGAAACAAATGGGAAGCTAGAGCTATGGAGATGAGCTTTAGAAGAACATGACTTTCGTCTAAGCAACAATAAGATAAAGTATATGGAATGTAAGTTCAGTAAGAGGTGTGTTAATGCTAGCTTAGTGGTGAAAATTGGAGATCATATCATACCACAAACAGTATAGGTATCTTGGATCTATCATACAAAATAACGGAGAGATAGAGGGAGATATAAATCATAGGGATTGATGAAATGGAAGAATGTTTCAGGAGTTATTTGTGATAGAAAAGTACCTCTCAATCTTAAGGGTAAATTTTATCGCACAGTTATAAGGCCCGCGATGCTGTATGGTACTAGATGTTGGGTGGTAAAAAGTCAACAAGAGCATAAGATCAGTGTCATAGAGATGAGGATGTTGCACTAGATGTGTGGCCATACAAGACAAGATAGGATTAGAAATGAATGCACTAGAGAGAAAGTAGGGGTAGCACCTATTGTGAAAAAGATGGAAAAATCTCGCCTTAGATGGTTTGGACATGTAAGGAGAAGACCTTTAGAAGCCCCTGTAAGAAGAGTAGATCAGGTGGAGAATAGCCCAATAGCTAGAAGTAAAGGAAGACTAAGAAAGATTATAGGTGAAACGATTAAAAAAGATTTAGATTTAGATTTGAATGAAATTTCTAAAAGCTTGGTTTATGATAGGACACAATGACGTCATTTGATCCATGTAGCCAACCCCACCTAACGGGAAAAGGCTTGGTTGTTGTTGTTGTATTGTTCAAATTTTAATGGCCTTATTTGCTGTATATATGTTTCAAATTTTTTTAAAGCCACAAATTAAAATCTTATTATAATTCCTAATAAGCAACTCATTTGGAGTGACAAAGAACAACTAACTATGAACATATGTGCAATTTTTCCAATGCACATAGGCAAGCATAGTCATATGCATCAAAACTAAATTATTATTTTACCAACAAATTTCAATGCTTCATCATTTATATTTAACCCTCAAGACACTTGAAAACACAAGAAGAGTTCTCTTGCTTAAAACCTCAATACAAACGATATTTCAAATGTAATTTATAAAAGCATGTATAAGAACAATATCCGGAGATTTAGTAAGTCAGAGAATATATATTATCAAATGGATATAGTCCTCTAAGTTGAAAGAAACTTATAAGCAAGAATGCAAATCAGTAAACCATGAAGAAGCATGTAAAGCTGCTGCAAAGACAATTTTCCTATAATAAAAGAATAAAATGAATTTTGTAAAGAGGAAACAATCATACTGATATTGCACAAACAGGTTCCACAAATATAAACACAACAACTCAACCCAAACCACATTAATATTTACAATCCATTTGCTAGTTTTACAAATATTTTAATATTCTTCCCAGATTTAGCTCCATGAACTTAGCCCAACAATAGCAGCAAACAATTAAAGATGGCTATCCAAATATCATTCTTCAAAGTGAACTACATCCCATTATAGATTGAGCAGCAAGTGTACTATAAATGGCAGAATAGTTTAGTAATCTAATCTAATTAAAACTAAAACTATGTTGCAAAAAGTGGTAGAATACTGACGACCATAATTTAGAAAGATAAAACAAAACTTCAAATTGATAGAGTGAACAATTTCATACAAACTAACTGCATGAGCAAACAATCAAATTCAAACCATGAATAAAATAAAGACTGATCAATGATTCATTCAAAGGTGCAAGACATGGAGAGAGTTAGGCAAAAAATATTTATTTGGATATATATAGAAGTGGACAATGTTACTACTACAAACAGATTCATATAGCTTGAATAAATACGTCTAGAACACATACTTAGTAGTGGTTCTTGAGCTCTCAGTCACATCATGCCAACTGCCAAGTATAACGAGACATAATACAGTGAGCATGTTGCTCATATAGCATAATTGTAGAAGATGTAGATACATCAGCATCATGCTAATGATGAATGTTAACCTAAAAAATAGATAGATATAGATCTTCAAAATGATAGCCTCTAGGAAACATTACTAAAGTTCTTTAAAACTTACTTCAATTAGACACCTTTCATAATTTACTTAATTGGTGTAATTACTTTAATCTCGTAATTGGGATAAAAACTATTGTTTCAATAAAAATCACCCATTTTTAGTAACATAAAACATTTGACTCAAAGCCACCTTCACTAAACCATCAAATACTTTCTAGGACCATGTAACTTTGTAAGGGATCTTAAGTAAAATATTAAGTAAAATATCAACCACATCCTAATTCAAGCTTCACCCCCATTCTTAAAGTCTCCCTATCACATAACTTTAATTTTGAAAGTAGAGAAAAACATATAATTGGAGAGCATTAATAGAAGATTAAAAAATAATAATATACATAAATAACAACTTAAGAGTCCTAAATATGATCTTTATATATACCTTTCTCAGGAAGGGTTGCTCAATAAGAGAAGAAATTTTTTTGCTAATATATTTAAAATTCAATTATACTTTTCAAGTTCAAGGGCTAGTGTCTACAAAATCTTCATAGATCCTCAAACTTTAGTCTACAAAACTCTAAGCCCTTTCTCTTTGTTTTACTACTGATTTCTCAGTTTTCGGTCACCTCGGTCCATATTCCATATTCTAGAATGAAAGGTATTAGATCTAAACCACTTTAATAGAGAGAAACCAAAATGAAAGAGAAGGAGAAGTGAATCTAAAATGAATGAATTGAATTATCACCAAGTGATCAAAGGATCTTACACACGATTATATAGTGCTGCAGCACTACCAATATAGATCAACACAGATTAACTAAACATTGTAACTGAACAACTAATTAACTAACAAATAGTAACAGACTCTAACTAACTGATTAACAAATATTAACATATTTAACTAACTGGAAGCTATATATTCTTATCAGCCCCTTTCAAACTCAAGGGAAGTGAATTCTTCAACTCTGAGTTTGTGCTTGAACTGATGAAACAATGAACTTGAGAATGCTTTTGTAAAGATATCAGCTATTTGTTCTACAGCTGGAATGAGATGAACTACAACCAATTTCTGCTGAACTTTTGCACGAACAAAGTGTAAATCTAGCTCAAAATGCTTTGTTCGAGAGTGAAGAACTGGATTTGTAGTGAGTAATACTATACTTTGATTATCACAATAGATATGAGGGATTGGAACAACAATGTGAAGCTCACTAAGAAGAGCTTGGGTCCATAATAATTCAATCATGACAGATGCTAAGCTGCGATATTTAGCCTCAGTGCCAGACTTGGACACCACAGCCTGTTTCTTTGAGGTCCAGAAAACCAGATTCTACCAAAGTAGACACAATTACCTGTAGTGAATTTTCTATCATCTGGATCTGTCCCCCAATCAAAATTAGAAAAGGCATGAAGTTGAAAATTAGAAAACTTTTGAAGATGAAGACCATGATTGACAGTACCACTGAGATACCTCAATATGCGTTTGACAGCTTTCCAATGGCTTTCCAGAGGAGCATGCATAAAATTGCATACTTTATTAACACAATAGGTAATTTTTGGTCTGGTTATAGTGGCATAATGTAATGCACTAATAATGGACCTATAGAGAGATGGATCATGCATAGAGATGCTGCCATGAGCTGATAATTTCATACCAACAATCATTGGTGTAGGAGCAGGCTTGCAATTCTGCATTTTTGCCTTGATTAGGATATCAATAACATATTTGCTAGAGATAAATATAGACCACCAGATTTTAGGTTTTTACCTTCAATACCAAGAAAATAGTGTAATTCACCTAAGTCTTTTAGTGGAAATGTAGAATAAAGATTAGAAATCAGATTTTGAATGGCAAGCGATGAGCTGCTAGTGACAATTACATCATCAACATAAACCAGGACAAACACAGTCGCTTGAGGAGTGATCTTAAAAAATATTGAGAATTCATATTTGGCTGACTGAAAACTAAACTGATGAAGAATGGAACCGAGTTTATCAAACTAGGCCCGAGGGGTTTGTTTCAGTTCATAAAGGGTTTTATTAAGCCTGCAAACCAAATTAGGTGAACTTGTAACAAAACCTTGAGGCTGCTGCATGTAGACTTCCTCAGTGAGATCCTCATTAAGAAAAGCATTATTGAAATCCAACTGATGTATAGGCCAGTTATGACTAAGAGCAATAATTAGAATGAACCGGATGGTAACTAGTTTGACAACTAGACTGAATGTCTCAGCATAGTCAAAACCAGCTTGCTGATGAAACCCCTTGGTAATTAACCTTGCCTTATACTTATTGATTGAACTATCTGGATTATATTTGAGTCTAGAGACCCACTTGCATCTAATAGCCTCTCTATGAGGTGGAAGAGGAACTAGAGTCCAAGTCCTGTTAGCCAACAAGGCATTAAACTCCTCTTGCATAGCCATTTTCCACTCAGTCTGAGTTAGTTCTATTTTTACTGAAGTTGGCTCAATTACAATAGTTGAACCTTTTAATCATACTGTGAGTATTAAGAAAAAGTGTTGATTCTGAGATAGGTGCCACTAGGTCAGATTGCTCAACTAAAGCAGGCTGTGTGATAGGTGGAACCAATTCAGATTACTGAATTGAATTTAAACTAGACTTGTCATGGTTAGTATGTTGAACAGTAGACAAAATAGGAGTGTAAGCAGGCTAAATATCAACATATGACATATTCTGAGCATTTGGATGAACAATTGGAATACATGGTGCAAAATTAAAATTTGAACCAAAAGAAGAAGAAGAGACAGAAGCTGACATAAGACCTTTGAATGGAAAAATAGACTCATCAAATAAAACATGTTTGCAAAAATAGATTTTACCATTAGGGGACAAACACTTATACCCTCTATGATTATTGTTGTAACCAAGAAAGATGCACTGATGAGATCTAAAGTCAACTTTATGTTTATTATAGGGTCTTAGAAATGGATAGTATGCATAACCAAAGGTTTTGAAAAGAAAATAATTTGGTTTTCTATGAAATAGTTTTTCAAATGGAGAGAGATTTTTAAGAATTGGTGTAGGTAATCTATTTATAAGATGAGTGGCAGTAAGGAAAGCATCAACCCAGTACTTCAAGGGAGGAGAAGAATGTGCTAATAATGTCAAGCTTGTCTCAGTAATGTGCCTGTGTTTCCTCTCAGGACACTCATTCTGTTGGTGAGTGTAAGGACAACTTAGCCTATGCTGAATGCCATGAGAGGTTAAATATGGTGTAAAAGCTAGGTATTCATTGTCATTATCAGATTGCAGAGATTTTATTTTCCTACCAAGCTGTAATTCAACCATGGTTTTAAACTGAATAAATATGGAAAGTGCTTGAGACTTACCATGCAGTAAGTAAATCCAGCTGAATCTAGAATAAGCATCAATAAAGACAATGTAATATTGAAAACCAGTTGTAGAAGCCATAGGTGAGGGTCCCCAAATATCATAAAAGATCAATTCTAAAGGTGCATAAGCAGTAGTAGAAGGTGAAAAAGGCAAGCAATGGGATTTACCCATGCAGCAAGATGAATAAACTGAGTTAGAGCTATATGAAGGAATATCAACATTACATTATTTTAGAACCTGATACACTGTTTTATGAGCAGGGTGGCCTAATCTTGTATGCCACAAGTCAAAAATAGTATCATGAAAATTATAAGTAACAGTATTTACATCAACAATATTGCAAGAAGAAATATAAGGAGAAGAAGATGTAGTAGACAAAGAGGAGCCAGTAGGTGCTGGAGTTGACAACAAGTGATAAAATACATACAAACCATCTCTAAGCCTGCCTTGGAGAAGGATCTCCTTGGTAGCCTGAGATTTAACAAAATGATTATCAACATAAAACTCAAAAAAGACAGCATTTTCTTTGCAAAATTAAGACACACTGAGCAAATTTTTATAGACTCCAGGCACATGCATTAGATTTCGAAGAACTAAAGGGAAAGAAGAATTATAAGAAGAAATCTCATAATAGCCAATATGTTTAATAGGCATACCTGAACCATTACCAAATTGTACTATATCAGAACCATTGTAATTGGATCGAATATGTAGATTAGATAGGTCTGATGTCAAATGATTTGAAGTGCCAAAGTTCGGATACCATGCAGGATCATACAATGTTGAAGGAGTGGCAAGCATAGCTTGAAAGGATGAATAAGAGGCAATAATTGCTAAGGGTGCAGAGGTGGTAGCTACCATAGCTTGAGTAGGTGGATTTGGTGGTGTAGTTAAATGATTGCCAAATGGATTGGGATGATTCTTGTTGAATTGGTGCCAACATTCCCAGGCTAAGTGATTGGACTTACCACATAACTGACACTTATTGAACCAAGAGGACCTTCCACCACTTCCTCTGAAATTTCTTCCTCTTGCTCGAACAAATGACTTACCTTTGCCAAAATTAGGGAAAAATGGATCACCACTATAGCTTCCTTGAGAAAAACCACCACTATGCATATAGCCACCTCTAGAGCTGCCACCATTAAAGAACCTATTCTGTTGTGAACATTGTGCAACGTTCACTTAAATAGATCCAACCAATTCAACTATCCTATACTTTTCAATTCTCTCTTCTTGAGTCATGAGAAGTGCTTCTATCTCAGAAATTGAATATAGATTAGTTCTAGAAGATACTGATATAACAAATGAATTATAGTCCTCTGTAAGACCCTCAAGAATTGCATCTATATGATCTGCCACAGAGATTGGTGCACCTATAGCATCTAAAGAATCTACAATCTTTTTTATTTGAAGAAGATACTCATTAATTGTGGTTTCCTTCTTCATGCAACGAAGCTGAGATTTGAGTTGTTTAACCTTAGTTCATGTCTGTCTTGCAAAGAAAATTTCAAGCTTTTTCCATACCTGAAATGAATGATCACATCCAACTATTCTTGTAGTGAGGGACTCTGACATTGAAGCAAGAAGCCATGAAAGCAACAACAAGTCTTGCTGTTCCTAATTCAAGTATTCTTCAGTGTACTTTTCTATTACAACATCTTCATTTGAGGCAAATTTCTTTGGTGCTGAACAAGTTCCTTCTTGAAGATAGTGTTGTAGCTTGAAGCCCTTAATTGTAGCAAGAGCTTACTGATGCCATGGAAGGAAATTTCCTTCATCAAGCTTGAACAAAACTGGATTAGAAAATGTTTGCAGAGAGAAACGTGTGATTGATGTTTCCATGGATTTGATTGCAGCTCTGATACCAAGAAAGGTATCAAATCTGAACCACTTTAATATAGAGAAACCAAAATGAAAGAGAAGGAGAAGTGAATCTGAAATAAATGAATTGAATTATCACCAAGTGGTCAAAGGATCTTACACACAATTATATAGTGTTGCAGCATTACCAATATAGATCAACATAGATTAACTAAACATTATAACTGAACAACTAATTAACCAACTGATAGTAATAGACTCTAACTAATATAGTAACAGACTCTAACTAACTAAACAACTGATATTAACAGATTTAACTAACTGGAAGCTATATATTCCTATCACAGAACAAAATTTATCTATTACCTAGAAAGAGTCCTAAATTAAATACTTGAAAAATGAAAGAGGCCCAGAAAGAAAAATTGATTTGGGGATCAGAACCTATACCTCTGGCACTCTAATTCCAGGAGTTGTCACACAATCCTAAACCCTACCTATACCCTTAGGCATTTATCGGCCATCGAGAAAGAGATCGTCACCGGAGAGAAGATTGCACAAATAGTTACAAAATGGATTTTAAATCCTGCAAAGAAGGACTGCTCAAATAGACTAACTTAATTACGATGAATTTGATCAGTTTACCACAAACTAGTCTCCAATACTTAAATATTATAAACAATATTTAAAATATAATTTATAGAAGTAGATATAAGAACAATATTCAGAGAACATAAAGCCACAAAAATGAGTAAATTCATAATAATTAATATAGGAGTCAATACATTTCACTAGCTCCTCACTAACCTTTCCTGCTCCCATCTCTAGTCTTAGCTTGTGTATTCTTGCTCTTCTTTGTGCCTGAATTCACCAAAATGGATCAAAAGCATATATGCATATCATAGAACTAAAGTGTTCTCTCATTCTTCATTTTGTGGGGCTAGAAAGTGGACAACCAACTATTAAGCCATGTTACAACTAATCTAAAATGATGTTTTAGAGCATGACCATGGAAGACTAGAATTTCTACCATATAAAAGAGCACATAGGTGAAGAATGTAAAACATTTTGTTTGCAAAGTCACATCCTATGCAAAACCTAAACTATATAGATCACAACCAATGAATGGATTAAATTGGTACTTTAATAACACAAAAAATATTGTTGCTTTTATAGAGGGAGAACTATTAACACAATAAATTTGTCCATGGATTTAAGGGAGAGGAAATTCAAATACCACTACCTTGCAACCGAGAAGAAAACTTCCTCCACATTTAGATTTGTCTTTGCACTCTGCGATACAAAAAATTTTAGTATGTAATAATAACAAAAAAACCTTTAGGGATTTTTCACATTCTCAATTATACCTTACTCACAGTTTCAAAGAATTTGATTCCATACTCATCATCCAGTGCTTGGCCCTTGGAGGAAGGCGTAGCCTAGAAAGAAAGGAACATTTATGTTAATAATTACAAAATCACAAGTTTGAAACACAAATGAGAGAAAAAGAAAGGCTTTTAGATTTACTAATTTAATTGATGGCATCAAATCAAAACTCAACCCTCTTCACCCCTTCCCCATTCCAGATGTTACTAATTCAATTAGTGGCATCAAATCAAAACTCAACCCCTTTCACCCTTTTCCCCTCAACCCTAAACAAAAAATGTTTCAGTCACTCGCAAAAGAAGGAAAAGAGAAATTTGTACCTGACATTGTCTGTTACTACATGCATCAAGAGTAGGAAAGATATACATGATTACCATACATATCAAACTCCTTTCTTAGAGATTCCATGACCAACTGCTGCAAGTATCTACTAAATAATAATAAGTGGTCCTTATTGTTGTAAAATAATAGAACATAAGATAGATGGATAGCTAAAATTAAGATAACATAAATAAATAACTTATCAGATATTGGATGAGTCATTCAAATTTATAATTACATGACATTTAGTTATTTGTGCCCTATATTTGTGCTATATTAATAACTTAGTCCTTGTTATGATGTATATATAGAAGATTTGAGACTTATATTTGTTAAATTCTATTTTAATATCTTTCTATATAAACTTGTGTAAATCTTGCATATTCTTTAAGTGATTAAGTGGATTTGAAACTGTTAGTAACTTTGTGATTTCTCTATTGTAGGAAGGTCCTAAACAAGCTGATTTGTGGAAGAATGGGCCAGCATTGGAAGAGAAAGCCAAGTGTGAAATTCAGCATCTCACGCCACGACATAGGCATGTTAATGTCGCGGCGTAGTACATTTCCATGCTTCAGAATAGAAACCCAAGTTTAGAGCATCGCGGCGCAAAGGAATGGATGCTGCGACTTGGTGACCTAATTTACACACGCGCCGCAGCGTAATATGGTGAATGTCGTGGTGTGAAACAGAATTCTGAGCTTATAAATACTGTTTATCATATTTCATCAAGGAGTTTTTACATTTTTAGAACACAATTGCTAGGGTTTGTACGTGAGACTGAAAGGAAGCAGAAGTAGCCAAGGTTGGAGGTCATCTTCATCTTGGAGGAAGATTAAAGCATCAAGGATCATCATCACTAAGCTTCTCTCTTCCATTTCTTCTACTTTCTCTTTTTCATTATCATGAACATGATTATTTGTGATATATTTTTGTGTTTCATGGCTAGCTAAGCTGTGTATAGGGATTTATTTGGATTCCCCTATAGATATTAATTGAATTTGTATTCCTTTGAGTTTATATAGATGATTTGGTTTTGTTCAATTATATAGATCTTAATGCTCTTGATTGTTTGATCATCTTTTAAGTGATTTGTTGAAATCTAAACCTAGACAATGGAATTTGGATTTAAGATCATATGTATGGTTGATGCATGCTTAATTTCATTCTAATGGTGAGGTGAGTTAATTCGCTAATGGAATAGAAATATACCTCTTGGCCATGCATAATAATTGTTGAGAATAGATCTTAATGAGTGGATTTTGTACTAGCTTTCATGGAAACATAGTGAGTTAGGTAAAAGAAACATGGTTGATTGACCTAGACATAGGCTTTTAACTAAGTTAGATTCTCAAGCTAACATAATCATTGCATTCATGTTGCTTATAAGGGTTGCACGTTATTAATTGAAGTATGGGGTAAAGAAGGATTCCCTATTCTCTAATCATTCACTTTAATTCACAATTTACTATACTTAAGTCTTTCAATTAACTTAAACACTCTTTTCCCAATTTTAATATTCTTGAATAGAATTATTTAAGTTATTGGTTAATAATCTGCATTAGGAGTAGCCCTATTCCTTGTGAGAACGATATCTTATTCTTCACTGTATTACTTATTCGACCTGTGCACTTACAGCCTAAAAAGGGACAAACACAAATGCACTGGGTTTAAGAATATTTTGCCACCACAAGTTAATAATTCGATGCAAATGGTCTCATAGCTAGTACTCCCCAAGATACAACAGTCACTTCTTGCTAGCTCTGCACTTAAAATAGTAAGGGCATAAGAACAACTCGTAGGATAGCTCACGGGAACATAATCATAAATTAATATTAAGTAAAATATTGAAGAGCTTTTTTCGTGTGTTTTTTCATAAAGAACCAAGTGTTGCTATTTATAGAAGAGGTGAAATATGACTGTTTGTTAACATAGTGTAACAACTAAAAGTACCAAAAAGATAACAACAAAATCGAACGTACAAAAGGTTAGTAGAAAAAAATAAAAAAGTCACGTTGCATGTGCAGGGCACTTAACCCCTTCCACGTAGATCTCTTGAGAAATGGCGCTCAGAGACACATACAATTTACATGTCTACTAAAGAGTGCACCATAATATTGAGAGACATCAGTTTCAATTAGCTTATTTATAAGCCAAGTATTTGCTTCTGATATGTAAAGTAGTCGATGTGGGACTTTGGTATTAGTAAGGCAAAGTAACAAAGTAACTAAGCACAAAAACATGCAAAAGTGTATATTCTACTTAACTACCCGCAGAAAATGTCATACTTATAACGCTTCATGCAAGAACTCAAAGCATTTTTCAATTTGCCTAAACAACTTTGGTGTTTTCCAAGTTGGAAAAGCAACTTTGGTGTTTTCCAAGTTGCTTAGCTGTTTTGTTATTTTGTCTTGCCAACACCAACGTCCCACATCAAATAAAGGTATTTTGTTACCTTATTTAGTTACTTTGCCTTGTCAACACCAAAGTCCTACATCGACTACTTTACAGATTAGAAGCAAGTACTTGGCCTATAAATAAGTTAATTGAAATTGATGCTTCTCAATATTATAGTGCACTCTTTAGTATGCATGTAAATTGTATGTGTCTCTGGGCGTTATTTCTCAAGAGATCCACGTGGAATGGATTAAGTGCCATGCACATGCAATGTAATATTTTTTTATTTTTCTTTCTCTACATGGGAAACGCCAACATATTTGGCGTATTTTTTGTCCTTTAATAAACCGCAAGTGCACGGATCGAACAAGTAATACAATGAAGAGTAGAGATCATTCCTACGAGGATAAAGATAATTTCAAAGTTAAATATCAACCAATAACTTAAGTAATTCTATTTAAGAATATAAAAATATGGAAAACATAAAACTAAAGACTAAAAAATAATAAATTAAAAATAAAGATAATGGATAGAGATTAGGGAATTCTTCTTCATCGCCTACTTCATTTGTTAATATGCAATCATCTTAATCACATAAATGATTTGTTTAGTTAGCTTAAGAATCTAATTTAGTTAAAAGCCTATGTCTAGGTCAATCGACCATACTTTAATTGCCTAACTCACTATGTTTCCATGAAAGTTAGAAGCAAAATCCACTCATTAAGATCTATTCTCAAACACCCGCTATGCATGGCTAAGAGGTATATTTCTATCTCATTAGAGAATCAACTTATCCAAGCAATTGAATGAAATCGAACATGCATCAACCATACATATGATCTCAAATCCAAATTCCTATGTCTAGGTTCATCGAATTTCAACAAATCACTTAAAAGCTTATCAAACAATTAAGAGCATTAAGAATAATATGATTGAACAAAATCAAACATATATATCAACTCAAAGAAGTACAAAATCAACAATATTTATAAAAGGATCCAAAGTAATCCCTAATACCGCCGAGCAACTCAATGAACACTAAAATAAAACCACAAAACTCATGCTCATGAAAGATGGAAGAAAGAAATGAGAAAGGAAAAGGAAGGAAGCTCATAGATATGATCTTTGATGCTTGAATCTCCTTCCATGAAGATGGCCTCCAACATTGCCTCCTTTGGCTTCCTCTCAACCTCAATATCAAACCCTAGTTGTAACTTCTCTAAACTAAAAGCTTCTTTTGACCAAAACTAATACAACAGTATTTATAGGCTCAGAAAACAGAGTCACGTCACAGCATTAACATGCCCATGGCGCGGCGCATGTCAATTTAGGTCACCAACGCCATGGTATACACTCCTTTGCGTTGCAGCGTTCAAGCCTCAGGTTCTCTGTATTGAAGGAGGGGATGCACCACGTCGCGACATTGATATGCCTTCATCGCGACGTGGGTTGCTGATATGCAAACTTAGCTTTCTCTTCCACTTTTTGTCCAAATCCTCCAAATTTCATCTTGATTGGAGCCCTTCCTAAACTAGAGAAATCACCAAGTCAATCACAATTGCAGATCCACTTAATCACTTACAAAATATGCATAATTTGCTCAAAAGCATATAGGAATGTATCAAAATTAGAATGTATCAAAATTAGATTGTAACAAATATAAGCCTAAAACCATCCATATATGCACAACAAACAAGGACTAAGCATTCTTTTATGGCACAAATATAAGGCACAAATAACTATATTTCATGGAGTTATCACACCCCCAAACCTATATTTTGATAGTCTTCGAGCAAAACAAAGTAGGACTAAGTAAATATGCTTAACAATTTATGTCCAACATTCAGCATCTAACATAATTTCAATTTTCCAATTAACCCACAACCAGTGAATAATGATTGTATAACCCTCAAAAAGTGCAAATGCCTCATAATCAGGTCCACATATACACAATCCTTAACATGCTAGCAATCCAAGCATTCTTTTATGCAATTCATATTTTTCACAAACATGCACGATAAAGTTCTCCTAGACAAGTCATACTCATCCGGATAAGTTTATAAGCCTACATGTATATGAATCATAAGATCCACAAAATTGAATTTAAGCTCTCTCCACTAATGTAAATCACACACAACTGAGGATCAAAAGGGATTTTAACAGCTTGTAATGTAAGGCCAATGGTAATGGGCGTATGAACATAAATGGAAAGGATACAATACAAACATCAAGAAACATAACATGTTATTTCAAGACTTGAGCCTTTAACTAATATTATTAGGGTACTCAAAAGTAAAATAAGAAAACTCGTCAGAACCATTAAATGTTTTTCGTACTTTTCTTTTCTTATGCTTTGCTTGTTTTTTCTTTTTTATTCATTTCATTTTTTTCATTTTTTAAAGCAATGCTTCTTTTCTTTGACTGCATCTGATTCCTTCAGACTCATTTTGTATTGAATCATTAAAACCCTAATCACTAGACTCACTTCAAGAAATAACATATCATGTACTCAACAAACAATGATGATAGGAAGAAAAATACAATGCTTTCACATGCAATAGAATGGTTAACAAGTTAATGAATACAAGGGTGGTAAAAAACAAATAAAGCCAAACAATTATAAAGCTTCAAAATGGACCTATGGATATAATCATGTCAAGGTAAGCTCGAAAGGCTCAGTCAGTCCAAACAATACCCTAATCATTTTCTGAATCATGCATAATATAGGATTTCTCCTCAAGAGAGTTTAAAAATAGTTTCTAGGATAATCAAAACTCTACATGTACATCCATAAACTTTCTCTAGACATGCATTCTTATCATTTCAAAGTTACACGAGCATATAAGTGGGATGTAAATCATGCATAAAAAATGACTAAATTGTTTTACATACTTCAAAATCGCAAATGGTTTCACTGAAAATGGGATAAATAGCAACCTTTTAAATCACTGGACAACTATAACAACACTAGTAATTTGTAACATATCATGCATTCAAATAGATTCAACCTTTTCAATTTAAGCATGCATAACATCATGTGCCTAATGTTAAAAATTGAAAATTCTTCACAAAACCCATCAGTAATAGTCAACACAATATAGAAACATGATAATATGATGGTTATCACTACTGCATACAATAAATATAATCACATATTATACATTCTACATTACAACATCTAAAGCATGTAATGATACTCCCCTAAACCAAAGTGAGACAGCGTCTTCACTTTACATGGCGGGTACCTAAACTTATTAAAAATATGTACACTGTTAGTCTGAGTATACTAAAATATGGAATAACATGAAAAATGAAAGAAATATGTATAAAACAAGGGTTAATGCCGCGACATGAACCTGCTTGCGCCGCGATGTGTAGCTCATTTGCAAAAAAATCACACTTACGTTGAGGCATGAAGTGTCTTGCGCCACTGCATGAGAGATCAGTTTGTAAAATTCTGCCACAAACACAGTTTTGCTGTAAAATTCTACTTCCCTTTGGTCTCCAACACCTGTAAAACTTGTTCAAAAAGTTAAATTACAATATTTATAACAAAAATATAATAAAACTATAAAATCAACATACTGCCTATTTAATGCAAAAAGTAAAGACAAAAATTTAAATGAAAATGAACTATACAAAACTTAAATTAGAACTACCTAAGTTCATTGTCAATATTAACAATATAGAAATAAACTGTTATCCCCAGCAACGGTGCCAAAAACTTGTTTGTCCCTTAATAGGTTGCAAATGCACTGATTGAACCAGTAATACAATGAAGAGTAGAGATCGTTCCCATGAGGATAAGGATACTTCCAAAGCTAAATATCAACTAATAACTTAAGTAATTCTATTCAAGAGCATAAAAATATGGAAAGCATAAAGACTAAAGACTAAAAAGCAATAAATTTAAAATAAAGATATTGGATAGAGATTAGGAAATTCTTCTTCACCTCCTACTTCATTTGTTAATATGCAATTCTCTAAATCAATATAAATGATTTGTTTAGTTAGCTTGAGAATCTAATTTAGTTAAAAACCTATGTCTAGGTCAATCAATCATACTTCAATTGCCTAACTCACTATGTTTCCATGGAAGTTAGATGCAAAATCCTCTCATTAAGATCTATTCTCAAACACTTACTATGCATGGCTAAGAGGTATATTTCTATCCCATTAGTGAATCAACTTATCCAAACCAATTGAATGGAATCAGAAATGCATCAACCATACATATGATCTCAAATTCAAATTCATTTGTCTAGGTTCATCGAATTTCTGTAACACCCTCCTTAGGGTATTACATTTTGGACTAAAACATTCTGAAACTAAAACTCAAGTCATAAATTCGATTGAGATTATGGTGTTGGAAGGTGAAAGTTAGGATTGTGTGATTAAGGTTTCTACTGAACTTCAACAACCCTTCTATCATAAATTCGATTGAGATGGTTTTCATAGATGAATTTATAAGTGTTTTTAAACTTCTTGAATCAATTTTTAAGTTTTTCAGAATGCTTTCATTTTTGGATACTTGATTGAATTTACTTATTGATAGGGATGCAATATTCATGCTTCTGTGAGGAAAACTTTGGTCTATAAGTTTAAGTCTTTACTCAATGAGGGTGATGTCTATGTTTTTGTGTGATTCGATGTTGGTGAGAGTTGTGGTTTCTTCCGAACCACCAAACACATATTTCTTCTAAACTTTCAATTTAAGACCACTATTAGGCCTTCTGAGTCTAGACTCATTCTTTTACACAGTTTGTCTTTAATGCCATTGGAGGACATCTTTGGCATAGGTGTTGACATAGGGGTTTTAGTAGGTATAATTTCTAAATCTTTTATAATTGTCAAAAATATTTTATTCCTTTGGTTTACCCTTTATAGTAAGTATAATTTCTAAATCCTTTATTTTATTCCATTGGTTTACCCTGAACCTATTTTGTTTTATATGACAGATGTCAATGGATTGTTAACTGCAGTTGGTACTGAGAAAGAGTACGAGAAGGATGGTACTAAGACTAAGTTCGTTGTGATTGAGTTGGAAATGGATAGGTAGTAAGTTTGTTTTTGTCATGAATCTTTAAATTAATTCATTTTGCTTATGCAGTGATGTTTTTGTGATTTGAATGTCAAGATTGAGTGTGCTCTATTTGGACCTTATGTGGATGTTTTGACTTTATTTCTTACTATTAGTGATATTTACCAACCTATAGTAGTTATTCAATTTGTAAAAGTAAAAACTTTCAAAGGTGAAATCTCATTTACATGTTGGTTTATTTTGTTGGTTGAATATTTTTACATGATATAATTATATATAACATTGTGAAATCATTACTATTTTCCATTTGTAGGCAAAATTATTCTACAAAGTGTTATGCATGCAACCAAGATTCTTTTCAATGCTAACATCCCTGAGGTTTCTGAGTTTAGAAAAGGAAATGTTTTGAATCTTAAACTTTGATTTCAAAACATTTAATAGTTTTCAATTGTATAATATGTATTATGTAATGTCCTAGTACTACAACTAATGACATTTCCAGAATTATGCATTAGCATTCATATTAGAGAGTGTCACTTAGATCAATATCAAATTTTTTGAAAGAAAGATACATTTAATATACAAAATATGAACCTAAAGTGGAAATACATAATACATATCTGAAAGACTATGTATATACAACTAATACATCAAGGTACATCAAAATGAATCAAAATACATCATATGCCACTAAGGCTCCAAAAATAATGCACAACCATATACATCTGTCAAATCAAAAGAATCAAAAGATCTAAAGATCATGTCCTTCGTCTCCTTTATAATTTGCACCAAGATTTCCTGGAATCATTATGGAAATCAAAGAAATGGGGTGAGAATCTTACAATTCTCAGTAATCATTTTAAAATCATGTCATCATAATCATTCAAGCTATTTCGGGGAAAAATCATTTCAAATCATTATAATATAATCATTAGAAAGGTAGCAGAAGTCAAATCAAGTCCTTTCTATTACAGAAACAAAGGTTCATTTTATATACTTTATCAAAATCTTTTGAATAATCAAATCAATTATCAAAATCTTGAAATCAATTCAAGAACTCCATTCATGATAGACTTATGCAACAAGCTATCTCACAATGGTCATTTATCAATCATCATCATTAATCAATCATTAATATTCATCAATCATCTTTTATCAAAGAGGTATAGAGGGAATTATCCATCCTCACAATACCGTTTACTTGGTAGTAGCTTACTTTCATATTAGTGTACTTCAACCTATTTATGGCGATCTATTTGCCACATAGAGCTACTTCGAGTAACCTAATCAATCTACAACAAATGAGGAAATCATCCGTCCTCATATAAAGTTGTGAGTAGAGAAAAAATTATCTGTCCTCAACTACTTTGATAGGGAGGGTATCATCCTTCTTCACATTATCTCTAATCTAAGAATAACTCAAATAGAGAGGGAATTATCCGTTCTCAACTACATTTCATCTAAGGAGAGCTCAGGTAAAGAGGGAGGGAATTATCCATCCCCAGCCTCAATAACTCAAGTGGTAAGGAAATATCTATCCTCGACCACCCTTTCCAAGCCTCCCCCTAGGACCAAGGATATCCTAGATAAATAGTTACTCATGTAAATCAATTATTAATCTTAATCATCATTCATCAACATGCAATAATATGCACATAAAGATTTTTCTTGTCGTCAATAATCAGATCCATCATTCAGTCTCATTTGATGCAATATCATCATAAAAATCATTTCTCAAGTTTGTTTGGATGTATAACCATATCACATTTAATTGAATCGTAATCTTTCAATCTAAGGTTTGAGGTTTGTATCTAGGTTACATGGGATAAAGAACTTTGTTTCCATCATTTTTAGATCAAAATTCTCAATTTAGGGACCTGGTAATCGATTACATGGTCTTGGTAATTGATTACCAGCTTGGCAGAGCCCTGGTAGTCGATTACAAGGATGATGTAATTAATTACATCTTACCCAAAAATCTTGTAATTGATTATAAAGGCTATGTAATCAATTACAAGCTACCCAGAAACACAATTTGAAGTTCCGGAAGCTTGGTAATTGATTACAAAGGTTATGTAATCGATTACCAAGTACAAATTTGCAAAAAAAAAAAAAATGGAGCCTTTAGGCCATCCAAACCCATACCAAACCAATAAACATCAATATCAACATCAAAATCATCATATTTAAACATCCAAAACACTTTCAAAGTAAAGAATCAAATATAGGTTTCATACCCATTTTCAAATCTCAAATTTTTCATGAATCAAAATCAAAGCTTGAACTTTAAGTTCATAATCTCACATAAAAGCATCACTTTCATTTATCAACTCAAATCTCAATCAAAATCATGAATCTATCATTTTCAAGTGGAAAGAAAAGATGAACAAAGTGGGAAAACCCTACCTCAAATTTCCACCTTCCTCTTTCCTTTTCCTTTTATCTTTCCTTGGTTGCTTCCAACTTCCTATTCCCTTGCTCCTTTCTTGAATTTCTTGCTTTCTTTCTTCTCTGCTGCTAGGCGTGAAACCTAGAGAGAGAATGGAGAAATGAGTGAAAGCAAAAGCGAGAAGATGAGGAAATATGAGAATGGAGAAAAAGTAGAACCAAAGTCAAATATTAGGTGGAAGCTTTAGAACAAAACAATGCAAAAACGTGGGGAAGCCTTTCCAAATAAAGCATTCCAACTAATAACCTTTTATCTACTAGGAATACTTTAATCTTTCATAAATGAATTTTCTAACATTCATAGGTATCGTAGAAAATTCTGGAATTTCATCCTATTTTCCTTATTAATATTCTACTACTTTTCTTATACTGCACTATCAGTCTCTAAGTTTCATTATTCTTTTCTAGATTAAATTAAACTTATGGAATTTAATTAAGAAGTTTTCAGATATCCACTTAATTATCCATAACTTAAAAATAAATCTTCCTTATTCATTTCTATTTTCTCAACCATTTTTACAAAAGAACCATTTCTCATACTCAGTGTCATAGATTTATACTCAAACTATGCTAGCTAGTTACCAGAATTAACTAGTGTCCTATACCAGTGTTAATGAGCTTCTATAACCCTTGATTAAATCCATTGGGTTGGAGAGAATGTTACATATTAACTAGGTGATTTTGATACAGGCTGCCTTCGTTGGGTGAAAAGCCCTCTTAGACTTTATCCCATTTGTCTAATTCTCCCCATGTTTCCATAGAGGATTATTTCCTCAAAATCACTCCCACAATGTCCATTGAACAGTTAAAGGATGTTAAAGAGGTCTATTCCTGTGTTTAAACTTAAGTCAGTTTACCTTTGTCTTTATGATTTTATAATTTTTTGACCTTTTTGCCCATTTCAATATGTAAATTGTGATTCTTTTAGGATGAATTTGGTATTGTTCTAGCAACCGTCAAACATATAATCAAGGGGTCTGATTGGTGGTATACTACCTGCAAATGCAACAAGGTAGTAACACCTGACTCTGGCATCTATTATTCTGACTCATGCTACTATCATGCAGTCAATGATTATCCAAGGTATGATTATAGATATGCTTTAATAATTACTTTTAGTTTATACTCTTTAATAAATTTCATCAATGTCAATCTTATGTATATTGATTTTCAGGTTTAGGATAAGAGTTAAGGGTCATTGATGACTTTGATTGTGCAACTTTTGTTTTGTTTGATCGAGATGCTTCTTATCTGTTAAAAAAGTCCTACACTGATATCTTGGATATTTATAATAAGGTAAATATTGGTATTTATCTTTTGTCATTTTTGTTTTTTTTTTCATACTAGAATCTATCTAAATGAAAAGGGATTACTTAATATGATTTATGTCTCCCTCATTATGAAGTCAAAAAATGATTCCCCTTATCCCTCTGAGTTTAATTCGTGGATTGAAAAGAGTTTCCTCTTCAAAGTTGAGACGAAGTGTAATATTGTTGTTCAATATGAGCCATCTTTTTGAATCAGGCATGTTTATGATGATCTTGTGATCATCAACCAATTCATACTTGCTAGATCTGCTATGACTCCTAAAGAGTTTTAATTTTAATGTACTCCTATAATGCTCCATATTGACAAACCAAAGACTTTTATTTAAATTCACTTTTTTCTATTCTATTTTTTAGGCTATTATCGCAACAGGTGTTTTTGTCAATGAACTTAATATGACAAGTGATTTACCTGAAGTGGAATATGGTATTGATAAGGTATCGTAATATTTATTTTAATATATTTCAATTGTATATTCTATTCCTTATTATTTGTTTAATAACTTTGTGGGATTTTATATGGTAGTTTTAACTATTTTGATCAGACTCATATTGTAGAAAGTTTGTACCTTTGTTTTTGGGTGTTAAAGTCATAGGAGTCCCAGACATTGGCCTCAACAATATATTTGAATTTTCACAAGTTGAAACTAGATTTGCCTAGGTATTAAGTTTGATATTGTTTCCTTTGTGTTTTTGTATAGATATTTTTCTAATCCATACTAATATAATTCTTTTTTATACATATAGGATTTAATGTCCAAGTTCTGTGACTCTAAAATTTGTTTGGATTCTCAAGCTGATAGCTCTGCTTTGAAATTAACTCCTGCAAAGAGGCCCTCTAACCAAGGAAGTGGTTCTGGAAAAGCTAAAATGTCAACCACTAAGATGAAGCAAGTGAAGATTGAAAAGGATTGATTGACATGATGTGGATGTGAATGGATAACAAATTGTATTTTCATATTTTGTTTCAAGATTGATTGTTAGAATTGGAACTTAGTTAAATCCTTTTGGTTTGTAATGTTTTGAGAGGGCCTTTAGATTTTGTGAAGCCCTTTATCTTTTTGAACTGTTGTTGTTTATGATTGTTGTTTCTAATGTATGGTGATTGATGAACCTGTAAAAACTTATGTTTTTATAGTTCAAAATCTTAGTTTTCACCCTCTTCCAATCCATTTTGATTGAGTTTTATTCTCAAATTTTATCATTTTTTATTACTTTAAACTTTGTTCTCATTATGTGTTTTATTTATTTTTGTTAGGTGATTACACAAGGAAGAAGAATGGATGCTTGAATAAGGAGCAAAACATTAAAAAGGAGATTCTGGTGCGTTTCCACTGCTTAAGCGCCCAAGCACAGAATGCTAAGGGGCAAGCGCTTAAGCACCCAATTTATGAGCAATTAAGCGATCAAGCATAGAATGCATCATGGTGCATGACTAAGCACCCAAAAACTGAGCGCTTAAGTGCTTAGTACATTTAATGACATGTCTTTTTGCCTATAAATAGGAAAAATGATGTTTTTGGGCAGATATTTAGAGAGAGAAACGGAGACATAAATCTTATTTTGACGTGGGAGCATCTAGGCTTGAAAATAATAAATTTTCTTCAACCTTTCTACTTATCTTCCATGGAGTTTGTTGGAATTTCATCTTTGTTTTCTTCTTTCTCCATGTGTAGCTAAACTTCTCTAGTTAGGATGACGATGAATCTTGTTCTTGGATGATATAAATTTGTTTATGTGTTTAATTTAAGTTTCTATTTCATGAATTATGTGTTTATCTCTTCTCTTAATGTTTTTCTTGAATTGACCATTTTTGGAATGATTTTAGGGTTTATGTATGTTTTGAAAAAATTGTGTATGAACCTAGAACTTATGATAAATACCTCAATTTCTGCAATTGTTAGGAATAGACGTTGTAATTAAGTTGTGTGGACTTGCTCCTTATTCCTTCGTTTTTTATAAAGTCTTCTCTATTTAGGGTTATACTAAGGGATTTATTAACTCAAAGTAGTGTGAAGATAATTAATATACAAAGGGATTTGATATTGATTAATTTTGAAAATTTGATCATAAATCATGGAATATAACTTAGCTAAACTAATCTTTGAATTTACATCAAAAGAGTTCAGGTGAAATATGAACCCTAACACTTTGATATCATGGTTTTTCATCCTTTGCCTAATTTATTTATTTTACTCTTGTTAATTTTTGCATATTTTCTTGTTAGTGCTTTAAATTTAGATTTTTATGTTATTGATATTTACAATTTTATCATATCTCAATTTTTGATAGCTTAAATACTATTGATTTAACAAATTTAGTAATTAACAATATAATCTCTATAGAACGATACTTTTTCTTATTATTTTATTACTTTTACGATTTAGTACACTTGTCAATATCACAACAATGATAATATCTTTTGCATGGTTAAATTTGGTGGTTTATATTGGCTTTGCATATATTATTAGGTGAATCTTTACGATGTTTTATTATCATAATGTTTACAAAACTCTTCTTGATTCCACGTTATAATAGTCTATTAATTGGACTATCATTGTGTTTTGGGCAAGTTTTTCAATTCCCATTTAATTTATTTTAAATATTTGACTATTGTGTTTAAACATGTAAATGCACGTTATTTTCCTATGTATTTGCATGAGGAATAATTTTTAGGTAAATACGATCTATTATAAGTATTCAAATTATTATTTAACATGTGTAATATGGTAGGAATCATCATAAAATTATATTAATATTTAATAATATTTATATATATATATCAAATAATAATTTAAGTACTTAAAAAATAATGTGACAGATCGTATTCACTTAAGAATTTTTCTTTCATGATATGGTGGTTTAAGGAGCAAATTAAAGATATGGAGAAGACCGCCAGTGTTGAATAAATAAGTTAGATTTGATGAAAGAGCCACAATAGTATAGTGATTTGAACATTATTTCCAATAAGTATAGTCATGTATTTTATTGTATAATCTTTTTTTTTTATAAATTTAAGTTTGTAATTCCCCACCAATATATATTTTTAATATGAGTTTGTATGTAAGTTTCATTATTTTTTCCAAATCATAAATGAAAAATTTGTAATTAAAAATTCATATTTGTTCAATTATTTTCTTATTTTCTAAATTTGCAATTCAGTTTAATAAGTAATTGTGACTTTATAATTTATCTTAAAGTATGGCTTTTAAATGGGTTCTTGTATCTTTAAACTTCTGTATTGGGCCATTTGAAATTGTTGTTACATGTTTTTTTGCATAACTATTGTGTAAACTCAATTTAATTGAATGTTTTAATGAAATTTTTTATTCAATTTAAATTATACAAATCAACAACGATGTTATAGATTAAATGTCACCCAACATTATAATTGGACCTCTTAAGATTTATGTTCATAATCATAAACATTATTATCATTTTCTACGTTACTAATAACTTAATATCCATTTTGAGTTTCTTATGTAATTTTTTCCTTTTTTTCAAAACATGAATGAAAGAAAAGTATTTAAAAATAATATTAGAAGCAAAACTTTAAAAAGTAATATTCTCTAAATTTAATTTAGAATTTCAAAACTCATGCTCAGATAGTTTTTAGTATATAATATCTTTAACATGGATTATAAATTTCTAATAGTTAAGTCTAATGAAATTGGGTTATATATATTATTTTTATATATTATTATTAGTTTCTTCATTACTAATAACTTAATTTCCATATTGAGACTCTTATGTTTCTTTTTTCTTTCAAAACATCAATGAAATATTAGTATTTTCAAATTTTTTATCATTGAATGGTTGTCTTAATGTTTATAATTTTTTTAACTGAATTTATTGTCTAAATTTATAATTGAATTTAATACGTAATTGCAAATCCAGATTCTAATACTTGGTGCGTTTCTCAATTGGGCCCTTATATTTTAAATGTTAAGTTTTGGTCCATTTCAAATTATTTTATATCTTAATTGTTGGAATTTCTTAAAAGACATTCCATAAGTCTATTTATATTTTTATATTCTAACAACTTCAGATCCTTATCGCCTTTCTTGTAAGACTTCTAAACTACAGAATCGTTCCACTTTCAAACTTTGAAAGCATAAACTCACTGATTCGCAAATACTTGGTGTAATAAACCAAAAGTAACATAAATTCCTTGCGTTGTATCAGATACTCCAAAGAGTGATGGTCCGAAAAGTTCATAGTCTGTGTATTGGGCATATCAACCCGCATTCCTGATTCGCCTTAATGGGGCTCTATTTATGTGTTTCTGCCTTCACCTTATTCAATCGTTTCTCAATTTCTTCGAACCCCTTGCTTCGCAGCTCTAAGGGATATCAATCGGTGAGTTTAGTTTTTGTTCATTAATCTTTGTTTCATCCTCTCCATTTTCATCCTTCAGATTTGATTCCATAGCCATGTTAGGGTTTCATATATTGTTCCATGTACCCATTCTTATATTTGTTATTGTTATGATTCCGATAATCCTTATTCCCTTATTATTTCCTTCCTTTCTGTCTATTCCATCCCTTATTACTACCTTGATTAATCAATGTTTTTCTGCAAATTTCATACGTCTTCAAATGCTTTACTTTTCTTCATATTATTTGCAACAACCTCTTATTTTGTTATACTGATTATTGGTATGCTTTCAGTCTTTATATACCTTCATCTTAAACTTGGGACAGGTATGTCTTCTAAAGGAAAATGATGGTCACACGTCTCTTTTTATCTCACTGTCACTTTTCACACTTTTTAATGGTTGTGAAAAAAAAAGTGATGTGACCAATAATAGAGAGACTAGTGTAATAAGTAATGGGAGAGAAAAGTATGGTGAGAATATAATCTTTGTCTTTTATAATGTTTTTTTTTTAATTATTATTAAAGGATTAATTTTTGTACGAAATAAATCCTGTTATATACATTTCTTAATTCCATAACATGAAATATCTTCAGTTGGATCTCAGAGAGCAACATCCAGTGGTGATTACTGTTTTGTGTTAAATAACTATTGATACATGATTTATGAAATTGTTATGTTTTACTCTATTGTTGCATCATTTCTCAAACTGTTTTATCAAAATGATCTGTTTTAAGAGAGATATGCAGAAGACTTATCAAAATGATATATTGTTGCATCATTTGTCAAACTGTTTTATTCATTTATCCATTGTTCTTTGTTCATGTTTCTTTAATTCAAATGCAAATTTGTTATAAGAGAGATATGCAGAAGACTGCCACTGTTGACGTCTTATATGTTAATGTTTTACACTTGCTTATTCCAAATGTCCTTTTTTTTTTGGGGGGGATGGATATTGAAAGCAATTCAGTTGGTGTGAGAAGATACAGAGAGTTTTATATGATGATGGATCCTGCATCTGTACTAACATTATTTTGTTTGTGTTTTTATTTTATACTATTTAACCAATTTAAAATTGATTTGACCTTTATGCATTTCTAATGCTATACTTTTCCATTCCTTAGGTATGTGCAGAAATTCTAGCACTCTTCTATAAAGATTTTGGTCATGAGTTAGGTAGGAGGGTTACATTTAAGGATCCTGTTGGTAATGTTTCTAAGTTGGTTGTGCAAAAGGCAGAACAATCTGGATATTTTATACATGGATGGTCTGAATTAATTACTAACTATGGTGTGTCTGAAGGAGGTTGGCTGAAACTTTTCTATGTTGGACACTCTTTCTTTAACTTCATTATTAAGGATAGGAATATGAGAAAGATTATTTGTCTTACACTCCTACCATCTTTAAATCACCTATTCAATTTCTACATGATTTTCTTGAATGTGAGAAAGTATCTACTGAAACTGTCTCCTTGAATTTGAGATCTGGAAATAAGTGTGACCTTCGAGTGAGTGATTACAAAGCCTCCCATAATTTGATGGTGAGTAAATTGAACTATACATTGATTCTTAAAAAGTTAGGAATAATAGTTGAATTTATTCATATTGTGTACTTGAATTTTTTATGTTGAATTTTAGAATTTGCCTGCCAAGTATGCCAAAGCATTAACAAGCAAACCAAGGAAGTGCATAATCGAGAATGAAAGGAAGGAAAGATTTGTTTGCAACCTCAAGTGGAAGGAGGAAATGGACTGAAGTTTTCATTACAGATGGCTGGGTGGAGTTTTGCAAGGCACATAACTTGAAGTCTGGCAGTGTTGTTGAAGTAACTGTTGATCCAATGGATAATGCATTGTCTTATTCCACTGTTAAGAATCATTGAATATTCCGGATTGTCAATTTTGAGATTTGGTTTGTCATTTAGCAAATCCTCAGGGGAATCTATATATTTCACTGACAAGATCTTGAAATGAATGTTTGAATTATATATTCATCACTCTAATATTCTGAAAACTATCATGTTTTGAAAGTGTTTTTTGGTTAAGTAATTTGATTATTTGATTATGTGATTCTCACGGGAATCTATAATTTCTACTCCCAGGATGATATTATAGTTTTCCCTTTAAAATTTGGACATCAAACCGCTTATTAAATCCCTTTATATTTTCAGTAATACTAAATGGACATTTTATAGTCAAAGTTATACACAGGCTAAACTTGCTTCTTTTTTATACAAATTTAATGCAATTTCTTACTAGAAATAATATGATATATTCTGGGTTGGTTGTGGGTAATTTTATTAATTTGGTATAAAATTGCAAAAAAAAATAAAAAATAAATAGCAAGTACCCATAATATTCTATATACAGTGAAATAAATCTTATTCCATTTTCTTAAAAAAAAATTATTCTTCCAAATTTTATAAGTCACTTATTTTTTTATACAAAAAATGGATAAAGGAATTAAAATGAATGTTTGAATTAAATATTCCTCACTCTGATATTCTGAAAACTATCATGTTTTAAACCATTATTTTGGATTTAATAACAGAATACACATTTAGGCCCAAAACAAGCATATATGCGCCCAACTCATTGCCATCAAATTCTTCTGGGCCAATTAAATTGTATGAGCTAAAATGGATTTAGTATAATATAATCACTCCTAGGACAAAAACAAATTTACAATTACTTTTCTATCCTCATTCTGACCAAAACCAAAAGAAAAAAGAAACCTTTCAACATCTCTCTGTAATCAACCATTTAGTCACTTGTTTCTTACTCCATTTTATGTCTAGCTCTTGATGGTTCTTCTGAACTCTCCCGAACAAGCAACAACATCCTATCCTTCCAATCCTAGGTTGTTAAATAAATCATTGGGCACCTGCATCTTCTATCTTTACTCTATTTCATTCGTTTGTTTTCTGTAAGAAGTTGGAGATAGTGTTAACGGGGAGTAGCGTCGGTAGAGTGCAAGTTTTCCTTCGAATTGTATGCCAAAATTGTAAGCTTCATATGCAATCTTAAATTTTTATTTCCATTTTATATCATTCATTCTTTGTAATGTCAGATTTAAAGCAATAGGATAAAAAAATATAATGCTGATTTAGATATGGTAATCTATTATCATTTTTTAAACTAATTTTTTAAATACTTATTTCGAAAATATGAAAAGTATCTCTTTATTTGTTTTTTTAATGGAGCTATAGTTATATGGAGGTGGGTAGTATACTATTAGGACACAGTATCTATTATTTAATCTGTAATAGATACTTGCTGGCATGCATTTAGGACAATATGTATTTTTTTTTTCCATTTGTTTTTTACTCTTCGAATCTCTCTCAATAAAAAATAGTTGGTGTTATAGATACGTGCTGATGTAATGGTCATTTGGTTCTGTTAGAATTTTTCTATAAATTCTAGTGGGCTGCAATCAATTGTGACATTTTGTTTTACTAAAAACGAGCTGATATTATGATCCATTCTATGATACTTAAGTCCATTAAAATGTGATTAATTACTAATAGGTTTTAGACACTTAATTTTGATGTGTGTGGGAGACAGTATGAGCCTAACCACTAGGCCCATAATGGGAGGTGCCTAGGGTTAATAAATAACGTGACTAGGTCCCCTTTGCCGTCACGTCTTTAGATTGCTCTCTAGGTTTGTCCCATTGAAAACCTAGAATTTAGAGTGAGTGATCAGGTAAAGGAAGACTTGACCTTTTGTTCCAAGGATACGTGCAACATACGTGCAACACAGAAGTAAATCCTGGTTCATCGAATCATGTCTTCAACAAGTAAGTTATTAAATCAGTGTTCTAATTTCATATAAAATGTACCTTTCTTGGTATGTTTTTCCTACATTTGGTATCAGAGCAGGTTTTATATGTTTTAGGACCTGATTGTTAATTATCTTATAAGTTTTTTCAATTCATGTATGGGTTTGTTTTTCAATTCATATTGCTGTATGGGTTTTTCAATTCATATTGCTGTATGGGTTTTTCAATTCATATTGCCGTATGGGTTTTTCAATTCATGTATGAGTTTGTTTTTTAATTCATATTGCCGTATGAGTTTTTCAATTCATGTATGGGTTTGTTTTTCAATTCATATTGTCGTATGGGTTTTTCAATGCCTGTATATGGTTTTGAAAAATAAAATAAATAAATATTAAACTGGCTTTGCTGAGAGTCAAACATAAGTGCATAGGGAATTATGCAAATGCACGACCACTGCACCAGATTGTGCTATTATGGTTTTGTTGCGCTAAATGTATATATAAAGGCACGTTAACGTTTTGAATGTGCGTTTTTAACTTTTCAAGATTGCTATTATTTATTTATTTATTTATTTTTTCTTCTTTTTTCCTTTTCTTCTTTCCTTTTCCGCTTTGTAGAATTTATTGTTAATATATATAAATATATATATTTTTTAAGTTGGATCGTGAAATTAACATGCTTTAATAATTCTTTAACAAAGCTGTTTGAGTACAAAACATGTTGGGAATCTTTGATATATGATTCTGAGCAAGAGAAGATGATGATTCCTGTGCAAAAGTTTTTATGGATTGCTATGAGTCATTACCACCAAAGTGGAGCCACTTGTATCAGTTCATGGAAGTCTCTTTGTAATTGAGGAATGCTTTTAACCATTGCATGCAGTTACCTGCCCAAAGGGGGTTATTGTGTGTAGTGATTGAAAGTTGATTTGAGATGGAGTTATTGGGGAATATGTTGGGCTAAAGGGACTTGTCTGCCCAAAGGAGACAACTTTCTAAACCCAGTGTATACTCATGGATTAACCCATCTGAGGTTTTGGCCCAAGTTATGACCTTGGTTTGTGCATTCTGCCCAAAGGAGAATGTGCCATGATATTGGCCTCATTATGATAGCTTGTTTGCATTTTGAGCTATATCTTGCCTTGTAATATGTTCTAATGCATTCCTGTTTTGACTCAACAATGAACTTTTCTGTGAACAATTGTTCTGCTTCTATTGAGATCCTGAATGGATCAAATTATGGGAAATGGAGGCAAGATTTGGAATTCTCTTTAGGAATTGCTGATCTTGATTTAGCTTTCTTGCGAAGACAAGCCTGTGATAAATGAGAATAGTACGCCTGAACAGAAGGAACTTTTGGCTAAGTGGGAGAGGTCTGACAGGTTGAGTCTGATTGCTATCAAGAGGACCATCTCTGAACATCTTTTGAGTGGTCTTCCAGAGAAAGGGACAGCTAAGGGGTTCCTCACCGCTTTAGGAGAGAGGTACCAAGTATTTGACAACGCTGAGTTTGGATGTCTAATGAAACAGTTAACGAACATGAGATATGACAACATTGGGGGCGTGAAGGAATTCATTATGAAGATGGTTCACATCCAAACCAAACTGAAAGCCCACCAAATTGACCTTAATGAAAAATTCATTGTTGAACATGCCCTAAACTGTCTACCTACTAATTTCACACAAATTAAAACTGCCCACAATACCATTGGTGAGAAATGGACTGTGAATGACCTCATTACCAAATGTGTTGCTGAAGAAGAGAAACTTAAGAAAGAAAAGAGTGACATAGCCTTATTATCTATCCATGGCAAACCCACTTCTGCTAAGGGAAATTGGAAATATACAAAGAATACATCTAATGCTTCTCATAGATATCGAGGTTCAGGGAAACCAGGTAAGAGTCAGCATCACAATGTAGGAGGTCCTCAACCAGCTATCTTTAAGAAGAGCATTTGGTGTTTTTGGTGTAAGGAGAAGGGGCATAAGAAATCTGATTGCAGTAAGTTCAAGGCTTGGTTAGAGAACAAGCATAAATCAGGAGGTAATAACTTAGCTTTTGTTTGTCTTGAGTCTAATCTAGTTGATGTTTCTATGAATTCTTGGTGGCTTGATAGTGGTTCCACAACCCTCATTGCTTTGTCTTTACAGGGGTTCAGAAATCTGAGGGAGCCCAGTTCGAGGGAAAGCAAGCTAAGGGTAGAAAATGATCTTGAAGTCTTTGTAGAGAAAGTGGGAGATCTCAGCCTAGTTTTAGATTCAAGTTTTGAATTGATTTTGAAGGATATTTTTTATGTACCCTCTTTTAGGAGAAATTTGATTTCCGTTTCTTGTTTAGACAGACTTGGTTTCAATTTTACTTTTGGTGATAGGAAAATAAATATGATGTTGAACTCCCAAATTGTTGGTTATGGATCTTTAGTGGATGGTTTATATAAATTATCTTTGGCTTCTGATAATTTTTCTTCATCTTTAGTTGTTGAGAATTCAGTTGTTAAAAGGTCTAAAGTTGAGGAAAAATCTTTTATGTTGTGGCACAAGCGCTTAGGTCACATTTCTAAGGAAAGGGTTGAGAGGTTGACAAAGACAAATATTCTACCTTCCTTGTCTTTTGATGATTTGGATCCTTGTGTGGATTGTATTAGGGGAAAGTTTACTAAGACCAAAAAGGTAGGTGCAACTAGAAGTTCAAATCTCTTAGAAATTATTCATACAGACATTAGTGGGCCCCTGTCTTCTATATTTTGTAGTAACAGGTTTTTCATTACATTCATTGATGATTTTTCTCGATATAGCTATCTTTATTTGATTAAAGAAAAATCTAAAACTCTTGAGAAATTTAAAATTTTTTAAAACTGAAGTGGAAAAGCAATTGGGAAAAATTATCAAGATTGTAAGATCTGACCGTAGTGGAGAGTATTATGGTAAATATGGTGTCACAGGGCAACATATGGGACCATTTGCTTTATACTTACAGGATTGTGGAATAGTTCCACAATACACCATGCCTGGGAGTCCTGAACAAAATGGTGTAGCCGAAAGGCGTAATAGGACACTTAAAGATATGATGAGAAGTATGATGAGTAGATGTAACTTGCCAGAATATCTGTGGGGTGAAGCCTTGAAAACAACCCTTTATATTCTTAACAGCGTTCTCAGTAAATCCGTTCCCAAAACTCCTTTTGAACTCTGAATAGGAAGAAAACCTAGCCTGAATCATCTTCGAGTCTAGGGTTGCCCAGCTGAGGTCAAAATTTATAATCCCTTACAGAAAAAGACAGATCCCAAGACGAGTCGTTGTTTTTTCATTGGATATCCGGATCGCGCTAAAGGATACAGGTTCTTCTATCCTGGTAAGGGAAATAGAATTATAGAGTCTATGAATGTAAATTTCTAGAGCTTGATGTAGCAGATCCTATTGTTCGACCTGATGTGACTGATGTTCTTTCACCTGAGACCATTTCTTTGCCATTACCTGTTCTTGTTGATAATATTCTGACGATTGAGACTAGGGTCCCAATTGTTCCAGTGGAGACCGAGGTTCAGACTGGGGATATAGCTGGCTCTCAGAATGATGATATACTTGATCCTCCTGCTGTGGTTGAGCTTCCACAACCCATTGAGCCAGTTGCACAGATTCCCTTGAGGAGGTCAACTAGACAGAGGCGACCAGCTATAGGTGATGAGTTTATGGTCTATCTCAGTGAGGATGCATATGACATTGGAGATATTGTTGATCCGAAGAGCTATCAGGAAGCTGTATCTTGTTCACAATCGGAAATGTGGAAACGTGCGATGAATGAAGAGATGCAGTCTATGTCAGTCAATGATGTATGGGAACTTGTTGAGTTACCTGAGAATTGTAAGGCAATTGGTTGTAAATGGGTTTTCAAAACAAAGAAAGATTCAAAGGGTAACGTTGAGAGATTTAAGGTCAGACTAGTGGCAAAGGGTTTCACTCAGAAGGAGGGCATTGACTTTATTGAGACTTTTTCACCTGTATCGACAAAGGATTCCTTTAGGATCATAATGGCTCTTGTAGCTCACTTTGATTTGGAGTTGCACCAAATGGATGTGAAGATTGCTTTTCGAATGGTGATTTGAGTGAGACAAGTATACATGCAGCAACCTGAGGGTTTGCATATTGATGGTAATAAGGACACAGTGCATGCAGAACTGAAGAGGTCAATTTATAGTTTGAAACAAGCTTCCAGGCAGTGGTACTTGAAATTTGATAAAGTGGTGACTTCTATGGGGTTTGAGGAGAATAAGGTTGATCAGTGTATATATCTTAAGGTCAGTGGGAGCAAATTTATCTTTCTTGTGCTATACGTGGATGATATATTGCTGGCTTCTAATGACCTTGGTATGCTGTGTGAGACAAAATAGATGTTGACTAGATCTTTTGACATGAAAGACCTTGGTGATGCTTCTTTTGTGCTGGGGATCGAGATTCGCAGAGATAGATCACTTCATACACTTGGGTTATCCCAAAAGGCCTACATCGATAGAATCTTAGAGAGATTCAATATGCAGAACTGTAAGCCTGGAGACGTTCCGGTCGTCAAAGGTGACAGATTCAACAAGGATCAATGTCCTAAGAATGAGATTGAACAAGTAGAAATGAATAATAGACCTTTTGGTAGTGCTTTGGGTAGTCTCATGTATTCTTAGGTATGCACTAGGCCTGACATCGCTTTCATAGTTGGCGTTCTTGGTAGATACCAGTCAAACCCTAGGAATAATCATTGGATAGCTACTAAGAAGGTAATGAGGTATTTACAGAGAACCAAAGAGTATATGCTTGTATATAGGAGAGTTGACAACTTGGAGATCGTGGGGTACACAGATTCAGATCTTGGTGGGTGCTCTGATGATAGGAAATCGACTTCTGGATACATCTTTATGATGGCTGGGGGTGCAATATCCTGGAAGAGTAAGAAACAAACTCTTGTTACCTTTTCTACTATGCAAGCAGAGTTCATTGCTTGTTTTGCTGCTGCTACTCATGCCATTTGGTTGAGGAATCTTGTGACGGGACTTCACATTGTGGATTCCATTGCTAGGCCACTTAGGATTTTCTGTGACAACAGTGCTGCAGTGTTCTATACAAAGAACAATAAGAATTCTAGTGGTTCTAAGAACTTGGAGCTGAAGTACCTGACTGTTAGAGATCTTGTGAAAGAAGGTTCTATAGTGGTAGAACACATTGACACAGATTCCATGTTGGCTGATCCCTTAACCAAGGGACTCAGGCCCATTGTTTTCAAAAGACATGTTGAGAACATGGGCATTGTGAGTTCTTTTCATGTGTTTGGTTAGTGGGAGCTTTAGTTTTATGTTATTTCCTCTTTTATGTTGTTAGATTCTTATTTTGAATTTTAGGAAATAATGTATTGATGATATTTTACATTTGATTTGATGAAATAAATGATGAGATGAATTTTATTATAACTTTTTTTTAATGTGTATATCAAATGTGAAATTGTTAGAGCTCGGTGTCGTTAGGACTATTGTGCCCGTAGTTGATATCGATTTGGAGCTGAGGCATGATGATTTAGTGATAAACCATGTAATTTCTCTGGCTTCTATGCATTTGAGAGAAATTAAGGACTGACAAAGAAAATGACGGTATGGCTATTTAATCACGTTGGCACGTCATTTTCTTGCCACACTCCACATTCATGACTAGTCGACAGAATCAGTGATATTTGTAACCATGGAAGGTGTTGCATCAATAAGGGATGCAATTACCGCCATGATTCGGTGTTACATGGCTTTTGTTGGATGGAGTTTTAATTAGGTGTTGTATCTTGGGATCATATGTGTTGTGGCCACAATATGCTATTAGCTCGAGAGTCGTTTTCAAAATATTTTTTTTTTTAAATTGAAAATACACAATTGATTTTGCCCAAGTGGGAGAATGTTAGAATTTTTCTATAAATTCTAGTGGGCTGCAATCAATTGTGACATTTTGTTTTGCTAAAAACGAGCTGATATTATGATCCATTCTATGATACTTAAGCCCACTAAAATATGATTAATTACTAATGGGCTTTGGACACTTAATTTTGATGTGTGTGGGAGACAGTGTGGGCCTAACCACTAGGCCCATAATGGGAGGTGCCTAGGGTTAATAAATAGCGTGGCTAGGTCCCCTTTGCCGTCACGTCTTTAGATTGCTCTCTAGGTTTGTCCCATTGAAAACCTAGAATTTGGAGTGAGTGATCAGGAAAAGGAAGACTTGGCCTTTTGTTCTAAGGATACGTGCAACATACGTGCAACACAGAAGCAAATCCTGGTTCATCGAATCATGTCTTCAACAAGTAAGTTATTAAATCAGTGTTCTAATTTCATATAAAATGTGCCTTTCTTGGTATGTTTTTCCTACAGGTTCAACCAAATCACTCCATTTCTACCGATGCAGAAGCATACTATGGATGAGTCAAGGTACACGATCTAAAAGAAAAAGAATGTTGGATGAAAAAAGATGGACCAACAAAAAGAATGAAGGTAAGGAGCTACCTGAAAATTTAATTCACATTGCCATTTCTTCAACTTTATTGATTCCAATTATCTTTGTTGTAGAGACTTCGTTAGAAGTATTAACTTCTAAATTTGACAATATTAATACTTCAAGAAGAAAACAACATTCACAAAGCAATTCACCTTATTGTTTTAGAACTCCTTTATCTACAATCCAAAATGGTTAGACATTTTTTCATTACTTATGTTAGTAATTACTCTTCAATTATACCAATCTGAATGTATAGCTTTCCTTTCTTCATAAAGGTAATATGGAGACAATGACTATCAATCCTTCTATTATTTGTTTTTCAACAACAAATCAATATCAGTCTGATACAAACGGTCCAGTCCAAGAGGTGAAAGCTGAAGACTTTGGGCCACCTGTTTCTAATATTAAGCCCAAAAGAACTATCAAAATGCCAGCCCGTTATCTTGACTGAAGCTTAGTAAGCAGCAGCTACGAGGAATGTTCGGGAATAGTAATTAGTTGGGTTGTTATTTTACTTTATGAAAATAAATAGTAAAGGAGGACAGTTGTCTCCTGATCCTGAAATCATGGAAAAAAGAATTGTAATCAGTTACATATATATTTGAATAGGAAAATGAGAAAAGGAAGCGAAAAATTAAGGCAAAAATTATTCTCTCTCATCCCTTAGCCTTTCCTTCTTCACTGAAGGAATTCAATTTCCCTAACCCCTTTTTATCATTTGGTGCTCTCATTCCTACTCATCATGACCAGGTCTCAAGATATCAACCAGCTTCAGGACTCCATCCACGACCTGACCGCCGCCTTGGCTGACATCCGTGCTGACCTGAACCACCGCCATGACTCTTACCTTCAAACCTTCCAAACCTTACAACACCAACTTGACCATATCAACACAGCCAGCCTACCACCACCCCCTCCTCCACCACCCACCCTAAAACCTCCCAAACTAATTCTACAACCCTTTGATGGCACGAATCCATTAGATTGGGTGTTTCAAGCCACTCAATTTTTTGAGCATTATGCCATCCCTGCTCCACATCGTTTGTCCCACATTTCTTGTTACATGACAGGTGATGCTTTGGGGTGGTATCAATGGATGCATCATAATGGGCAACTATCCTCTTGGCCAAAATTTACCAAGGCCTTGGAGCTTCAGTTTGGGCCTTCATCCTTTGAGAATCATCAACAGGCTCTTTTCAAGCTCCGCCAGACCACCTCAGTTGCAAATTACCAGCGTGAATTTGAAAGGCTCTGCAACCGTGTGGTGGGTCTACCACAATTGGCCGTCCTCGATTGCTTCATTTCTGGGCTCCAACCAGAAATTCAACATGAACTGGTAGTGCTACAGCCTACTACAATCCACCACGCAATCGGCCTTGCTAAGCTTGTGGAGTCCAAGCTGCAGGCATCGCGGCCTTCCCACCCTGGCTCATCTCGGACCTACTACCCCAAACCATCTCAACCTGCCTTACCCCAACCTATGAAACCCTTGTTACCCCCACCACCAAACCGATTAACCCTTCCTGCTCCCACACAGAACCCCAACTCAATTCCTATTCGTTATTTATCCCCTTCTGAGATGCATGCCAGAAAAATTAAAGGGTTGTGTTACAACTGTGATGAGCAATATCATACCGGTCATCGCTGTAAATCCAAACAATTTCTGCTCCTACTCACTGATGAACCTATCACTGATTCCCCCACTGAACCATCACTGGATGACTTCTATTTGGTCACAGAGTCACAACCTCTTCCTACTACTATATTGCCTACCCAACCAACCCCCCAAGACACTCCAACCCCCATCTCACCCTACTGATAACTTTCACCTTTCCATCTAGGCCTTTACTGGCCAACCCTCACCTCGCACACTTAGGTTCCCTGCCACTATCCAAGGCCAACAAATATCTGTGTTGGTGGACACAGGGAGTTCTCACAATATTTTACAACCCCGTATTGCTAATTTTCTTAGCCTGAGAGTGGAACCATTGGCCTCATTCTCTGTCATGGTGGGAAATGGAGCTAAGTTGGAATGTTGTGGTTCCTACCCACATGTCCCTATTACCATACAAAAACATACTCTGAATATTCCATTCTTCCTTTTACCAATTCAGGGTGCAGATGCGGTTCTAGGTGTTCAATGGCTGCAAACACTAGGACCTTTTATCTCAGATTTTTTAGTACCATCTATGCAATTTTACTACCAAGGACACTTAGTTACCATTACAGGGTCAAGTTCAAACTCATTATCCCATGCCTCTTTTCACCAATTAACCCGAATGCTACACACAAATTCCATTGCCACCCTATATACTATCACCATGCTACCCACTACCTCCCCCACTGATCTACATTCCAATGACCCTTCCAACAACTTATCCATAGAAGACCAAGCCCTCCTAGATGCTGCCCTACCCTGATTTACTACCTACACTCCACAACCATGCCAAAGTCTTTACCACTCCACATGGCCTACCCCCAAACCGCCCCCACGACCACCATATTCACCTCTTACCCGACTCCCAAGTCATCAACATCAAGCCTTACCGTTACCCACACTTTCAAAAAAGAAGCCATGACATAACTAATTGCGGATATGTTAAAAGAGGGCATAATTCGCCCTAGCACTAGCCTTTACTCCTCACCCGTTTTATTAGTGAAAAAGAAGGATGGTACTTGGCGCTTTTTTGTGGATTATCGCGTCTTAAATGCTATCACAGTTCGAGACCGTTTTCCAATCCCAACAATTGATGAGCTACTTGATGAACTTAATGGGGCCTCATATTTCTCAAAGATTGACCTAAGGTCAAGTTATCACCAAATCAGGTTGGCTCAAGAGGATATTCCGAAAATAGGCTTTCGGACGTTTGATGGTCATTATGAGTTCCTGGTTATGCCCTTTGGGCTTGCTAACGCCCTTTCTACGTTCCAGGTAGCTATGAATGATCTTCTCCGCCCTTATCTCCGCAAATTTGTATTGGTCTTTTTTGATGATATTTTGATTTATAGTCCTACTTGGAAGACTCATTTACTGCATGTTGATACTATTCTTAGTTTATTGGTCTCACATCAATTCTATGCTAAACTATCTAAATGTAGTTTTGGTGTCAGATCAGTAGACTATCTTGGCCATATTATCATAGGACATGGTGTCGAGGCCGACCCTTCTAAGTTGCAGGTCATTCGGGATTGGCCTCCCCCTACTTCTTTTACTGGACTGTGAGCTTTCCTAGGCCTAACTGAATTTTACAGGCGTTTTGTTCGACATTATGCTACTATAGCAGGGCCCCTAACTAATTTGTTGAGAGCCCCTACTTTTGGATGGTCTGATGCGGCTGCCCAAGCTTTTCAGGAGCTAAAAACAGCAATGGTAAGCTTTCCAGTTTTAGCTTTACCTGATTTCTCAATTCCTTTTGATGTGACTACCGATGCTTCAGGCATCGCCACAGGGGCAGTCTTATCACAGAAAAATCACCCTATTGCTTTCTATAGCAAGAAATTAAGCTCATGTTTAAGTGCAGCCTCTACTTATGTAAGAGAGTTGTATGCTCTCACTGAAGCAGTAAAAAAATGGAGGCAGTACCTATTGGGAAACACTTTCCAAATCCATACGGATCACAAAAGCTTGAAGAGCCTTATGACCCAAACTATACAGACGCCAGAGCAACAGAAATGGCTAACAAAACTTATGGGGTATAACTATGAAATACATTACAAACCTGGCAAGGAAAATGTTTTTGCCGATGCTTTGTCCCGGATACCTGACCCTGCCCCTACAGCTGAGTTTTGTGCCATCAACTCCCCTTCATTTCCATTGTTTGCTCAGTTGCAGTAGTTTTATGCCACCAATCCTGTTGGTCAGAAATTAGTGAACAACATACAAATTGAACCAGCGATGCAGCAAAAAATTACTTATAAAGGGGGTCTCCTTTATTTTCAAGACAGGATCTTTGTACCTAAAGAATCCGGGCTCATCACAGCATTGTTGGAAGAATTCCATTATTCTCCCCTTTGAGGGCATTCAGGGATCAAAGCCATACTTTCCAGATTATCTGCTACATTTTATTGGGCAAGAATGCATCAGGATGTCAAACATTTTGTTAATAAGTGCGCAGTTTACCAATATAACAAATATAACACTCATGCTCCTTATGGCACACTACAACCCTTACCCATTCCGAATCAAGTTTGGGAGGAGATTTCGATGGACTTCATCACGAATCTGCCCACCTCGTCGGGGAAAACTGCAATCTGGGTAGTGGTGGACAGACTCACGAAGTTTGCTCACTTTATCTCCTTGCCTACTAACTTCACAGCATCATCTTTGGCTTCAATCTTCTTGGCTGAAATATACAAGTTGCATGGGGCACCAAAAACAATAGTCAGTGATCGCGATAAGGTTTTTGTCAGTAAGTTCTGGAAAGCTTTATTTCAGGCTTTGGGCACAACTTTGGCTTTCAGTAGCTCTTACCATCCCCAAACAGATGGACAAACAGAGGTCTTGAATCGATGTTTAGAGACATACCTGCGCTGTTTTGTTAGTGAAGAACCTCATCGATGGGCTCAGTTTCTTCCTTTGGCTAAATATTGGTACGACTCATCTTTTCACTCGGCCATTGGAATGACCCCTTTTGAAGCCCTCTATGGGAGAGCTCCTCCATCGATCTCCCCTTACACTCTTGGATCTTCAAAAGTTGGTTCTTTGGATGAAACCCTAACACAAAGAGCCCAAATTTTGAAACTTTTAAAAGCCAATCTGATCAGAGCTCGAAATAGGATGGTCCAGTTAGCAAATGCAAAGAGAAAAGACAAAAGCTTTATGGAAGGACAATGGGTATATTTAAAATTACAGTCATACCGCCAAGTTTCAGTGCATGCTCGAGTTTTTCAGAAGCTGGCCAAGCGGTCTTATGGCCCCTTCTGCATCCTCTGCCATATCGGCCCGGTGGCCTATGAACTGGAGCTGCCAGCCACCGCCCGTATCCACCCAGTGTTTCATGTCTCTCTATTGAAGCCTTGCCATGGTCAACCCACTTCGCAGACCACCCCTCTGCCTTCTCCAGCTGCAGCCGCTGCTGCCATACCCAAACGGGAAGCTATTTTAGCTCTCCACCGTCACACCAGTAAACATGTGGAAAAGGATGAAGTTTTAGTTCAATGGGAGGGACAAGTTGTTGAGGAAGCCACTTGGGAACTCAAGTCCATTTTACTTTAGAAATATCTTGACTTCGATCTTGAGGACAATATCAAATTTGGGGAGGGGAGTAATGATACAAACGGTCCAGTCCAAGAGGTGAAAGCTGAAGACTTTGGGCCACCTGTTGCTAATATTAAGCCCAAAAGAACTATCAAAATGCCAGCCCATTATCTTGACTGAAGCTTAGTAAGCAGCAGCTATGAGGAATGTTCTGGAATAGTAATTAGTTGGGTTGTTATTTTACTTTATGAAAAGAAATTGTAAAGGAGGACAGTTGTCTCTTGATCTTGAAATCATGGAAAAAAGAATTGTAATCAGTTACATATATATTTGAATGGGAAAATGAGAAAAGGAAGCGGAAAATTAAGGCAAAAATTATTCTCTCTCATCCCTTAGGCTGTGTTTGGATAGAGTATTTTAAAGAAAAAATGTAATTTTATAGGGAATTTAAAATGATTTGTGATAGAATAATTTGTTTGGATAGTTTATAAAATCATTTTAAAAATTCTAAGTAATTTAAGAAGGGGTTTCATTTATTGAAAAAAAAAGAATTTTAAATCCCATCTCATTAGGTAGGATTTCTAAAATCCTCGCGTGTTCTTCCCTTCGTCCCGTTCTTCCCGTTCTCTCCGATCTCTCTCGTCTCAGTCATTCCTGTTCTCTCCCTTCTCTCTCATCTTAGTCGCATGCTACTTCCATCCGTGCCACACGTTGCTTCCATCGGCGCCGCACGCCACCACCGTCACGCCCAGATCCACCTTGCGCCGCCCATCTCGAACCCAACCCACCACCGCGGAACCTAAAGAGGTTCTTGCTTATAGGAGTTCTAGCTCTGGTTCAAAGAGTTTCTGGTGGAGAGGGTCTGAGATCTTTCAGAGATAAGAGAATTGAAGAGGGAGCTTGTGAAATAGGGGTAAGGTCCATCGGGAATCCACTGCATTTCCTTGTATTCTTGTACTGACATTTGAAAATAAATATAACTTGATATTTCATTCATATTATGACTGATATGTTCTTGCATGTGGATGATTTTTATGCATTTTTGTAGATATGGTAATAAGATTGGCTCTGATCTATTAGTTTGCTTCTTCAATTTAGTGTTTGTTTTTAATTGAATATCAGTTGTTTGATGAAATGTCAAGTCCATGATGCTAATGATACATATAATTACTTGACAATTCAATCTGTGAGTTCTGGATGCTCATGATGTTTGACTGGTTTTTTCCATTGTAACTTTGAAGAATAAATAATTTGTATACTGTCATGGCTCGTCAAATATTGTTTAAGAACCAATTTTTCTCGCAGTGAAAAATGAAAATGAGATATAACCATACTATGTTATTGTTTGTTCGATATTGTGAAATTTTTGCTTTGTATGTTTGTTCTGTTCCGTAATGCCTTGTGTGTTAAGCATTAAATTAAGGCCATGTTTCTCACTTTGTTTGTACTGTGCAGTACATTAAATTCCAATGAAGAAACATCTAATGCTGTTGCAATGGAGGATTTACAAATGGTAGGAATGTCAGTGTCTTTTTGTTCAACCTCGGTAGCATTAAATGAGAATTTATGGACGTTTAATTTGAATGGGAGGAGAAGGAGGAGGTTCCTTGTGTAGTGGATTTGGAGCCTTGTTTTGAAGGCTTGTGCTGGTCTTAATGCTTTGGATTAATTAATTCAACCACAATGCACCCATGGTTCATGCCAAATGGTTGCATCAGATACTGGGTTGGGTGGTGCCTGTTACTACCTGCATATGGTGTTTCATGGATATTGTGTTTTATTACTATATTTTGTTTTTGTTTTGCTAGAAACCTATATTTAAGTATATTAGCCTAGTAGTGTTATTAATACTTATTGTTGTATTCATGTATCATATGTGATGATGCTATTTAGATTTCATTTTATTTTATTTTTGTTTCCCCTACTTGAGGAAATTCATTATTATTATCTGAAGCTTTTTGCACGATTTGATTCTCCATTGGTGAGTTTATTTGTACATGATTTTCTGAGTAGCAAACGTGGGGATTTTTTGACTTAGTGAGAGAAAGCATAGAGGGCATGTCTCAAAATTTCATTATCAATTTTAGGATATAAATTGAGGGTTTGGTTTCATTTGGTTAAATTATCTGTTATCTGGAATTGATGTTTGTTTGTTTGAAGATTAATGTCTCTGTCTACTGCATATTCCATCTCGTATAGTTGCCAAGGATGCATTTGGAGTAAGGTGTACTTTCTTTTCTCTTTCTCTCAGTTTTTGGGATTCTTTTCTTTTTTCTTTGGAATTTTGTTGATGATTGATCAACTAAATAAACCAATCTTTACAATATGCTAGGGGGTTACTCTTCAGATCTCTTTTCATCTTGATCACAGTTCACAATATTTGCTTGCTTATTTGCAGGGAACATCTTTGCTTTTGGGTTGTTTGTGTCTCCCATGTAAGTTTCTTTTTGTATTCTTAAGAATAATTGAACTCGGAAGAAATTGTAGTTTATCTTCCTTCATTAGTTAACTCTTGTTCTGTTTTGAATTCTAGACCCACATTTAGGAGAATTATCAGGAATGGGTTAACAGAAATGTTCTCAGGGTTACCATATATTTATTCTCTCATGAACTGCTTGATCTGCGTATGGTATGGCACGCCTCTGATATCACCTGATAATTTGTTAGTTACCACTGTTACTTCAATTGAAGCAGTCTTTCAGTTTGTGTACATAATCCTCTTCGTGATGTATGTTGAGAAAGCAGAAAAAGTTACCTTTCTAATACTGTTGGAAACCTATTCTTATGATATGATAAAGCCCAAAACTCATTGGTTAATTTCTAAGCTGTCATACTCTAAACTGCCATTTGATAGGTGAGGATGATTGGATTATTGCTGACATTCTTGGCATATTTGTAATCATATTATTTGGGAGCTTGCAAATAGCTGACAATCTAACGCGCCAGCTCTTTGTGGGATTCTTGAGTTGTATCTATTAGATTTTACTTACATTATCTATATATTTATCAGAAATTGGTCATTCAGACAAAGAGCGTTGAGTTTATGCCATTTCATCTCTCGCTTTCCACCTTCCTAATGAGCACCTCTTTCTTTCTTTATGGATTACTCAATGATGATGCCTTCATTTATGTAAGGTTCCTTTCATTAATAAAAGTTTTTTGCACGATTTGATTCTTTCATTGTTGATCATAATGTATTTTAAGCTGATGTACTTAGAGATGGAATCTGGGAGTTAATATTACTGTGTTATTTCAATCTTTGTTACTAGTTATTAGATGTGGAGTTGAATATTTGTTATTTATATCACAATTATTTGATGTTATAAAACATTTACTAGTTTTATAATGCTCACAATTTGAAAACAATTTGAAAACAATCTCTGTTGCTTCATCACTTAATTGTTCCCAAAGGCCATCTGATGCAAATGTCAGGAATAAATCTTCTGGCTCAAGCTCTCTAATAATGATTGATGGTTCATCTATCGTTAGAGGACGATTCAAAGGAATGGAATTTCCAAATTGCTGAAAAATTGGGTCTATGTAAAAATCAGGTCTCTTGAGATAAACATCACCAATAGATCTTGACACCTACAAAACCAAAACTGTTTAGATCAACAGTTCAGATAGAGTCATTTATCTACAGTTATTCGAGTCTTAGAAAAAGGTTGTCCAATTTATATTAGATGATGTTATATTTAAATTCATATCATCTCATTTTATTTACATTGTAATTAGATTGTGTGATTTGTTAATTTTTATGACATTTGATCGAGTTAGATAAATCGAAAAATGTGACTTAAACTTAACTTGAAAATATATCAAGTTATTTATAAAAATTGAATAGTCAAATTCCTTTCAATTAGTTTTGAGTCGAGTCAAATTTTGAATATTCTTAATAACAATTCTTGTTTTGATAAAAATAAAATAAAATTATAAATGAAGGGAATTTAATTACTTTATCCAAACAAAAAATTTAAAATGCTAAGAAATTTAATTACTTCATCCAAATAAAAAAATTTACAAATGAAAGGAATTTATATGAAACAATTAAATTCTTTAGCATTTTAAATTCTCTTAAATTTTGAAATACTCCATCCAAACACAACCTTAGGCTTTCCTTATTCACTGAAGGAATTCAATTTCCCTAACCCCTTTCTATCACATTCCTGCATACACGTATTGGATAGGAGAATTCCAGGAAAAGGATATATAGCTTGCTGTTTTACTTGATCTCATTCATAAATTTTAAATTGCTGATATATTATATTATTGAATTCTAATCACAGATATAACCTTTAATTCTATGATGTTGTGTTTAATAGACTAAAATTTTAATGGAAGTCCTCTATTTTGTTTCAGTTTCCAATCATTGTCCAATGGACCCATCTACATTGCGATTTGAAGGACCCTTCTATATTGAAACTCCTTTAACAGATATAACTAATTGTGAGTGCATAATCTTTTTTATTAAATCTGAACATTATAAACATGATGTTATATTTCATTTTCGAACTGATATCTGAAATAAGATAACAGTTTTGCAAATCTATATACAAGTTCTGATATATGAAATTATGTTGTGCAAGCTTCCTATGTTCTACTGGATTTTGATTTAGTGTTGGTATTAATGCAGGTACTACTACTCCCCAATCTATTATCATTGATTCTAACCACTCCAATTATTAAACAAGTAGGACCAAGAGAATCACATTCACAATTAGTTAATGAAAATCGTTGCATTCTATCCAATATTTCCAATGAAGGTATTTTTATATTTACAATTCATGCTGATTAGTTATAAAATCTATAATTTTAATTATGTATGTATATATGGCCAAATTTAATTAGACAAAATATTATGTTGAGTTTAGTTCATTTCCCTAATATTTGAATTCTCATAGGTGAGTTAACTCCTCATTCTATTATCATCGATCCTTCTTGCAAAATATTGTATGGAAAGCATGCTAAGCAAAGAGTTTCAATCCATGAGGATGCAAGGTGGAACAGTTTGGATCATTCAAGTGAATTTTGAAGGAGTTTATTATTAGAAACAAAAACTGATAAAGGTATTTAAGTCCTACAGTTTTCATTTCTCACATTATGTTTTTACATGCTGATATGTTTTATTGATTCTAATTGTACAATTAACTACCAGACACTGTTACAAATGAGGAATTTATTGGACCTCCAAGAAATGATTTGTTGTTTCAAGAACCAAGTACTTCTTTTGATCGTCCTATATAGGTTGTTATACTTTTGTTGTTTTAAAAAATTTGACTTTCTAACAAACAATACATAAATGACTCATAATATTTTTCTTCATTTTTGAAGATTGTTTGGATCAAGGAGATTGTGACTTTTGTTGTCGTTATTGCAGAGCTTCAGTTTGGTATGAGGAAAGATCAGAAAAATCTAAAAGGAAAAGTTCAATTGCCCTTGCTAAAAAGGCCTCCTCAACTTCTTTGGAATCTTATGAACAATCTTGTTCCCAGGAGTGGTCATTTTGTTGAAAAAATTAGGCAATATAATAGTATGTTCACTTTTACTTCTATTGGAGGAAAAGAAGACACTTCTTTAAATGATGGTGGTGGCCCTCCACAATATATTCTCAATAGTCAAAATTATCATAGGATTGGGTCGTTGATTCCTAATGAAGGCCACAAACCAAAATTTGCACAACTTTATGTATATGATACTCAAAATGAGACATTGAACAAAATGTGCCACTTCGGGTTTGAGTCTCTTTAAGTTTTGTATTAATTTTTTTAACTTCTTAAACATATTCATTAACATCCTTTATCTTAATTTGATTTTTTTTATCTTTCTTTTAGACTAGGTCAGATGACAACAACAATGTTCTTGATGCTTCTATAGTTGAAGATTTAAAACTGATGATCGATCAACACAATGTGTTAGCCCAATCTTTTAGAAGGGTTCGTGATCGTTATCAACAAGATCAAGTGCAAAAATTATGATTGAGATTGTTCAAAAATAAGTCTGGCGATGCAAGAATGTATAATCTTCCAACTACTGATGAGGTTGCAGCTCTTATAGTGGGTGACTTTGATAACCCAAATATAGGAAGAGATGTTGTAGTTGAATGCCATGACAATGTTTTGAAAAGAATACATAAGACTCACAATGCATTTATTCCTCTTTAGTATTGATCAATCAATTTTTAGGCATTCATCATTACTTTATTTTTGGCCTAATTGATGATAACTGTGCCCAATTTTATGTTTGAAGATGAGTTTTAGATGATTGGTTTTCATTGAGCTTAATTGTAAAAACTTCATTAATTTTCAGATTTTAACTCATTTTGACCTTTCTGTCTTGTACAGGCCATAACTTGGGTTACAAATGTCATATTTGGATGATCTTGGTGTTCCCTGAAAGCTGAGACGAAGATACACAATTTTAATGTAATTTTTCCAATTCAGCTGGATTCAGGGCGGAAATTGGGCCTCAAAGTTAGGACGTTGTTGCTGTCACAAAGCTTGGACCTTTCCTCAATAATTTGGGCCTAATTCTCTCAATTTAAACCCAATTAAGGCAAATGATATGTTTCTGAAAAGCTTATTCAGAGGGCTACAGTATGGGCCAGGGGTAGATTAGGAATTACATAAGATTTTTCAGTTACAAATAGGTCAAGACAGTATTCCGAATTGACCTTTTTGATTTGTTATTGTTCAGTTTTTACTTTTTGGAGCAGAAACCTTTTCTCCCTTTTCATCTTCTCTGTTTTCGTTTTTCTCTCTTCTCTACAATTTCGTAATGGCCATGGAAGGCTAAAGCTCCAATCAATCCAAGGGAATTCAATGATTGTGGTTAGAGTTTTGAGTTCTCTTGCTTATTTGTGAATTCTGTTTGTGTTCTTCCCTCTTCTCCTTCTTCAATTGATTTCAGATATGATTTCGAATTTGAAGTTAGAATTAAGGTTGATTAATCTGAATCTAATGGAGAATAGATCATCGATTGATAATCTATGTTAATCCGAATCTGTTCCTAAATCAATCTTAATCAAGAATTGCGATTGTGATTCTGTTTTAGTTGATGAAATCCTAGATGATTATCTAGTTGAATTCGAATTAACAGAGATGAATGCAACAGAATTCTATTCTCTTTGAACAATGATTAATTCTGCCACTTGAATTGAAGACCTTGGATTGGTGTTTCGTTAATTGAATTTTCTTAAAACTTGAATTCGTTTTCTGTTATTGAAATGAACAAAACCCCCTTACTTATTAATAACTGCTAACATACTTGAGAAATCCGAATTGGTCCTTGGGAGATGACTTAGGTTATACACTATGCTATATTCCATTGTAAATCCTAGTTTATTTTGAGGCGAGTACGACATCGCTGATCAAAATTTGGCGCCGTTGCCGGGGATCTATTTTCGATTTCTTAGGTTTCTTAGGTTACTGATTTTGCTATTGATTTTGCTACTACTTTTGTTACTGATTCTGCTGCATTCATCTGAAGTGCAATCTGTTCTGTTTAGAGCCGTCAAAATGGGCCAAGCCCGATGCGGCTTAGAATAACCCGACAAATGGATATTGCTAGCAAAATGCCAACCCGAAATTTAAAATTTTTAAATGGGCTAAACGGCCCGACCAATTTACATTGAAAGAGCGGTGCGTGACAAAATGCCACCGAAACTTACATCGATTGACCCAACCCAAAAATGGCCCGGCCCGAATTGGTTCGGCGAATGGCCGGGCCGCCCATTTTGACACTATAGTTACGTTGCATAATTCGGTTCTATTGCGTAATCGATTTTGCTACTCTTACGAGTCCGCGCGCATAATTTCTTCTCTGCGATAATTTCGTTCTTCTCTGCGATAATTCTGTTCTGTTGCTGCATAATTCTGTACTGCTCTACTGATTCTGAGTCTATTTTGTTTGCTGCATAATTCTGCTGCATAATTGTCATTCTGCTTCTGCTGCATAATTGCCATTCTGCTGCATAATTCTGATTCTGATTCTGCTACTGCATAATTCTGTTTTATTGATGTTCCATTGTTCAATTCTGCATAACACACCAATTCTGTTGCATTGCATTTTGCACTTCATTGAATTTTCGTATTACTGTTACTGTTCCATTGGTCTGTTACTGTTCCATTGGCTTGTTTACTGTTCCATTGGTTTGTTTATTGCATTTGATGACTCCTGTGAATGTGCATTGCCTCACTCAACATAATTGACATCACATTCGGGCTTTTGCATTTAGTCGCATAATCTATTTGTGCTAAACATCCTGGTTACTGTTCCATTGGTCTCTTGCATCACATTCGGGCTTTTGCATGTCATTTTGCTGCATTTGATCATCCATATACTTCATTATTGACATATGAAAGTTCTCATCTTCATTCCTGAGTTTTACCCACAATTTCACTTTTGAGTTTCACTTTGTTCCCAAATTTTTGAATCCAAAAAGGGACTAGTAGACAGGAATTGTACTTGCAATGGAGTATTGAGCTGAAACTTGGTCCCCAAAGGTAAACCATCATTCTAAGCAAACTGATCCTAAAAGAATCATTCCTGCATAATTTGGCCAAATTCCATCGTTTGGTAGGGTTTTTGAGCATATTTAGGTGAGACAATGGCATTTTTGTAATTTTTGGCTGATCAAACATGCTCAGAATGAGCTGAAAATTGGTGGGCTGAAGGAAAATGGCCTTCTCCACAAGGCTCACAGCTTTGCTGTGAGGTCCACCCTGGTTTGCTCTAATTCCTTCATTTAGACCACTTTTTCATTTTTTGAAGTTTTTTCATTGCATTTTTGAGTTCCATTTTAGTGTAGTTTTAGTGTGGTGGTCCCATATTTTTTAAAAATCATTTGGTAGGTCAACTAGATTTATTTTGGTGTATTTCTAGTGTTGGATTTTCCATTTTGCTGCTTTGTTGTTTTCAAGTTTTGCATGTTATATGACTAGGTCTAATCCTGGTTATTTGCATAATTTTGATCCTGAGATAGATAGGACCTTTCATACCTTGCATAGGTTCAATAGATCTGATTCTGCATTTGTTGAGCATATAAGAAGTAGTGATTCTACACATACTTATCATACTAGTGATTCTGCTTCTGAAATTTCTGATTCTGCACTTTCTGTCATTAATCCATCTTTCAATTCTGATTCTATTGAGCATACTGAGATTATGGATAATAGAACCTTGAAGGAGTGGTCGCCTGATGTTACATATCAGTCTTTATGCATTCAGTATCCTGATGTTGATGTTCCATTTGAGCTTAAATCTGGATTGATTCATTTGCTGCCTAAGTTTAATGGTCATGCAGGAGAAGATCCTCATAAGCATCTCAAGGAGTTCCACATTGTGTGTTCTACCATGAAGCCTCAAGGCATCTCAGAAGATCACATCAAACTTAGAGCATTCCCTTTCTCATTACAGGATGCTGCTAAGGACTGGCTTTATTATTTGCATCCAAGATCTGTCACTAGCTGGAATGATCTTAAGAGGCTATTTTTGGAGAAATTCTTTCTTGCATCAAGGGCTGCATCAATCCGAAAAGAGATATATGTCATCAGGCAGTTTGACAGAGAACCCTTGTCTGAATATTGGGAAAGATTCAAGAAGATGTGTGCTAGCTGTCCTCACCATCAGATTAGTGACCAGTTACTAATCCAGTATTTTTATGAAGGTTTGCTGCCTATGGATAGGAGCATGATTGATGCTGCTAGTGGAGGAGCATTGGTAGACAAGACCCCTATGGCTGCAAGAGAATTGATTAAGAATATGGCCACTAACTCCCAACAGTTTAGCACCAGAAGTAACTCAGTGGTATTGAGTAGAGGTGTCCACGAAATTGAGGCAACTTATCTTTGCAGATCATAGAAAATTGGAAAGCAAAATTGATGACCTTGCATCCTTGGTGAGGCAATTGGTCGTGACTCAACAAAGAAGAACTGCACAAGTAGCTCTGCCGAGTGTGTGGAATCTGTATTTCTGCTGATCATCTAACAGATGCCTGCCCTACATTACAAGAGGTTGATACTGATGGTACCCCCCAAGCCTATGCAGCAAACATCTACAATAATAGGCCTCAAGAAGAAGAACCACGAGCTATGATCTGTCCTCCAACAGATATAACCCGGGCTGGAGAAATCATCCAAATCTGAGGTGGGGAAATACCTCTACACAGCCTGCCCCTACTCAGTTTAGGTAGCAGCAGCAGCTACCCTTCCAGCCCACTGCAGGACCTAGCAGACTATACCAGCCACCTTTCCAGCAGCAAAATTTGTAACAGCCAAATAATGCCCCTCCTAAATCCGAGCCAACCTTGGAAGAATTGATGAAACAGATAGCTGTGAATAATTTGCAATTCCAGCAGAGGACAGAAGCTACCATTCAGAATTTGGAGAATCAGATTGGGCAACTTGCTAGTTCTATGAATCAATTACAGTCCCAAGATTCTGATAAACTTCCTGCACAAACTGTGGTAAATCCAAGAAATGTGAGTGCCATCACTCTAAGATCTGGTAAGAATGTTGATGCACCAAACTGTGGGTTGCAACCTGAATCAGATAAGAAGAAGCAAGCCATACCAGCAATTCCATGTAGCAGGAAAAATACAGATACAGATTCTGGCCCCATTCCTGTAGTCACTGCTGAGCAGTCCATCCCATTACCATTCCCTCAGAGAGTTATGCAGCCTAAGAAGAGTTTTGAGACTGACACAGATAGGGAGATCCTGGAGACATTTAGGAAGGTTGAGGTGAACATTCCTCTCATTGAAGCAATCAAGCAAATTCCAAGATATGCCAAGTTTCTTAAGGATTTGTGTACTCATAGAAGGAGACTAAAGGGCAATGAGAAGATCAGCATGGGAAGAAATGTGTCTGCACTTATACAGCCTACAATGCTCCAGAAATGCAAGGATCCAGGGATTTTTACTATCCCATTCATCATAGGCAATAGCAAGTTCGAAAATGCTATGTTGGATTTAGGAGCTTCAATTAATGTTATGCCTATGTCAGTGTTCAACTCTCTTGCTCTTGGACCCTTGCAGAATATAGGAGTCATCATTCAGTTGGCAAACAGGAGTAATGCATACTTTGCTGGACTCATTGAGGATGTCCTTGTTAGAGTAAATGATATGATTTTTCCTGTAGACTTCTACATTCTGGATATGGATGGAGAATCTGAATCCAGCAAGGCTCCCATCATTCTTAGTAGACCCTTCCTCAAAACTGCCAGAACTAAAATTAATGTCCATGCAGGCACTCTTTCCATGGAGTTTGGAGATAATGTGGTTCGATTTAATATTTTGGATGCCATGAAGCACCCCATGGAAGAACATTTAGTTTTCCATATAGATTTGCTGGCTGATATAGTTGATGATGGCTTTTCTGAGCTCTTTGCTGATGATCTTCCATTCTTTTCTGATTTTGTTGATACCTACACATGTGATGCTTGTACTGTTTCAGAAATGTGCAGTGTTTGTAGTGAGATTGCATCCTGTTTAAATGGTGATTCTGATACAGATTGTGTGGATACAGATTATGTGGAGTCAGAATGTAGTAGCTTGATTACAGCAAGTACCTCCGAATCAGATTTCATTGGATTGCAGGCTGTAAATACAGTTACTTCCACCAGGATCCTTCCATCTATAGTGCAGCCACCTACACTAGAGCTTAAGCCACTCCCAGAGCACCTTAAGTATGCATACTTAGAGGAGGATAAGCAGCTGCCAGTGATCATTTCTACTGCCCTTCATGCTGACCAGGAGGAGAGGCTGCTGCAAATTCTGAGGAAGCATAAGAAAGCTATAGGTTGGACCTTGGCTGACTTTCCTGGCATTAGTCCTTCCATGTGCATGCACAGAATACTACTTGAGGATGGTGCTAAACCAGTGAGACAACCACAGAGGCGACTCAACCCTTTGATCCTTGATGTGGTAAAGAAAGAGGTGAACAAGCTTCTGCAAGCAGGGATCATCTATCCTATCTCAGATAGTACTTGGGTGAGTCCAGTTCAAGTGGTTCCAAAGAAATCAGGAATCACAGTAGTGAAGAATGATCGTGATGAGCTGATTCCTACCAGAGTCCAGAGTAGCTGGAGAGTTTGTATTGATTACAGGCGGCTCAACCAAGCGACAAGAAAGGATCATTTTCCTTTGCCCTTTATTGATCAGATGCTTGAGCGCTTGGCTGGAAAGTCTTTCTACTGCTTTCTTGATGGCTTTTCGGGGTACTTCCAGATCCATATAGCACCCGAGGACCAGGAGAAGACCACCTTCACCTGCCCTTTTGGCACTTTTGCCTACAGGAGGATGCCTTTCGGCCTATGTAATGCCCCTGGAACTTTCCAGCGATGCATGGTAAGTATCTTTTCAGACTTTTTAGAGGATTGCATTGAGGTATTTATGGATGATTTTACTGTTTATGGTTCCTCCTTTGATGCCTGTTTGGACAGTCTGGATAGAGTCTTGCATCGATGCATTGAGACTAACCTTGTTCTTAATTATGAGAAGTGTCATTTTATGGTAGAACAGGGCATAGTCTTAGGCCATATCATCTCTCAGAAGGGAATAGAAGTAGATCCTGCTAAAATTGATGTCATTTCCCAGTTGCCTTACCCCTCTTGCGTGCGAGAGGTTCGTTCTTTTCTTGGCCATGCAGGTTTCTACAGGCGGTTCATTCAGGATTTCAGCAAAAAGGGCCTTCCCCTGTCGAACTTGTTGCAGAAAGATGTTGCTTTTGATTTTGATAGCAAGTGCAGAGAGGCTTTTGATTGCCTTAAAGGAGCTTTGACCACCACTCCCATCATTCAGCCACCTTTGTGGACGCTTCCTTTTGAACTCATGTGTGATGCATCTAACTATGCATTGGGAGCTATCCTTGCACAGAGAGTCGGCAGATTGCCTCATGTCATTTCATATGCTTCTCAGACTTTAGATGCTGTACAGGCTAACTATACCACCACTGAGAAAGAGTTGCTTGCCATTGTATTTGCACTTGATAAGTTCAGATCATATTTGCTTGGCTCTAAAGTGGTTGTTTTTACTGACCATGCAGCATTAAAATTCTTGTTGAAGAAGGCAGATTCGAAGCCTAGATTGATTAGATGGATGCTGCTTCTCTAGGAGTTTGATTTGGAGATTAGAGATAAGAGTGGCGCAGCGAACTTGGTGGCGGATCATTTGAGCAGGATAGAAGGAGTTGTTGACCCTTCTCCTATCAGAGATGACTTCCCAGATGAGCAGCTCATGCAGCTGCATGATACCCCACTTTCTCCCTGGTTTGCTGATTTAGTTAATTACTTGGTTGCATCTATTTTTCCTCCTCATGCATCTAGATCACAGAAAGCTAAACTTAAGAGTGATGCTAAATATTATGTGTGGGATGATCCACATTTGTGGAAGTTTTGCAGTGACCAGGTGATTTGCAGATGCATACCTGACCATGAGATCCAGTCCATTCTTCATTTCTGCCATGCCTCTCCAGTTGGAGGTCACTTTGGACCACAGCGGACCGCTAGGAAGGTGCTGGATTCTGGATTTTACTGGCCTACCATTTTCAGAGATGCCTATCAGGTCTTCAGTACTTGTGAGTAGTGCCAGAGAGCAGGAGTGGCTATCACTCACCGACAGGAGATGCCCCAGCAGCCCATTCTGTTTTGTGAGGTTTTTGATGTTTGGGGTATCGATTTTATGGGCCATTTCCCTGTTTCTTTTGGTTTCTCTTATATTGTGCTTACAGTTGATTATGTTTCTAAATGGGTGGAGGCTAAGGCCACCAGGACTAATGATGCTCGAGTTGTTGTGGATTTTGTCAGGTCTAACATATTTTGCAGGTTTGGAGTGCCTCGCACTATCATTAGTGACCAAGGGACTCACTTCTATAACCGGACTTTGGAGGCTTTGTTTCGGAAGTATGGGGTCGTGCATAGAGTGTCTACTGCATATCATCCCCAAACTAACGGGCAGGCCGAGATTTCTAATAGAGAGATTAAGCAGATTTTGGAGAAGATGGTGCAGTTAAATAAGAAAGATTGGAGCCACCGGTTAGAAGATGCTCTTTGGGCTCATCGTACCATTTACAAGACACCTATAGGGATGTCTCCTTTCAGGGTTGTCTTTGGTAAACCATGTCACCTTCCGGTGGAAATAGAGCATCGTGCATACTGGGCAGTGAAGAGTTGTAACTTAGCATTTGACCAAGCCAGTTCAGAGAGGAGCTTCAATTGCAACAACTGGAAGAACTACGCTTGGAGGCTTATGAGAATTCAAGGATCTATAAGGAAAAGACTAAGCATTTCCATGATAAGCTGATTTCTAGGAAGGAGTTCTCCATTGGCCAAAAGGTGTTTTTGTTCAATTCTCGCCTTAAACTCATGCCCGGAAAGCTCCGTTCTAGGTGGGATGGTCCTTTTGTTGTCACTAGCATCTTCCCTTATGGTGCAGTGGAGATTTCGCATGAAGCCACCAATAAGAGTTTCAAGGTTAATGGCCACCGTCTTAAGCCCTTCCTCGAGAGCCCTGCAAGCCCAGCACCTGTAGAGGAACTCTCCTTGGCAAAGCCCACCTTTCCCCAAGTGCAAATCTTCCCACCATGATAAGGGTGTTTTCTTCCTTTGCTCTTTTATTTCACTTGTCTTTTGATTTGTTTGCCATTGAGGACAATGTGTGATTTAAGTGTGGGGGAGGGGAATTTTGCTGTTTTTGTTTTCATTTTTCTATTTTTTTATTTTCTGTTTTGTTTTTGTTTTCATTTTCCTATTTTTCTCATTTCTCGCTATTTTTCTCGCTTTTTTTACATTCTTTGTCATCTTTGTTTTTTACATTTTGATTTATTTTCTATTTTGTTGTTTTTTGTTTTGTTTTCTATTTTTGTTTTCATTTTAATTTTCTGTTTTCATTTTTTGTTTTTAATTTGTTTTTATTTGTTTTAATTCTGTTTTGATCCATTTTTGCATGTCTTTCATTGAATATCTTGGTTTGTACAAGTTGTGAATAATTTCATCATTCTTAGTTAGAGGGTTTCTTGACATGATATAATATTTTTCTTGCATTTTTGGTTTTGCAAGCTGGCATTGAGAATTAAAGTGTTGCATCATTTGTGATAGGCTTGTCCTTGGTGAGATTTTGGACCTTATAATGGATGGATTGCATTATGCCATTCTCTGTTCTTTCTTGTGTGATCTCACTCATGATTGTTGGTACTCTAGAACTTGACTTGATTCTTTTTGAAGCTCCTTGTTCGCATGCATGTATTGAGATGATTGAGGCCTTCTTTCTTTGTTTGGCTACTTTGGGCAAATAGCCAACCTTGCATCATTTCCCTTTGTTTAACCCCCTTGAGCCTACTTGCCTATTCTTTGTTTTAGCTCATTTTGTACCTTATGTGAAAAACCATGTTTTTACCTTCATCTTAGGAAATAGGAGAGCATTGGTTCATTTCATTGGAGGAGCTCTTTTGGCTTGTGGGTAGAAGTTCAAGTGTGGGGGTTGTGTAATTGATTTGCAATGTGCAAGATGTTAAAAAAAAAAAACAGAATTAAGAAAAAGAAAGAGAAAGCCAAAGAAAAAGAAAAGAAGAAAAAGAAAGGAAGAAATAAGTAAAAAAAAGGGTTCTAGAAAGGTTGTGAAAGGCAAAAGGAAAGGTGATCAAAGTAAGAGAATGTGCATTACTTGTCATTTGAGTTCCTCTCATTGCTCTTTTATTCTCTTGGGTGCTTAACTTGCCATATCCATATTGTTCCTTCCCTTACCTTGGCCTCATTACAACCTTGAATAAAGTCTTTTTGATCTTTATTTGCATGTGTTTCAAGTGGTGAAAATTAGAGACTTGTCAAGCTTATGGTAATACTTGCTTTCATGGGTGCCTTGAGTGTAAATACAATCCTAAACACTTGAGAGTAGAGTATGCCTAGTGAGGATCTTATCACTTTTGGTTCATCATTTGATTCAATTTGTCTTCTTGCTTGCTTGAGATGTTGAGAGATATATTCATGTTTGTCTTGACTCCTTGATACTTTGGATGTTTGAATCTTGATCACTACCTTGCATTCTTGTAATTCATTGGAAGGTATGTTGATTTTGTGTTCGTGTGATGAAACCCCTTTTGGTTCAATTTTGAATTTTACCCAGGAGTGCAAAGGTTTAAGTGTGGCAGAATTTGATCAAACAATTTTTAGGCATTCATCATTGCTTTATTTTTGGCCTAATTGATGATAATTGTGCCCAATTTTATGTTTGAAGATGAGTTTTAGATGATTGGTCTTCATTGAGCTTAATTGTAAAAACTTCATTAATTTTCAGATTTTAACTCATTTTGACCTTTCTGTCTTGTACAGGCCATAACTTGGGCTACAAATGTCATATTTGGATGATCTTGGTGTTCCCTGAAAGCTGAGACGAAGATACACAATTTTACATCTAATGCAATTTTTCCAATTCAGCTGGATTCAGGGCAGATATTGGGCCTCAAAGTTAGGACGTTGTTGCTGTCACAAAGCTTGGACCTTTCCTCAATGATGTGGGCCTAATTCTCTCAATTTAAACCCAATTAAGGCAAATGATATGTTTCTGAAAAGCTTATTCAGAGGGCTACAGTATGGGCCAGGGGTAGATTAGGAATTACATAAGATTTTTCAGTTACAAATAGGTCAAGACAGTATTCTGAATTAACCTTTTTGATTTGTTATTGTTCAGTTTTTACTTTTTGGAGCAGAAACCTTTTCTCCCTTTTCATCTTCTCTGTTTTCGTTTTTCTCTCTTCTCTGCAATTTCGTAATGGCCATGGAAGGCTAAAGCTCCAATCAATCCAAGGGAATTCAATGATTGTGGTTAGAGTTTTGAGTTCTCTTACTTATTTGTGAATTCTGTTTGTGTTCTTCCCTCTTCTCCTTCTTCAATTGATTTCAGATATGATTTCGAATTTGAAGTTAGAATTAAGGTTGATTAATCTGAATCTAATGGAGAATAGATCATCGATTGATAATCTATGTTAATCCGAATCTGTTCCTAAATCAATCTTAATCAAGAATTGCGATTGTGATTCTGTTTTAGTTGATGAAATCCTAGATGATTATCTAGTTGAATTCGAATTAACAGAGGTGAATGCAACAGAATTCTATTCTCTTTGAACAATGATTAATTCTGCCACTTGAATTGAAGACCTTGGATTGGTGTTTCGTTAATTGAATTTTCTTAAAACTTGAATTCGTTTTCTGTTATTGAAATGAACAAAACCCCCCTTACTTATTAATAACTGCTAACATACTTGAGAAATCCGAATTGGTCCTTGGGAGATGACCTAGGTTATACACTATGCTATATTCCATTGTAAATCCTAGTTTATTTTGAGGCGAGTGCGACATCGCTGATCAAGTATCCACTGTTATTTCCTTATGGAGAAGATGGGTATCAAGAGTCTATTCCTATTAGAGAGTCTGATGAAAATGCTTATGTAAGAAAAAGGACCAAAGTGTCGTATAGATAATTTATTGCTTTTAGGATTCAAGAAAGACAAACAGAATTTGGAAACGTTCTAAATCCAAGAAGATTATTTCAACAACTTTTAGTTGATTGTTATTCAATGACTGAGGCACAAAGACTTTCTTTCATTAGAAATAATCAAAGTACTTTGAGATTTAATATTCTTAATGGTTTAGAATAAGCTGTTGACAAGGGCAAAACAGATCGTGCATCTTGTGGAATGCGTATTATATTGCCTTCTTTTATAAGTGGTATGAGATATATATTTAACAATCGTGAAGATGTTATGGCTATTTGCAATAGATTTGGTTACCCAAATTTATTCATGACTGTCACATGCAATTCTTAATGGTCAAAAATACATCATTTTGTATCTATAAGGGGGCTTGTAGCACATAATAGACCAGACATTGCATATCGAGTTTTCCAAATTAAATTAGATCAAATGATGTTTGATTTTAAAAAAGGATCATTCTTTGGGAAAGTCATTGTTAGTACGCAATATTATTCTTTACTATAACTTTTGTGTTAATTTAGTTCTTTTTACATTATATTATCTGATTTCAATTAACTTCAATTTTTTATACATGAATGTACACTATTGAATTCCAAAAGTGAGGACTTCCACATGCTCATATTTTACTGTGGTTATATCCAGATGACAAGTTAGACTTTGTTGATCTAATTGACAGTTGTATCTCTGCTGAATTGCCTGATAAAAACAAGTATCCTCACCTTTATAATGTTGTCTCTGCTTTCATGATATGTGGTCCATGTGGAGCTGCAAACTTTAGTTCGCTTTGCATGAAAGAAGGAAAATGTTCCAAGTTCTTCCCAAAGCATTTTGTAGAAAAAAACCAATTTTGATCAAGAAGGGTATCCAATCAATAAAAGAAGATATACCAAAATAACAACATTAAAGAAAGGAGTAGAACTAGACAACAGGTTTGTTGTTCCTTATAACCCAAAGTTGTTGATGAAATATCAAGCTTATATAAACTTGGAGTTTTGTAATAAGTCAAATTCCATCAAATATTTATTCAAGTATGTTAATAAAAGGACCAGAACGTGTTACAGTTGCTATTTCTTCTAGAGTTGAACATGGTGAAAATATGTTTATTGTGGATGAGATAAAACAGTACTACGATTACAGATATCTTTCTCCATGTGAGTCATTGTGGAGAATATTTGGTTTTAATATTCATAATAGATGGCCACAAGTACAAAGGTTGACTTTCCATCTTCCTAATAAGCAATCAGTCATTTTTTAAGATCATGAAAAGATAGATGATGTTGTTTGCAACAATAAGGAAAAGAAGACAATGCTCTTAACTTGGATGGAAGCAAACAAAATTTATGATAAGGGCAGAAACTTGACATATGGGTAATTTCTGAATCATTTTGTCTATAATAAGGAAAAGCAAGAATGGCTTCCAAGGCAAAAGGGGACAATCAGTAGGCAGACTGCATTTTGTTCTTCCTGAAATAGTGGGATTGTATTGCATAAGGTTTCTGCTAACAGTTAAATAAGGATGTACCTGTTATGAAAGTATAAGAACGATAAATAACCATACTTATAAATCCTTTCAAGATGCATGTTATGCAATGGGTTTATTGTTTGATGATAAGGAATTTATTGATGGTATAAAGAAAGCTGCAGAATTGGCTTCTTGGTAGTATCTAAGAAATCTTTTTGTTACATTGTTGGCCTCAAACTCAATTAGTAGACCAGCATTTGTGTGGGAGCAAACATGACAATATTTATCAGATTGTATTCTTTATAAAAGAAGGATTTTGTTAAACAACAAAGGTAATATTTGTTATTTTTTTATCTCTAATTTTAAATTTTTAATGTTTCATTGCATCTTTAATTTACATGATGTTATTTTTTTTTGGTAGATATAAATATTGAAGAATTTGATATAAAGAATTTATGCTTGATTGAAATAGAAAAATTGCTTCATTAAAATGGAAGATCTTTGAAGGAATTCGATTCAATGTCCCTTCCTAAAGATTGTCTAATAAATCAATTTGAAATCGATTCATGGTAGATGAAATAAATTATAAAAAAGAAGAAATGGTGGTAGAGCATTGCAAGTTATTTTCTTCTCTCACAAAGGAGCAGAAAAAAATATACCATGAAGTCATTGATGCAGTCAACATTGGCAAATGAGGTTTATCTTTTGTCTATGGATATGGAGAATAGGAAAGACGTTTATTTGGAACACTTTGTTTGCTACGCTTTGTTCAAAATGTCAAATTATTCTTAATGTTGCATCAAGTGGAATTGCTTTGCCCCTTCTTCCAGGTGGAAGGATAACTCATTCTAAATTCTCAATCCCAATTCCTTTGACTGAAGAGTCAACCTATATTATTAAACAAGGAAGTTTCAAGCCAGAACTTCTTTGTCATGCAAGTCTTATTATTTGGGATGGAGCATCAATGATAAGTAAATGAGCTTTTGAGGCTTTAGATAGAATTCTTAGAGACATTTTGAGGTTTGAAAATGGTGTTTCAAATGATAAACCGTTTGGAGGTAAAGTTGTGGTTATTAGAGGAGATTTTAGACAAATATTGCCAGTAATTTCAAAAGGTAGTAGAGAAGATATTGTAATGTCAACTATTAATTCTTCAAAGTTGTGAAATCTTTGCAAAGTTCTGACTTTGACTAAGAACATGAGGTTACAAATAGGTTGTTCTACATCAGATTTTGATGAAATGAAGTCATTTTCCGATTGGATAATTAAATTGGTGATGGAGTTCTAGAAAATGATAATGATGGTGAACCTGAGATTGATATCCCAAAGGATCTTCTCATTTTAAATTCCAATAATCATATTGTTAATTTTGTGTATCCTAATTTGATTGATAACATGAAAGATTCCAAATTCTTTCACGACAAGGTAGTTCTTGCTCTAACACTAGAAGTTGTGGAGAAAGTAAACAAATTTATTCTTCCACTGGTACCTGGAGAAGAAAAGCACTATCTAAGTTTAGATTCTATTTTCAATAGCAGATGAAGATGTTGGGATTCAACTAGAATGGTTTACAACTGGACTTTTGAATGAGATTAAGGTTTCAAGTATTCCAAATCACATGTTAACACTTAAAAAATGTGTTTCTGTTATGCTCTTTCGAAATATTGATCAAGTTGTAGGACTTTGTAATAGAACAAGACTAATTGTTGAAGATTTGGGTAAGAATATGATTGGAGCAAGAATTGTAACTGAAAAACAAATTGGAGAGAAGATTTTTATTCTTAAGATGACTTTAATACCATCCAATCCTAGAATTCCATTGAAATTTGAAAGAGGGCGATTTCCTTTAACCATTTGTTTTACAATGACTATCAATAAAAGTCAAGGGCAATCACTCTCTGATGTTGGGTTATATCTTCCAAAGCCTATTTTTATCCATGGCCAACTTTACATTGCTGTTTTAAGAATAAAATCAAGAAATGATTTGAAGATTTTGATTTCTGACAACAATGGTAACCTTTGTTTAACAATAAAGAATATTGTTTACAAAGAAGTCTTCTAGAAGATTTAAATACAAGCTAACAACAAATATGTAAATTTATTGATTAATCTACTTATTAATGCTAAGTAGTTTTAAAAAAATTGCTTTCTTAGTATTTATATTCATTTGTCTTATTGCAGGCTCGTAATGGTCTCAAAACTGCATCATTTTTTTTTATGTAATATCACGTTTCATTTATGTTAAACCATGTTAACATGGACATTATATTTTATAAATGCCAATATTGAATCAATGAATATTACACTTACCTTCTCTTATAATTTTTTTATTATTATATGTTTTATGTACAAAATCTGTATACTTTATTATTTTGTTTCTTTATCCATTTTAATATTGAATAGTATTTATATTTTCTTGTGTATTATACGGGTAAAACACTAGCAATAATTAAAAAGAGAAAATTTTAATAAAGGTCTTTAAGTACTTATGATATTATTTTTTATTAAAAACATAATATGTATAAATTTTTTATAATTTATCGATGAAAACTTAAAAAAATAATTTAAAAATAAAATACATATTATATTTTTATTAAAAAAGAGCATAACAAACACCTAAAATTTTTTACCTAAATCTTTTCCAAATTAAAATCCTTCATTTGAAATGACACCGTGAATTCAATGACATTCACGGATAGTTTTAAAAGACCAATACCCAAAGTATTTGGAAATGACATTCATCGATGCTATGCAATTTAATTATTATTCAATATCCTTCATTTCCTTGATACTCTATCTGCATCAAACAGATCGCACACAATCTAAAAAATCAAAATTGTGAAGAGAATTGAATGGGAAAAATTACAAATACAGAAAACTAAGGGGGAATGGGAAAAAAAGTGTTAAAAGAAAAAACAAACATTGGGGATTTCATTTGTTTTTTGTTTTTTATTTTTAGTTAACATATTTTTATTTAAATTATAAAAGTGTTATTTTATTTTTATTATTTCTTTCACAAAAATTAAAAATTAAAAATAAATTAAATTTTTATAATTATAAATAAAAATATAATTCTGATTTTCTTACATTATTTTTTTTCACATCACTTTTTACATTATTTTTTATATTATTAATTGCATTACTTTCTCTCATTATTTTTTTTCACTTAATTATAATTATTTAAAAATAATATAAAAAGGTGTATTAAAAAATATGTATGAACATTATTTTTCATAAAAATATATCAATTAAAAATAAAAAAATATTAACTAAATATCAAGTAAATCTTGTTTTGAATAGTCCTATGTAATGAGGTGGGTCTTACGTGGGTGAATCAACCGGCAAAGTGGGATCCATCATTTTTTGCAACTTACACGTGTTCTTCCGATCTCAAAATTTCCAAGCGGTACCAATATCCTTGCATTAAATAACATTGCAAATCCGTCACCCAAACAACTCCATCATATACTTTATTTGCTAAACACTCATTCTATGCATTCTAGAAACCCCTTCTCTATAGTTCAACGAGACAGCACTAAATTAAACACGCCCCTGACCCCTGTAATTTTTCTACCCTCATCCATGACTCGGGCAATTTCCTTTCAAATTCTTCCCATCTAATATAATATAGCAATATAATAATACCAAACACAGGCACCGATCATAATAATAATATTAATAATAATATATACATAGAATTTGAAAAAATCTCTCCCTCTGGAATAAACACTAGTTACACAACGCATTCATTGTTGTTCTTCTAGAAGAAACATAACACCAATAGTCTAATACACCGTTATGCAGAGTCTGTATATATAACTGCCATTGCTTAACCTTTTCTCCACAACTTAATACACTTCCCTCAAAATCTGTGTTGCTTTTTGTTTTAAAAAAAAAATGAAACAAAACCAGAAATTACTTGAACCCAAAGTTAGACCCGATTCCCCAAAGGGCACGGGTCATTTCGACTTCGAATTCCCTATGCCCATTTCCAACACCAGCGCGAACCCCACAATTGAAAACGACATCGTCTTCTGCGGCAAAGTTATGATCCGACAAACCGAACCCGGTCTCGTCACTGAAAGAACAAAAAACCCGTTCCTGGTAAGATCCGAGTCTTTCAGGAAACCGAACCCGGTTCGATCCAACGGCGGGTTCTTTGCAGGTCGAGATCAGCGTTCGGGCTCGCTCCGGTTACCGGCGACGGGGGATAGCCAGTTGCTTATGAGGAGAAGCAGTAGCAGTAGGCACTTTAACAGTTTGTTTGGGGTGGTGAAGTTCCCGGTGCAGATGGAGCTGAGTGATATGAAGAAGAGGCAGGAGCGGAGGGAGCCGGCGTCGCTGCCGGAGATTCCGGCGGCCAGAGACGGCGAATTGGTGGCGGCCGGTGCCAGAAAAAGTTTTTGGCAGCTGATCCGGCCGTCAAGGCGTAGGGGTCACCTGTTGAGTTCGACTGCCTTGGCTACGACGTCGCTTGGTTGTGTTCCGCTGATTTGATACAACTTAGACAAAAAAGGCTATATGTTTGGTCTATAACCTTGGCAATTTTATTTTGGCTTTTTAGTTATAGAATTTAATTTTTAGAGAACCTTACTGAGTGACATTTTTGTCTAAATAATTTGATATTTTATTTATTAGTTGGTATATCATATATGTAATTAATAATTTTAATTATTAAGCATTTTAATTATTTAATTTGAAGGTTTTTCCATTATCATTCTTTATTGTGGGGATATTAATGTTTTTTTTATTCACTAATGACAAAATTATTTATCAAATTATTTTTTTTTTTAAATTATTTATCAAATTGTTATTGATTTTATCACGTTGAAATTTTTTATTATTTATCGTTTGACGTAGACTACGTCAGAGAATATAGTGTTATCAATTAGGATACATCAACCCACGTGGATATGCCAATAAGCGTGACGTAATGTAATAACACTACGGGTGATGATGTTTAGATTTGAAAAATGTCACGCGTGTTGGCATTTTTCATTTGGATAAAAAAATAAAAAAAAATGTCACATTGTATATACATGATATTTAATTCTTTCTACATGGATCTATTGAGAAATGACATTTAGAGACACATACAATTTATATATTTATTAAATAAGACATCATAATATTAAGAGATGTCAATTTTAATTAATTTATTTATAAGTTAAATATTTATTTTTAGTCTATAAAATAATCAATGTGAAACTTTGATATTAACAAAATAAAATAATTAAGTAAAATAATAAAATACTTTTATTCAATGTAAAACTTTAATATTACCGATTCAAAGCAACAAAGAAGCTAACACAATCAAATCTGTTACTAGCAATTATCAACTTTTGGGATTTTAGTCCTCTAAACTGTTGGTTACGCTGGATTTGGGTCTCTTGCACAACTGTAGGAATGCAGTTAGAGAAACAAATTTGATTGTCCTATAAACTTCAATATTATTTAGGGTTATGCTATATGTTACGAACAATTTTTCACGAAAATCATTACTAACCAATGTGATTGTTTTCCAACCAACGGATTATAATTAAAAGAAAAAAAAGTGGATTCTAATTAAAAGAAAAAAAAAGTTAAGTAGATTATTTGGCAGAAATCAGCCACGTCATTCATGACTAATTTCATTCTGTAACAATTAACATTTGTGTATTAGTTAAGACTTACTATAAGTCTCACATGCTCTTGATAATTAACATTTGTGTATTAGCCAAAACTTGATAATTGCTAGTTACAGGTTTCATTATGTTAGCTGCTTTGTTTCTTTGCCTTATCAATATCAAAGTCCTACATCGAATAAAAGTACTTTGTTACATTACTTAGTTATTTTATTTTGTTAATATCAAAGTCTCACATCGACTACTTTACAGATCAAAAACAAATATTTATCTTATAAATAAACTAATTGAAATTAATATCTCTTAATATTATGATGTACTCTTTAGTAGACATATAAATTGTATGTATCTCTAGACGTTATTTTTTAAGAGATCCACGTGAAAGGAATTAAATCTCCTGCACATACAATGTGACATTTTTTTTCTCCACGTGAGAAACGCCAATACGATTGGTGTATCTCATGTGAATACGCTAACACGCATGACAATTTTCACTTGTAAATGCTATCACTTGTGATATTACCACGTGAAAAATGCCAAGCTTGTTAGCGTAAACATGGTTGGAACTCCCCTCCCATAGACCTCTTCATGTTTTTGTTAGCAGATGTTTGAGAGACCTCTTTGCCTTGATTAGTGTCTTTTCTAGTTTAGGTTTTCATTTTAGGCTACTAGCCCTTCTTTGTAACCCCAAACCAAAAATATAAAATTACCTCAATTTTTTTTATTCTTTAGTATATCATGTGTAATTAATATTTTTAACTATTAAATATTTTATTTGTTTATTTATGTTCCTATATAGTTAATGATAATTTTAAGCTCCTTCCAAAAAAAATTGATCTCCACTTAGGTGTAATGCGACCATAAACTGAGAGCTACAATTGTCATACCATTGATAACATGCAAAAATAGGGTAGAATAAATCCTATGAAATGAGTCTAATTTTGTAGCCACCATAGTTTCTCATTTCTTTTTCTTTTGATTTCTTAGTTGTCAAACATTTTAACTTAAGGTTTTCTGCAGCACCGTTGTTGCGAGTCTAGGTTTGAGAGACCTCTTTGCCTTGATTAGTGTCTTTTCCTGTTTAGGTTTTCATTTTGGGCTACTAGCCCTTCTTTGTAACCCCAAACAAAAAAATAAAATTGCCTCAATTTTTCTATTCTTTAGTATATCATGTGTAATTAATATTTTTAACTATTAAATGTTTTATTTGTTTATTTATGTTCCTATATAGTTAATGATAATTTTAAGCTCCTTCCAAAAAAAATTGATCTCCACTTAGGTGTAATGGAACCATAAACTGAGAGCTACAATTGTCATACCATTGATAACATGCAAAAATAGGGTAGAATAAATCCGATGAAACGAGTCTAATTTTGTAGCCACCATAGTTTCTCATTTTTTTTTTTTGTTTTCTTTTGATTTCTTAGTCGTCTAACATTTTAACTTAAGGTTTCCTGTGGCACCGTTGTTGCGAGTCTACGATGTTTTTTCGTTAACATTCAATAATTTCAAGTTGAGCAGCATAACATTAACAGCAGTCAACTAGAGTAGACAAAGGGATGTGAGTCTTGGATATGTCGCTCTTAATAGAGAAGAAGTTAAGTTAATGGCTATGATACTTCCATTAAGCTTTTGTTCATTGGTGTCGCCGTTAGTATGAATTAGAAGACTTATAACCACCACAACAAGATTGGAGGAATGATGTTTGGGATTATTTCATTGGATGAACAAAGTTGGTAGCTGAAAAGCAGGCTAGTAATGCCAAAAGGACTGGATTGCTCTTTTCCCTCTTTTGAGCTTACACTTTCGGGTTCGTTTCTCATATTCCACATCATACGTGGAGTATGGGTACTCCATTTTTTTCATCGGTTATAACCAGTTTCAACTCTCTCTTTTTTAATCGAAAAATTACTTTCTGCTAATCGAAAAATCACTCACCCTAGAAAACCATCCATCCACCTTCCATAGCATCCATCCCCTCCCTCTTCTCCTCCCCACTCCTCCTAACCCCACCACCCAATCCATGGTGCTGGCTCGAGGTCCTCCACAACCACCTCTCCTCCACCTCGTCTCCGCTCACCTCCATAGCCCCAATCACCAACCCGAAACCCATAAATCGGACACCACCAACCCAGAACCTCTCAACCACCACTGCTAGCTAAACCCGAATCCCAACCCCCGAGCTCCACCATGCCCCTCATGGTTGGATTTGCAACCACCACCACTGAATCTCAATCGCGCTTCACCTCACCAGCATGCCGAATTTGTGAACTACGTGAACTGATCATCCCCAAAATTAAGCCCCGCTATGCGAATCCAAGTCATCGTCCATTGCGACCAATGAACCTCGACCACTGAATCATGCTGCCTCCGGCGAGTCACACATCATCGTCGCTCCATCATGGAATCTTCAACTTCTGCCTCTTTGTGTGTTTATGGCTTTATGTGTTAACCTACAACTCTATTTTTTTTGCTTGTTATTGTTATCGTTGAGCATGAAGGTTGCAAGGTGGAACTCGAGGTTGGGACCAGGATCTATGCGTGGAGGGTAGTCATATCTAAGGTAATGGTGGCTTATGGTGGCTCACTGGACTCAGGGTAAGGGTGGTGGTGCTTGATGCAGGTTAAGGTGTGTGTAGAGCCGTCAAAATGGGCTAAGCCATATGAGCCTAATCGAATAGCCCAACAAAATGGGTAGACTAAGCTAGCAAAATACTGGTCCGAAACTAAAAATAGTCTGAATGAGTTGAGCTCAAATAGGTCGAGTTGGGCCAGTCCGATAACATTACATAGAGGTGGGCTAGGTTTACAAAATACTGGCCCAAAACTCACATAGCCCAAGCTGGCCCGGCCTGAGCTGGCCCAGCCCGAACCAATCGGCCTGGCCCATTTTGATAACTATAAGTGTGTGTTGGTCTGTGCGAGGAGGGTGTAATACCCTGAATCACATGTTAGACTGGTAAATGATTACAAAATGTAGCATTTGACTTGTTTAACATGCCTGTGAAGTTTTGTGACAAATTGAGTTCGTTTAAGCACTTAGTTGTAATATAGAAATTGAAAAGTAGTTTAAAATGACTTAGATAATGACTTTAAAGGTAAACTTGAGGGAAATAAACATAGAGGGTTTGTTTCTTGGTCACAAATGAGCTAAGTAAAATGTAGTTAAAGTTTCAAGAGAATCTGAGTTAGTTTGATATTTTTCGGCATACTAGTTGTGCTTTTAATGCTGGATTAACTACCAGCAGATATTGAAAAAGAGAATATAGGTGAAACAATAATTTAGATGAATCTTATGATTTATTCTAAATTTGTTGGAAGCTGAAAAACTTGAATTAGCATAATTCGTGTGTTCTTAGCAGATAAGGATGTTCTAGCAAAATATTCTAAGGGACATGATGGTCATTCTCTCATTTTTCTCTTTCACGTTAAAGGCAGCAAAAGCTACAAAGAAAGAAAGAAAAACAGAGAAGAAGAAAATGAAGGAAGAGAAGAGATAAAAGAGAAAAAAGGAAGAAAAAGGAGAAGTAAGAGAGGAAGATAAAGGTTCAAGTTTCAAGATCTTCATCTTCTTCAAAAGGTAGGGGTTCTATGCTCATCTTCATCTCTTTTCTCTATTTTCACCATAGATGCACTTAAGGTGCATGATAGGTCAAATTGAGTTTTTGAGGTGTTTGATGTGTTTAGATTGCATGACTGAGTTTCTTTGGTCTTTTATGACTTGTTCATAACATTAATAGAATTTAGAAACTTTGATCATCTTATTTGGTCCTTTGAAATCTAGGGTTAGGTCACCCTATAGGTGATTTTGGTGTTTTAATCTAAATTAAGAGGTTTAAATTTGTGATTGACGATTCCTATATGTTTAAGAATTGATAAGGAGCTTAGAATCACTTAGAAAACCAGTTTAGAATGGCCAAAATCCAAGAGAAAAAACTAATAGAATAGTAACATGGTTCTGTAGAAGCTACTACAATACTTCTAGTTGAGTGACACGGCCCGTGTCCTAAGACACCCGAAGGGGGTGTCCCTCTCTGCCAGTGAAATTCATGAACAGTGTTCACAGAGCAAGACAATGGGGTCCTGTAATCAGATACAGACCGTGTCCGAAGACACCGGGGGCCCCCTGTAATCTGACATGGCCCGTGTTTGAGGCCAAAATCTTCAAAAATATCATTTTTTTTATGTTTTGAAGCTATGGAATAGATAGGATCATTAGTATATGTTTCCTAAAGTGTGTTAAGACACAAATAAGGATATTTTCAAGAAGAAAATTATCACCTAGAATATATGAGAAATCTTAAGCCTTTGAGCATTCAAAAGAGAATGATTGCTCTAGGTAATGACATAGTACCCTAGGCAACCTAGTGTTGCATTAGATATCACTCAAGATGTGATGAGATAGTGCATTAGATACGAGTATACTAGGATGAATTGTAGGATTCACTCTATTAATAATAAAGAAGGTATGAGCCTTAGGATATCCAAGAGTAGTGGATTACCTTGGGAAGGTACCTAGAACCTTAAACAACAAAGAGTTATAAGTAAGAACCACTCTTGTGTTAAATCTAATTGAATGTAGATAATTTTGTATATTTAGTTTCAAAGAGGGAATGTTATGTACTAAGTTTCTAGTTAAATGGGACTTTGTGCATTGTAGAATACATAATAGGATGAATGTTGACTTATAGATTTGTCATGTTCATTAAGTATGCAAAGTTATAGTGAAATGCTAATTTGTTTCCTTAAGTAAGGTTGAATGAGGCATTAGCTACGATAGGCTCTTTCACTAGGATGAGTTAAGTTTATAGAAAAGTTAAGATGGTGTTTATGTAAGAGATAAACATAACACTACACTTTTTACACACTAGTTAGTTAATCTAGCTTGTATGTGAAAGTTATGAGAACCTTTGTGCAACCAAGAGTAATGGTTTGCTATAAGTGAGTATCTAACACTTCAGCAACATAGTGTTGCATAGGATTCACTTAAGAGTTATAAGTGATGAGGTTGTCTTTAGATATAAGTATGTATGTATGTAAATGGAAATGATTTAGTAGTATTGATCTTAGTGAGTATCCTTTGATAGCATTCATGGAGGCCAAGGAAAATTGAATGGTTTTCGAAAGACTCTTTTGAGTAAAGATATAACCTTGATATTTCGATAGTGACAAGGTCAAATGAGATAAGTAGGGGTCCATAAGGTTCTTCGAAATCAGGATTTAGACTGAACTTCTAATGTGTTAGGATACATGTGAAGTGAGGAGATACCTCTCTCACCATGGGATAATATACTGAACTAGTTTCCAATGAACTTCTTAGTTTTCAAAATAAACCCTTGCATGTGTTTCAAAGAAAAACATTGCACGAATATATATTTAGGATATTCCTTAAGCACAATCATATTGCATATCATTTGCATTACATTTACAGATAGTTGTATGGGCATTATCAGTCACTGTTGGTATTTACAATTGTATGAGCAGTTGTTTATATCTAATGGTATGTATGCTTTTAGTTTTAGATCACACTAATTGGTAGTGTGTTGTTATGAGAAAAGTGGAGGAAACTCCTATGATAGTAATTATAGCAATTGTTATATTTGTTATACAATGTTATAACTAGTTGGTATTAGAATTACTTTTATTGAGAATTGTAATTCTCACCCCAGTTGTTCTTCCATGTAAATCTAGGTAAAGACCCTATTAAGGGAACAAAGATGAAGCATGAAGACTAGTATAGTTTTTATATGCTTTAGTAGATAAAGCTTATGTATAAGTTTATATTTGTTTTGTATGTTTTAAGTAGTATGTATTACAATATGCCCTTTTATGGCAAGTGTTGTATATATATATATATGAGTTTAAGTTTTTTCGCATTCTCTCAAGACTTTCTATAATTACTTAGTTATGATTATGAATATATGTTAATATGTAGTATGTAGTAGTGACGTCTCTAGTACTGGTTATCTTTAGATATCTCTGTATATCTAGGATATATCCAGATATATGTATTAGGATATTACAGAGGGGGCAACAGTTTGTGGCAGAGTAGGGTGGCTCCAGCGATGATGGATGACGATTGATGGGTGAGGGGTAGTGTTTGCAGGCCTGGGTGAAGGAAGCTGTGGCTTTTGCCGGTTTGGGTCGGGACTCTAGCTAGGGGTGGGCATGGTTTGGTTCAGCATGAAAAATCGAACTGATCCGAATCGAATATATAATGTGGTTCAATTTGAAAATCGAACTTGTTTTCTTTTGGAGCCGAACCAGTTTTGGTTCGGTGAATTGGTTTGGAACCGGTTCAGAACCAGTTTGGGTTTAGAATCGGTTCAAAATCGATTTGGGTTTCAAAACTGGTTCAAAATCGGTTTGGGTTTCAAAATTGGTTCAAAACCGATTTGTGTTTCAAAAAACCAATTTAGAAAACTAGTTGAAAATTCAGTTCAGAACTGATTTTTTCATAAAACCAGTATAGAAGACTGGTTTTAAAATTAGTTCCACATCTCTTCATAAGCAAACTAGTTCAAAAAATTGGTTAAAAAACTCATTCATAAGTCAAATCCATAGTTTTTTTGCATGGAACCAGTTCAATAACCATTAAAATGAAAGAAATGGTTGTTTTGAATAAATTCATGAGCTCTGGTTCTACTGCAGAGAGGGATAATGCATGGAGCATAGCAAAGCTAACTAATTAAAGCCAAGAGCTTATTTGCTGTTGCAATTAAACTCAATTAACTAATTAGAATGGCATTAAAAAAATTGATCCAATCTCATTTAAAAAAATAAAATAAATTTTAATAATTTTAATCTAGAGACATTATAATTTGTAGACTAAAATCAAGAGAAAAAGAATCATGATGTTATCAAACAAAGCTGAAATAAGGAATTCAATCAAAGTTAACAACAACAATGAGCACAGAAAGTCATGAGTTAAATCACTGAACAAGAAATATCATTCAAATGCTTATGCCCCATGTTTCATTCCATTCAAAGTTCACATATTTTTCTAGTCAGGGTGAAGGCAACATCAGTCATTGTTGAACAACGAAAGACTTCACTAGATGAGAAAGGAACAAATATAAGTCAATCTCAATAGTTAGTAAAAACATCACACAACATGAATTTCAAAACCATTACTTACTTATCGACTGAAGGTTTTTATTAAGCGTTTGCAGGTCATTAGCAACCACCTCAAACAAATGAGTCGGGGAAATTGGGGCTTTTGAATAACTTTTCAAGTCCAATCCAATAAGGCCTTGAATTGCTAGAGTGGCCCCTATGCAAAAACCAAACCAAAACTTTTAATGCCTATCCCTAGTACTTCCACTGCTATAACCAATCCCAATGTTTATTCATTCAAACTAGTAACATCAAGAAGCAACTTTACTACTATGATGAAACCTGAAATGGTTCTTCTGTTGCAATAATCAACCAAAGCTTTAAAATATGATGAAAAATTGAGTGCAACACAAACAAGAAAGCAAAAGACATTATTACCTAAATTGAAGCTTGTAGGTTGTTAAACAGAATAATAGTTTCACTATCCTGCGATCATGAATTTGCTCCACCAGCATTCCCATCAGTGGGCATTGGATTTCAATCACCCAAAAAATAAAAAAAGAGTACAATCAAATATGATGAAAGGCAATTCACTATTTATACCTTTCAATTACAAGGTACATTACTTTGAGTTTGGATAGAATGAAGCCAAAATAACTTGATCGAACAGATATCCAAACTATCAAAAGTTAGTAAATTAGACAAAGAAAACAGGCATGAGAATTAGCCAAACCTTAGATTTGGTGCTTCATATCTTGCAAGACGAACAGATAATTGATGTGGAATTGGCAAGTGTACCAATTGACAAAAGTAATAAAGAGTGAGTAAATTATCGTTCCCACAAGGATTATGTTATCAATTACTAAGTTCACTAAATCGATACTATTCAAGCTATTGAAAAGAGAGTTAGTAAAAATAATAAAAAAAAGAATAAACAAAAATAAGAAAAAGCCAAATTTAATTAATTTGATTAAGTTGGACAACAATGATATGAAAAAGGTTAGGGGTCAGATTTCACTTAAACTCTTTAAATGCAAAGTCAAATATTAGTTTAATCAAGTCCTATTCTAATGATTCATGGTCAATTCCCAAAATTAATCAATATCCAATCCCTTGGTATATTAATCGTCTTACACTGTTTAGAATTAACTAATCCCTTAGTCTAATCCTAAATAGAAAGACATTATCAAGAACAAGGAAATTAAAAGAAAGACCATATAATCCACAACGTCTATTCCTAGCAATTGCATAAATTATGGTGTTTCTCACAAGTTCTAGGTTCATGCAAATTTTTCTAAATCATACATCAACCCAAAAATCATTCCCAAATTGGTCAGATTTAGAAAAACATAAAGAAAAGAGATAAACACATAAATCATGATATGAAAACATTGATTAAACCCATAAAAGAATTTACATCATCCAAGAACAAGATTCATCACCCCCCTAACAAAGGGAAATTAGTTACACATAAAGTAAGAAGAAAACAAAGGGAAGAATATGACAAACTCCATAGTAAAAAGATGGAAAGGTTGAAAAAAATTTCTAATCGTCAAGCCTAATTGCACCCACACCACATTAGGGTTTGTGCCTCTTGACGACTGCTACGTTTTGTCTAAGTGTGTGTTGAAATTAGTGTAACTTATGTATTTATAGTGAAAATAACATAATAGGTTGCGTCTAGCGCTCAGGCGCTTTGTTTCCAGCTCCTAGGTGCTGACACTCTTTCCAGAAATTCTGGTACGTAATGCGCGACTGGGTGCTGGAGCACCAACATGCAAATTCAGCTTTGTCTCGCACAATCGTCTAGTCTTCTTCCATGTATAATTACCTATCAAAAACACATAAAAATACACATTAAAACATAATTTAGAATAACTAAAAACAAAATAAAATTAAGAACAAACTCAATCAAAAAGATTAAAAGAGAATGAAAATCTAAGACTTTGAACCGTAAAAATATGAATTTTTGTAGCTTCATCACTCTCTCAAACTTAAGCTTTTGCTTATCCTTAAGTAAAAAGAAAAACAAAAATAACATAAAAAGGACTAAACAAATAAAAACTCAAAACATATAGACTCAAATACGGTAATACCAATTATCAAAAATCATTCATATCCTTAGAAATTGCTTCACAATCTAATTTCAAAGTGTCATACACGAACAATCCAATTATCACATCGTCTCTCACATACAACTCTCATGCACAAATCACTTCCCAAAAACATGAATGAAAGACCTAATCTCCTCATAAAGTACAAACTCAGATAGGTTCATAAAACTACAAGTGCACATCAAACTCACATCAATAGAATTGTTCTTCATCTCTCTCTCCACTAATGTAAACAACACACAACCAAGGATCAAAATGGACTTTTTAAAGCTTGTAATGTAAGGCTAAGGGTATGGGTTAAGAAAGAAGTGGTAGGAAAATGAAAACAAAAGTTGAGATGCAAAATCATGCAAATTTCACAATCCAAGCCATAGAATGTAAAGCAAGTACAAAACAGAGTATAAGAATCAACACAATATTTACTTTTTTTTTTCCTTTTTTTTTCTTTTTCAACAACCTCCACTCCCAAACTTATTTCTTTACGATAGTTTAGGTGGACTTTCTCTTCTTCTTTTTTTTTAATTGTTTTCTTTGAAATTTTTTAGCTCCACAAAACTTTATGCAAAAAAATAATGAAGACTTGAATAATAAAATAATATAAAATATGCACTCAACAAAGGTTATGTAAGAGAGAAAATTTTTATTTTCATTTTTATAGGTATGGGAAAGGAAAATGTGGGTAAAAGAAAAGAAATAGAGGCTAAACAATAACAAGACTGTAAAAGAGACCTAGGAATATACTGTGTATATAAGTTGGTTTGAAAGGCTCAAACGGTCCAAAGAAAACCTTTATCATTTCCTTAATCATGCAATGCCTAGGATTTTACCTCAAGAGAGAATCAAACAACTTCTAAATGTAAATCATCCACACACATGCAATCCCATAAACTTTCTCTAAGCTTGACATGCAATTAAATTCTAAGGTCTATCAATCATAAAGATGGGAAGACCATCTATACACAATTGAAATAATAAAGATAAATGCAACTCATGGATTCTCATATGATATCCCAAGAAAATAAATCAAACCACAATTCAAACAATCATTAGATATTCAATTCAACACACCGGCATGCATAGTTTCAACACAAAGACTAAAAACACAAAATGGGTAATGATAACAAAATAAAAATAAATGTGAAAATAAAATATTAAAGAAAGGAAAATAAAAATTATTTTTGGTGGTCGACAGCTATATACATTCTCCTACAAAAGCTCCAAACTCAGGGAGGCACTTAAGCCGACTCAATATTAGCTAACTACAAAATAAAAATAGAAAAAATATTAGTAAACAAGAAAAAAAATGAAATAAAAGCAAAAAAAAAAGACTAAATAAACAAATAACAAAATAAAGAGTGAAGGAAAAGAAAGAAAATTTGGGTTGCCTCCTAAAAAGTACTTGTTTAACGTCATTAACTTGATATTGCCTTTTTAACTCATCAATGTGGCTTGAAGCAAGAGAAGTAAGATGACACATTTCTTTTGTCAGATCTTTGCTTCCATACTCATCCACTAGCTTTGGAATCAATATGCAATAAATCAGTGGAAGCTGGAGGATCTTTTTCAATAGCAGCAATTTTTGAAAGAGGAGTACCTTTCTCCCTTTCATCAATCATCTTAGAAGTGAGAAGATCAACATTGATTGATGATAAAGTGCTCTTACTACAAATCCTGTAGAAGCTTATCTTGAATGCATTTGACTGGGGCATAGAGATCTGATGTCGGTACAAATTTATCAAAAACATTAATAGTCACCTGATCTCCATCTACCCTCAAAATGAGCTCTCCTTTAGGTACATCAATTAATGCTCATAAAGTAGCCAAGAATGGTCTTCCAAGAATCAAAGGAATATCAACATCCTCATCCATATCTAGAATTACAAAATCAGCTAGGAAAATAAATTTGTCCACCTTTACTAATAAATCTTCAACTATACCATATGGATATTTAATTGACCGATCAGCTAATTGAAGAGACATTGTAGTTGGCTTCACTTTATCAATCCCAAGCTTGCGAAGAATTGACAATAGCATTAAATTGATGCTAGCTCCTAAATCATATAGAGCTTTCTCAGTGGTCAACTCACTAATAGTGCACAGAATGGTGAAACTACCTGGATCTTTCAATTTAGGTGGAAATTTCCTCTGAATTATAGCACTGCATTCTTCAATAAGTGCTACAGTTTCATCTTCCTTGAGTTTCCTCTTCTTTAAGAGCAAATCTTTTATGAACTTTGCATAAGAGGACATCTGCTCAAGTGCTTCAGTAAAAGGAAAATTTATTTGTAACTTATTGAAGGCATCTAAGAATTTTAAGAATTACCTCTCTTGATTCTCCTTCTTTAACCTTTGAGGAAACGGAAGTCTAGCATACAATGAAGGGTCAATTGCCATATTCTGCTCACATTCCTTGTTTTCCCTCTGCCATTTTGGTTGCTCCTCTTTAGCTTTTTCATTACAACACTATTGAGTTGAGACATCCGCAACAGGAATATCAATTTTTTCAATTCTTGATGAATCAAGTGCTTCTTTAACTTGTCCTTCCAAAGTCTTACCACTTCTCAGTGTAATTGCATGACATTGCTCTTTTGGATTAACTACAATATCACTTGGTAAGGTACTTGGAGGTCTTTCTTGAAGTTGTTTCACTATCTGCCTAACTTGATTCTCTAAATTTCTAATAACAGCTCCTTGATTCTGAAAAATTACCTTTGTTTCCTCCATAAAAGTAGAAGTCTGTTGCACAAAAGTAGATGTGTGTATAGAAAGTTTCTCAAGTGCAATATCAAGAGGAGACTTCTTCTTTGGTTGAGGATTCAATGGCACCATTTGATTGCTCCAAGAAAAATTAGGGATAATTCTTCCACCCTAGATTATATGTATTTGAAAATAGAGTACCTTGGGGTCTGGAAGGATTACCCATATAATTGACTTGCTCTTGAGAATTGAAACCAAAATTTCTTGCCTCGCATCCACCATTAGCATGGTTACCTCCACAGAAATCACAAATTAACACTTAGTGGTTCATAGAATTTACCTGCATACTCTCAACTCGTTTGGTGAGGTTGGCTAATTGCTGCGAAATACTTTTGTTTTGAGCAAGTAAGGCATCGAGAGTGTCAAGCTCCATAACTCCTTGTTTAACTACTGCTTTCCCACTAGCCAACTGATATTCATTGGTCGTCATGGTCTCAAATAGTTCTTAAGCCTCTTTAGGAGTCTTAGTATTCAGAGATCCGTCTGCAGATGCATCCACCATAGCCCTGGTAGGATGATTTAAACCATTATAGAAAATTTGCACCTACTACCAAACCTCAAATGCATGGTGAAGACATCTCCTTAATAGCTCCTTAAATCTCTTCCAAGATTTATATAACGACTCCCCGTGATTTTGAGTGAAACAAGCTATTTCACCCCTCATCTTCACAAACACTGATGGAGGGAAGTATCAAGTCAAGAATTTGCTAACCAGGTCCTCCCAAGTAGAGATGCTCCCTTGTGGCTGGACTTGTAGCCAGCTCCTTGCTTTGTCTATTAGATAAAATGGGAACAACTGTAATCTAATGGCATCATCAGTTACGCCATTATACTTAATAGTATAGTAGAGCTGTAAGAAATTTGCAATGTGCAAGTTTGGATCTTCTACCTGTCCTCCCCCAAACTGATTCTGTTGCACCAGTTGTAGAAGAGCCGGTTTAATCTCAAAGTTATTGGCTTGAATAGCAAGACGCACTATATTGGTAGAAACATTTTCAGCAGATGGAGTAGCATAGTCACCCAATGTGCGTCTTCGCTCTGTAGTTACAACTACTTCTGCCATCTTTTCTTCTGCAATTCTTTTTCTTTTTCTAGCTGCTTTCTTGTTTGCTCTTGCTGTTCTTTCTATCTCCGGTTCAAAAAGTAATTCTTCTGACTCCAAAGAACCTTACATAAACAAACAAACAAGCAACCTAGAGTGAAATAAAGAAAAGAAATTAAAAATAAAAATAAAAATAAAAATAAATAAAAATTAATGACTAATAAAAATAAACAAAGAAAACAAAGAAATAAAAGAAACAAATTTAAAGAGAATTAAAATTAAAAAAATTAAAAAAAAATAAATGCTTAAATTAGTGTCTTTTCAACTACTATTTAATATTGAAAACAATAATTTCTGACAATGACGCCAAAAACTTTATGTAAAATTGGCAAGTGCACCAAATCGACAAAAGTAATAAAGAATGAGTAAAGTATCGTTCCTATGAGGATTATGTTATCAATTACTAAGTTCGCCAAATCGACACTATTCAAGCTATCGAAAAGAGAGTTGGTAAAAATAATAAAAAGAAAAAATAAACAAAAATAACAAAAGCCAAATTTAATTAATTGGGTTGAGTTGGAAAACAATGATATGAAAAGGTTAGGGGTCAGATTTCACTTGAGCTCTTTAAATGCAAAGTCAAATATTGGTTTAATCAAGTCTTATTTTAATGATTCATGGTCAATTCTTAAAATTAATCAATATCCAATCCCTTGGTATATTAATCATGTTACACTGTTTAGAATTAACTAATCCCTTAGTCTAATCCTAAATAGAAATGCATTATCAAGAATAAGAGAATTAAAAGAAAGACCACATAACCCACAATGTCTTTTTCTAGCGATTATAGAAATTATGGTGTTTATAACAAGTTCTAAGTTCATGCAAAATTTTCTAAATCATACATTAACCCAAAAATCATTCTCAAATTGGCCAGATTTAGAAAAGCATTAAGAAAAGAGATAAATACATAAATCATGAAATAGAAATATTGATTAAACCCATAAAAGAATTTACATCATCCAAGAATAAGATCCATCATCCCCCTAACAAAGGGAAATTAGTTACACATGGAAAAAGAAGAACACAAAGGGAAGAATATGACAAACTCCATTATAGAAAGATGGAAATGTTGAAGAAATTTTCTAATCTTCAAGCCTAATTGTGCTCACACCATATTAGGGTTTGTTTCTCTTGATGGCTACTGCGTTTTGTCTAAGTGTGTGTTGAAATTAGCGTAACTTATGTATTTATAATGAAAATAATGTGACAGGTTATGCTTCTAGCGCTCAGGCGCTTTGTTTCCAGCTCCTAGACGCTGACGCTCTTTCTAGAAATTCTAATATGTAACGCGTGCTCAGGCGCTGCCTAGGCACTGAACAACCAGAAATAAAATTCCTCCTCTACCTTAGGCGCTGGCTTTCCAGCGTCTAGACGCTAGACTACTAGAATGCAAATTTAGCTCTGTCTCGTACAATCATCCAATCTTCTTCCATGCATAATTTTCTATCAAAAACACATAAAAATACACAATTAAAACATAATTTAGAATAACTAAAAATAAAATAAAATTAAGAACAAACTCATTAAAAAGATTAAAAGAGAATGAAAACTCAAGACTTTGAGCCATAAAAATATGAATTTTTGCTGGTTCATCAATAACTTGATTTTTGTACTAGATAGCCATGGATCACCTGACATGTGAATCACTTTTGTTATTGTCAACTCCTTGATAATAATAGTAAACAACACTAATGGTGAGTTGTGAGGAAAAGGGATATCCTTAGGTTAGTGATATGTTTAGATAATAATCATATTTGTTGGTTATGAATTTAATTTTCAAAGATAATGATGAAAATAAATTGTAGGACACAGTACATGTTGAAGTGTTTGCTTAAGTATTATTATGACCAATAAGAGAATAGATAATAGAGAAGTCGTTGACACTTCAAATAACTACATATAACCTACTAATTTTTTTAGGCTAAGCTGAAAGTAGATTAATTAATCCTTTTATTAGCATAGAGAAGCCTTTTTAGCATGTCACAATGTCCAAGTGCCCATGTGCTTAAACTGTGTGTGTAGCATGCACATCTATGCACTTGTAAGCCACTGAAGAGACAGTCATCAAAGTAATATATCAATGTACCTTCCTAGTGTTATTAAGTGAAAGTTCTTTCAAGGACTCTCCAGTGATCTCCATAAATGTAGCGATTGCTTCATCACTATAGTGAAGAAAAAAGTTATGTTAATTTATCCATAAATGCATCAATGGAGCTTAACTTTTGATGCAGGAATACATATTATCACAGAAGCAAAGACAATTATCCTATTAAAAAGCTAGAAACTTCTATAAGTGAGTCACATCTTGCAAAGAGCAGGTTGATCACAGACAAGTAAGTAGCAAAAACAATATATGGAAGTATAATGAAACACAAAGGAAATTACAGATTATATATACACATTATATTGTTAGAATGAAAACCAATCAAGATGATTATAAGTAAACTAGATCTTATTTCTGTATAGGCATATTTCTGTATGATTAAAAATAAGGATGTCTGCGGGTTGGGTTGGGTGGGTTAAGCAGTATTTTTGAACCCGACCCGCTCACTAGAGCAGTGGGTTGAGTTGGGTTAGATTGGGTCAAATATATTTTTTCGCTCAACCCGACTCGCTCAATAGTGGGTTGGGTTGGGTCGAACTTGTGGTTCTAAAGTGTTTTTTTTTTTTAAATTTCCTAAAAGAAAAAGTCAAAATACAAAATCTAATAAATTAGTACCATAAGTCTCAATCTCAAATAAACTAAACACCATAAGTCAATAAGTGCATAACAAACTAGCAACTAACAAGTCTTACTAAGTCTGGAATAAATTAAATAAAGTTAGTCATAACTCAAATAACAAATTAGTCTCAAACACATACAATTGCATAATATCTCTGTGAACAATTTGTCTAGAAGGAACCTGCAATTGATGTTGCATAACTTGAGCAACACTTTTAAAGCCTTCATTTTCATCAAATTTAAATGGAAGCTCATCAATGATAATCATTTTAGCAAGTGCAATCATATACTCCAAGCTTGCTTTTCTTTTTCTTCAACGATATTACATTCATCGTTTGCCTAACTTTGCTCGTACCCATAGCTCTGCTGCCCGCTCTGGTCCCTGTAACTTCCTTGCCTGTACAGTGCAGTTGTACTATACCCAGCTACACTGTATCTAGCTGCACTCTCTCTTATGTTCTAGATTTACATGAAAAGAGCAAAGGAAGAAGGCTTACCTGCTGGCTACGTGGTGCAGAAAACTGAAAAAGCCGCAAGAGGGAAGAAGCATGCGTGGCTGTGTGGTGGCGTGACTAGTTCCAGAGAATGGCTAAGAGATCGAGTGGGAGAAGAAGAATGGTCACAGATTCACAGCAATAGTGCAATCGCTAGGATTGAGAAATCGGGTGGGAAAAGAAGCAATGGTCACTAACTCAAGGTGCAAACGATGGGATCTTAGGAGAACGGTTGTACTGCGAAGAACTAGTTACAAAGACTAATTGCAGAGAAGAGAGAACTACTAGCTGCTCTGGGGCCAGTGGAGAGGGAGTAGATAGACAGGATTTTTATGTCTTTTTCTCTTCTCACTTTGGCCTCTATTTATTAGCGTATTTATATGGTCTAACGTTGTTTCTAGCTATATTAGAGAGGATATTTACAAACCTTAAAGACATTTTTCAAGCAAAATGCACACTCTGTCTGGGCTACTTAAAAAAAAAAGTGGGTGGGTTAGGTTGGAAGTGTTTCAACTCGTAACCCGACTCACACACTGTGGGTTGAAGCATTTTTCAACCTGACCCAACCCACATTTTATGGGTTGAGTTGGGTCGAAACTTGCGAGTTCATGGGTCGACTGGACCTGCTAGACACCCCTAGTTACTCCCTTCGCTTCTCCACGCATGGACACATTGGCCTGTGCATAAAAACCAAATGAACCAAACCTACCCATGAACCAAACTGAATCATTTTCAAAATAACTTGACCCAGTTTTATTTTATAAAAAATTGAACCGGTTTGCTTTTATAAAATGGTTCGATTGACCTTTTTTTATTCCAATTCAGATAACCACATTATCATCAAATCGATCTACTTTTCAATTTCACGTCTTAGAAAACTTATGAAACCATATCTCATCTCACTTTCCATTTCCACTGAGATTTCAAAAATTAATCTCCAAGCTTATGAACCCTAACCCCAAATCGAGCACCACAACTACCTTCATTGGCGACATCTTCAGGCTTCTGCGCGGTGAGATGAAATTGTTGTGTTGTACATTGTTCCTCGCTTGCAATTATGATGAAATCGCTGCATGGTGACTAGTGAGAGAAGTGTTTGTGTCATTGATTGGCTTCTGCTGTAGTGTTGCGTCTTCATCTAGTGAGAGCCCTTGATCTACATTTTTATTGATTTCCTTCTTCAACGTGAACCCTTGAATTTTTTTTTGAATATCATATTTTCACTTTTGATTTTCGTGGTCACCTTGAGCAAAAGCTGTAATTGTTGTTGAAGCTTGGTCTCTATATCATCAGACATCAGTACCTAATTCTTAGGATAATGGTGTATTGGACCGAGTTTGTATTAAGACATGTTATTGCTAATGGATGAAATGGATAATTATTCGTCATTATGCATGGCTAAGATTTGCTTTTGTTTAGTACTTTCAATACTCTTCTCATTATCATGTCTGGCTATTAAGCATCATAACTGTTGTGAAATTATCCCGACTACATGTGGTGAAAATTTAGAATTTCAATAGTGGAGCGACAGCTTTGAGCTGTTCAGCTTCTTGTAAGGATTTATATGGAACTCGGTGCATTGGTTTGTATGGAAAAATATGATCATGAAAGTCTGTAAGTTTTTCCTTTCCTTTCCTTTTTTTTTCTCCTTTTTTCTACCTTTTTAATCCAAGGGTTCCAATCTCGCCAGAGAACACGAAATAGAGAAAGAAAAATAAGGAAACTTGGTTAGAGTCAAAACAAGGAAGAAGCGTGTATTAGGACAAGGGAGAAGAGGAAGAAAAGAGATGGGTTTTCAGGTTTCTACCTTCTCTGTAGGTGATGACCCGCGGCTATGGAGGAAATAGAGAACCCTGGTGGCTGTAGCTTTTCAAGAAGGTGACTCTTCACATGGAAAGTTCTCTCTCTCTCTCTCTCTCTTTGTATCTCAGGGTCACGTTGAGTGTTTGATGGGAAAGGGATGAGTGAGGGTTTTTGTATGGAGCAGAAAGCTTAGGAGAAGGGGTAACTTTGGAGAACTGGTTACTCGGTTGACATGCAACCTCATGGCTCTTGGTGAGAGCAAGGGAGGCGTGGTGGCCATCAAAGGTGTAGGTGGCCGAAACCTCCACCAAGCCCTCATTTTTTTTCAGGTTTGATAAGGAGGGAGACCAACTTCGGATTCTCCAAGGACTTCGCTTGAAATCCTTACTTCCAGAAACGGATTCTATGGATTTTGTGACACCCAACCCCTTCTCTCTCCCTTTTCTTATATTTTCTATTTGAATTTTTCATGTGTAGGGATGCATGGCCGAAAATAGGGTTTATATGAGTTTTGTAATTAATTTGAACTATGGACTGTTGAATTATGATTTTCCCCCCTCCCCCTCTCAGTTTCGTGGTTCCCTTGTCAAAAGGGAAGGACTTTCATTTTGCTTACAGTGGGTGGAAACTAACCATATGATAATCTTTGTGAGTTTTTGTTTTCTGTTTATACTATATGACCATCATGAAAATCGAAATTTTATGTGTATGAAGCTGGGTTATTTTTCTGTTTATACTATATGACCATCATGAAAACCGAAATTTTATGTGTATGAAGCTGGGCTATAATCTGGATTTTTCTGGGGATCTATGAAGGTGTTTGATGTTCCTTGATTTAGGTATGAAACCATAGTGCATTTCTCATTTTCTGTTTGTTATTTTCTTGGTTGATGTCAATTCGGCAATGGTGTTGACGAAATGAGGAAAAATCATGTGATTCTTCGATTTCTGTTTTCGTTAATTAGGTTGCTGTTTTTAATTATCAAATTCATTTTCTTGGTGATCCATGCCTCTTTGTTGTTGCTTAAGTTTCTGCTTAATCTACCAAATTGATCTTTTGAATTTTTACTTTGAAAATCATCTTGTCATGATCAAGTTTATGTTTAAATGGTCTATAGCATTCTTGAGAATTAAAATCCTAAGCCTTCATATCATTTTTAGTTATTGTTTTAATTGGAAACATGTAATTCCCTAAGGTTTGTTCTGAAAGTATTTGATCATAGTTGCTGTTTTAAATCTACACATGATTCTCTAAGATTTTCTTATTTATGGCATTTTGTTCGAATTACTGTTGGAATAAATTGCATGATTCTGATTTTATTGTAATTCCAAGTTGCTGATTAACTAGTTTAAGTAAACTAGAATTTTGTTTTGATCCTCTTGATTCTGATTTTTATTTGCTGTATTGAACAGTTTAGTGGTATTCTATTTTGATTCTGATTTTTATTTCATATTGTTGTTTTGGTTAGCTATGATCCGATCCATGGAGGTGATGCTATTATTTTGCATGTTCGAATATAGTTATTGTTTTAAATGTGATCTTCCATTTTATCTTATATAAGGTTGCTGTTTTGAATGGTGATAATTTACTGTTAAATCTATCCAAGTTAAAAACAGTAACTAATAGTTTATCTTGAAAAGATTTTGTTTTTTTTAATTCCTATCATAATCTTTTGGGATAAAAAATTAAGGAAACAAAACCATGTTGTTTTTCAAAAAATCCGTCAACCACTTTGAGTTAAGTGATATCACGGTTGGGAAACCAACATGCTCCTTGTAATTCGGTTTTCATGGGAAAAAATATGTTTTAAGTTAATTTAAAACAGAATTTTTGTTCTCTTATGAAATTTTTTTTTATCAAAATCTGTTTTGATGAATATGGAAGAAAGAATTTAAATATCCCTAAAAGAAGAATTTTTGCATACATATGTATGTATCTTACATACACTTACATAGAGTGAGTTCCATCCCATAATGAAACCCACCCCATGTGAGGACCTATCCCTTGTGAGTATATATAAGATATATACGTATGTATGCAAAAATTTTCCATCCATAAATATCTAAGTTCTGTTAATTATAGCTATAAATAGAAATACGTGACTAGGGGACACCCTAGGTGAGAATGAGCCCAATATATTGTTGTATGCCTATGAGGGTATAAGTTGGTGTCCAATACCCAAAGAGAGAATGATTCATGATTTAGGTCTTGGATAAGAGTAATGGATGAGAATGAATGAATATATACTCCTCCATGAGTTTCAAACGAAACAGAAAATATAACCTTTTCTTATGCAGTGATTTTAAAAGAAGGGAAAAAAAATTTAGAACTATGGTTTAGGACTTGGTTAGAATTTGAAGTAAAAAAGATGGCAAAAAAAAAAAAAATTGTTCTGTACATGGCTGGAGTACCATTAATGCAATTTACGTTTTTTGGTTTCTACAAGATTTTTATGTTACTATGATTTGTGTGGTATTTCAGTCCCAAAAGATGTTAGTGTATAGGATTGTTGCCGACGTTCTTCGTGCGGATGGGATCCCTCTCATTCGTGTGACTTTTAAGGTACACTACGTCATGGTTTATGCTCTAGAGTTGGCTGCAGTGGTGAAGGTGTTCACCTACGCTGAGTTCCGGATTGAGGAGGTTCCTATAGTTGGACCATAGTTAGGATTATATATGTAGCACTGTTGTTGCTCCCAAGTATTTTTTTTGTGATAGGTGCTGACTTCCATTAATGCATATATATATGTATAAAGGCTAATTTTAAGCATCACGTTTTTGGTGTAATATAGATGCTAACTAGTACTTTGTAAAAGACTTGAGTTGAAGTCTATGCATGTAATGCTCATGATGTATATCGTAATATATGAAAAAATGCCCATGTGATGTGTTTCGTAATTTAGGTATTTCTGACTTAGTGATATAGATTTGAATATATATATAATTGATGTATCGCTCGAGAGCCACGGCGTCACCAAATACCTGTTAGTATTTGGTTACTTGTTTGGTTACCCAGAAAACCACGGAAAAAGAAAAGGAAAAAAACAAAAAAGGTAAAATGAAACCACAAGTAACCAAACAGCGCATAGAATAACCCAAATAAAGAATCCAGCACCTGCCATGAAGACATTGGGGCGCATCCACAGGTAACCAAATAAAGAATCCAGAATAATCCAAATAAAGTATCAACTTACCTCGCATGGCTTATGGTCCGTCCTGGATTCTTACATAGGTTTCTCATTGTCAAAGTAGATCTTAATAGATCGACTATATAAGACCAATGTTAATATTAGGTAGGTCCATTTACAATGATGAACTTAGAAATTTTAGATAATAGAGGTAAAGTCATGTTTTTATATTTTAAAAATAGTAAATGATCTTTTTATTATTAATACTATCAAATATTTTTTTTATGCATATAACTAAGTAATTATTTAATAATATTATATAAATTTTATTTTTTATTACTATAAATTTATTGATTTGTATATATATGAGGGCAAAAATTACTTATATAAAAGAATAAAAAAATATACATATATAAGATTAAAAAAAATTCTAAGGTAGAGTGCCTCCACTCCTTAACACCTAGGTCTGTCCCTGTCCATTTATGAATGAAGAGTCCAGTAAATCGGGTCAACTTGACCAAAGTGTGTTTGCAAGACTCAACTAGCAAGTGCCCGAATTAGAAACGACAAACATGTGCTTAAATGACTAGCTAACGCTCGGTCGTTTGACACCATTATGACCAACGGTCCTTAATGGCTTTGCGGCATAATAACCGAGCATAACGAATCTTAACGTCCAAAGCATTAAATGACCTAGAGTATTCGAGGAGTCGATCCTCAAATCTCTAAATAAACCAATCTGGTTGCCTAGGTCAGACATGTTCCATCTTTTACCCTGACACTCAAACTAGCCTATCAAACATACTTTGCGATCATTCTTTTGACCTGCCTAGGTTTCCTTTTCGCCTACCAATCTCTTCCGACCTAAGACTCGGTCAGTATCCGGAATGTCTGGCACCCACCATGGGGTCCAAGTAAAACTTTCCTACCCCACAACCAACCAACCAACCTTTATCACAACTAACTTTTCTTTCAATCGACTAGAAAACCATCAGAGCCATCTTTTCGATAAATCATAGCCACAAATGAAGGCAATGTTAATAATGAAATCAACCATGGAAATTCCCAGCCTAACCCCATCGAAATGCTGATGCAAGCCATCAGAGACATAAACAACTGAATCGATCAGATAGCAAACAGGGATCAACATTGTGCAGAGGGTAGCTGAAGAAAATATTCTGAATGGAGAAGTTTTTCGATAGAAAAGTTATTCTTCGCATCACGTGGAGCCCGAAAAGGTGGCTGAAGAAAATATCACGAATAAAGAAGTTCGTTGATAGACAAGTTATCCTCTGTTTGTTGCTAACCACCTTTTCTCTGAGTTCATAATGTCAATTCCCTTGCAGGAGGGTTTCCGACTCCCGACCATGGAGCTCTATAACGGGATGACCGACCTTCAAGAACATCTAACTATGTTCAATTGAATGATGCTCTTGAATGGGGGAACCGACCCTATCAAATGTAGTGCTTTCCCAATGACCCTAAAGAAATCAGTGTTACTTTAGTTCTCAAGCCTGGAAGCATATTCGATTTATGATTTTTCAGAATTGTCAGTTAGATTTCTTAACCATTTTTCCACTAACAGGACCCACCAAAAGACTTTGGCTAGCTTGATGAATTTAAAGCAAGGTCGAGATGAGTTGCTCAAGGATTTCATGAGGAGATTTGGCGAGGAGGCGATTCAAATTAGGGACCTCAATCCTGTTATTTCTCTATATGTTATCATTGCTAGTTTGCAACCAAGACCATTTGCATACTCCCTAGCTAGAAAATCACCTTTGGACCTAGATGATTTGAGAGCTAGGTCTATGGGGTACATTAATATGAAGGAGATTGCTGCTGCAAGAAGACAAATGGAGCAACAATTTTCCAATCCATAAGTCAAAGGAAATAGAAGCAACCTTCAAATCTCCATCCGAGCTATCTCGCATGATCGAAAATATGAAGGATGAGGGATCAATCAACAAGGTAGGTAGACAAGGATGGAGGATCGATCTAACTGATCTAATCATGCTTCTCGATTGGATTCAGACAGGTTTCGACCTTGGTATAATGAGTACACGCCATTCAACACTCCTTGGGATCAAATATTCAGGGAAATCTATAACACTAGTTTAATTCAGCTTCCAAGGAACGTAGGATAACAGAAGGATCCATCCAATATCAATAAAAGCAAGATGTGTGAATTTCAAAAAATGTACAGGCATTCTACCAAGGAATGTGTTACTTTGAAGGATAGAATTGAGCAACTTATCTGAGAAGGTTATCTTGGAAAATATGTTTACTGACGTAGAATTTGAAGCAGAGAAGCAAGAGAAGGGAATCAATCTAGGCGGAGGAGCCCGAGTCCAAATGAAAGGGCAAAGCAGTCGCAACGGTCTCTAATTCTCGTGACCAAGTAATTAGTGGAGTCATTGACTCAATTACTGGTGGGTTTGTAGGAGGTGGAAGCTCGAATTCGTCCAAAAAATGTAATCTTTGAGCAGTGATGTCGATAAACTACCTGCCTCCTCTTCAAGCTAAACAACATATGGAGGGTCCATTCATTTCTTTTCCTAATAAGGATTTTGTTGGCCTTGACAAGAATTTGGATGATACGATGGTGATCCCCGTTACTGCCAGAAATTAGGGGTGTAAATTGGTTCAAATAACCCCACCAATCTGATCAATCTGAACCGAACAAATGAAGTTAGTTTGGTTTGGTTTGATTTGGGTATATTGATTAGTTCGGGTAAAATTTGAACTAATTAAAGCTTAATTCGTTTGGTACTTGGATTTGAGATTTCAAAATTGAACCAAACCAAACTATTTATTTTCTATATTCGTGAACCCTAATTTTTACCAAATCAGAAACCCTTTCAATTCAATTTTTTCCCAAAATCCCTAACCCAGCAGTCACCCTCTGTCCCTCACCCCTCTACTGCCCCTCGCCCTCGTCACTCGCCCAAAGCCGAGTTCTTCCAGAAGGCAACAACTCATTAGGAATGCCCTATCCTTGCCAATATTGAAACAAAACAGATCAAATCTGGTTTTAGAATTGTAGGTAAAGAGTTGGAATGCATTATTTGGTTCCTAAAAAAGTTTTGGTTTTTTTTTTCTTAGTCCATCTATTCCATCATGTTATGAGTTTTTTTTTATAAGTTTGTGGTGTCTGTAAGATACTTCTAGTTTTGGTGCATGTATATTTCTCAAGTTAGGATTAAATAACTTTTCTCTTTGAAGGAAAGTAACTAAGAAATTCTTATATTTCTTCTGCTTAGGTTCAGTAGTTAGTACTTATGAATCCTGTCTTTTTGTTGTTGCTTTTACAAACTCCCTAGTATGATTGTTGGTCTTTATATCATGAACTTCAACTCAGCTCAACTTAGCTTGAGTCTCACTTCTACAGATGTACTCATTCACAAGAACATATTAGTTGTTATAACATATTGAATGCTTTTTTCCTTTTTAGGATTCTGGGTACATGTTAGCTATTGTGGGGAGTGGTGTAGATGATTCACCTGCACTTGTGGCAGCTGATGTGGGGATGGCAATAGGTGCTGGTATACACATTGCCATTAAGGTAGCTAGTATTATCTTCATGAAGAGCAACTTGATGTCATAACTGCCATTGAGCTTTCTAGAAAAGCATTTTCTTGTATACGCCTGATTCACTTTTGGGTGTATATGCTTGACTTACTTTTGTGTTTTCGGTTTTAGGTTATAATCTGCTTGGCATCCCAATAGCTGCTGGAGCTCTTTTCCTTTCTGCAAGGTTCAAATTGCCACCCTAGATTGTTGGGGCTTCTATAAGATTGTTATTGAATTTCAATAATCTATATGTGTAGATATATTTTACAATTTAGAAGCTTGAATACATAATCAAGCAGTAATATTCATTGTTCATCAGTTTAAAATGTATATATTGCTAGGCTTGTTGTTTATGTTTATAACACCATAAGGTTATCATTGGAATGCAAACATATGATATATTATGGTTCTAATCAGAAATTTCATATCTTATTTTGTATTTCTTAAATCAACTGTGGTGTTGGCTAGTGGACACTCATCTAATGGTGTTGTTGCTCAAGGTTCCTAGTCTAAAGGGGATTTTAACATCACAACAGTGAGTATGCTTTTTTAAATTTTTATACCTATTAATTACCTTGCTTCTTTTGATATCTCAGTAACCGATTGCAAATATTTGTTGTAGCGCTTGATTCTAATATCATTGGTAAGGATCATAGGCAACCATTTTTGTAATTTGGTGAGGATGTCTTTGAAAATTCTAGTGGGTAAAGGATGTGGTTTTGTTTAATTTGCTGACAGGTACTCTTATGGTGTTTCTTAACATAGACATAAATTATAAATTACATGTTAGGGCTGCAGTAGTGTAGGGTATGGTTTTGTGAAATGAAAATTGGCTAATGTATTCATGAGTAAGGAATCCTCTATTATATGTCAACTTTAATGCTTTTAAAATCATATAAGGATAAGGATATCAAAGCAAGTTTTTGAGGACTTGCATATAATGTTATGATTGTGATTGTTGTTGCCATTGTCATTAGTAGTGTCGTATTTTTTCCTAGGTGAATTAGCTATTTTTTATGCCTTCTACTGTTACTATTATAGAAAGAATGTTGGGGAATCAATTCAGACATTAAATGGGACAGTTATTGGGAAGTAAATAATGCATCTTTCTTGGTGTCGCAGTCCAAGAAATAAGCATGTGAGTCTGTTCTACCTTTTTTGTAAATTCATCTTTTTAAACTATTTTTACCTTAGACTATCTAATGAGAAAATTGATTGAGTCTCTTTCTTTTCTCATCTGTTATCATTTTGATGATTTTGTGCACTAAATCTGTGAAACTATTTTTTTTATGGTAAGCAGTATAGGCATCATTGCATTCCATCACTTAAAGCTTTCAAGGGAACTGCCTCTAGAGCAAAGACTTAAAGCAGCGGCCTTCTATGCAATGTGGTAAGTATGACATGACTTTTTTTGCATTCAAAATTGAAGGCATGATTTAGGATGTATTTTCATAGACATCTCATAAAATTTGAATCATACAGAATTAGGATGTGTTAAAAAAAATAATGGTCAACGCGATCACCTAAACCAAATTAATCCGTAGATGTTCGGTTCGATTTGGTTCAAATTTGGATATCAAAAAACAAGAAAATCAAACCAAACCGAACCAATTAATTTTGATTGGTTTAGATTTATTTTTTCCTAGGAACTAAACCAAACCACCTAATTACACCCCTACCTGAAATTATCAAATTAGAAGGGTGTAGGTCGATTAGGGGAGTTCAGCCAATATTCTTTACATGTCCACACTCTAGAGGTTTCAAATTCCAAAAGACACATTGACCCCATTCAATAGAAGTTTGGTCAGTTTTTCTAAAGAACATGTAAATGTTAAGGGGTATATTGAGCTCCGGATGACCTTTGGGACAAGTACTCTCCTTAAAACTATTTTAGTTAAATATCTTATAATTGATTGTCATACCCCATATAACGCTATTTTTGAGAGACCATCGCTTAATGTCCTTGGAGCGGTGGTCTCAACTCCTCATTTAACAATGAAGTTCCTGTTCTCAAATACCAAGGTTGGAGTGGTGCATGCAAACCATAAAGAGGCTAGGATCTGTTACAATGAAAGCTTGAAGCCGAAGGCTAGAGTTTTGACCAACTGTTCTGAGCAAAGCGATAAACGGCTAGTTCATAATATGAATATGACCAAGCTAGATCCGAGTGGTGGTGAGTTGGATCGACCTCAGCTAATCGAGGAGTTACAACCTATCTCTTTGGGCCCCAAACCCAACTAGGTAACCCACATCGAGGCCCACTTGTCAACTAGTGTTAAATAAGAAATGGAGAAGCTATTGAAGAAAAACTCGAATTTGTTTGCATGGACCGCAGTAGACATGCCTGGAATTGATCCAGAAATTATCTCTCACAAGCTTTCCTTAGATCAAAATGTAATTCTTGTTGCTTAAAAGAAAAGGAAGCTGGGAACCGAGAGGCAGAGGGCTAATACTGAAGATACAAAGAAATTCTTGGAAGCAGGGTTTGTTAGGGAAGTGGAGTATACTATGTGGCTATCCAATGTGATTATGGTGAAGAAGTCATTGGGAAAATGGAGATTATGCACATATTTTACTAATCTCAACAAAGCCTGCCTTAAGGATTCTTATCCACTTCCCAGCATAGATCGGTTAGTAGACAGATCTTCCAGATATCAATTTCTTAGCTTCATGGATGCATATTCTATGTACAACTAGATCCAAATGCATCCGAACGATGAGGATAAGACCGCCTTTATCACTAAATTCAGAAACTTGTGTTACAGAGTAATGGATTTTGGCCTAAAGAATGCTAGAGCAACATACCAGTGCCTAATGAACAGGATATTTGAGGAATAGATTGCTAGGAACATTGAAGTTTATGTTGACAATATGGTAGCTAAGACTCTGGTCAACGGAAATCATTGTTCCAACTTCATTGAGATCTTTGCTCAATTAAGAAAGTATAACATGAGGCTGAACTCAAAAAATTCGTGTTCAGGGTTCAAGCCAAAAAGTTCCTTAGTTTCCTGCTCACTAAAAAAGGAATAGAGGCTAATTTGGATAAGTGTAAGCCATAATGAACATGAGGAGCCCGACAACAATAAAGGAAGTATAGAGACTAATAGTGAGGATTGCCACTTTGTTAAGATTCCTCTCAAAGTCTACAGAAGTTGTACTTTTCTTCCAGTGTCTCAAGAAGTCAAAAAACTTCCAGTGGATAGAGGAGTGCGAAAGGGCTTTCGGTGAATTGAAGATTTTTCTAGCCACTCCACCAATCTTGACTAAGCTGGAGCAAGGTGATCAATTATTTCTCTATATTTTTGTTTTTGACCATGCATTGAGTTTAATTTTAGTGAAGGAGGACAGAAAGGACCAGAAGTCGATTTACTACGTTAGCAGAGTGTTATAAGGACTAGAGCTCAGATATTAGAAGATTGAGAAAATGGCGCTCGCTTTGGTAGTGACGACTCGGAGGCTTCGACAATACTTTCAGAGTCATCTGATTATTATGAGAATCAACCATCCAATCAAACAAGTGCTCAAGAAGCCAGAACTTGTTGGTCAGATGATATCATGGTCAGTCAAGTTATCTAAGTTCGAGGCCCGATCAAACGCAAGTATTATCTGATTTCTTGGTCGAATTATCCTCCCCTGTTCTATTTGATTCAAATAGTAACATTTGGATTTTATTCGTGGATGAAGCTTCCAATGTAAAAGGAAGTGTGGCAGGTATAATCTTGGAAGGGGCAAACAAAATTCTGATCGAGTAGTCCCTACGGTTCAATTTTAAAGCAAGTAATAACTGTAACATCTCAAAAATTATCTCATTCATCATAAATAGTCATTTTACAATATTTGAGATTTTTAGGAATTTTTGTGAATTTTTCTGGAATCGTCGAATATTTTAATATATTTCTTGTTTTATGTGCGCACTGAGTAGAGTTAGTGTAACACTCCAAAAATTATTTGTTTCATGATAAATAGTCATTTTCTAATATTTGAGATTTTTAAGAATTTTTGTGAATTTTTCTGAAAATGTTAAATATTTTAATATATTTTTCGTTTTACGTGCGAGCTGAGTGGAGCCAGAAAAATGAAATGTTTTCCCTGAGACTGGAAAACCTTGAACTATGGAAGTGTCAATGGGGGATCTTACTAAACTCGAGGTCAGGCACAGTTTACGAAATTTATGTTTTCTGAAGTTTTATCTGATAAATAAAATATCTGTTCGTACTGTTAAATAAAAATTTTGCGGTACGCTCTATTATTCGATGGATAATTAATACTGGCTTTGTGTCCTGTGACAATTATCCATTGGGTAATAGCTTGTAGGAAAATCCTAATTACCATATTATTTTAACTATTAAATCACATTTTCTTATCCAAAGGTAATCTCCTTTATGTCTAATCAAATCCTCTTTATTGAAAAAGCTCCCAAGCTTCTCAAAGAAGCTTCACACTTCCCTCTCTCCTCCCTCTCTCCCACACGGCAGCCACACCTCTTTTGGAGCCAAGGAATTGTGCTCCACTTTATTAAACAAATCTATTCTAATTTCCAAATCACAAAAAAAATCATCACCTTTATTTTCACTATCAACTTCTCTCTCTACCTTTTTCTTCCTCTCATTTTTCTTTTCCTTCTCTCTACACATACCACACGGCCAACCCTCTTCTCCATCCTCTACCAGCACAAAATTTCTAACCAACTACATTTTCTTAATATCCTTCATCATCTAAACACATCTCTAGTTGGTAATTTCTTGAAAAGGTCCCATTTTCACCATCTTCTTCTTCAAGCTTCAAGCTTGGAACTTTTAGGTGAGATTCTTGTTTTATCCTAACTCTTCTTCCATTTTCATTTTTAAGGTCTTCCTTATGACCATTTATTTCTTATTTTTCAAACTTTGGTATTGGTTTGATAAGATTAAAATTTCTAGGGTTTGTGGTGGTGTGAATCCGAAATTTCAAGGAGCTTTAAGGGAGTTCCATTACTTGTTTTCTCCTCTAGGTAAGAGGGAGATGATCCTCTCCAACCTCTCTTGGTAGTAGGGAACTTAATTTTATATTGGTTGTGAGGAACCCTAGTTAGGGTTACTCTCTTTGTTGTATGACTTTTATGACTATGTGTTGTTTTTAATTTGTTTGAGTTGTTTGGTTGATTGAATATGTATATTGATGTGCTTAGATGGATTGGAAACTTGAATGGAAACAAAATGACTCTTGCCCTTTCCTATGAGGCTTACGGCCATGAACCCAAAAATTGGGTGTTCTTGGTGAAAATTTGTAACAAGTGGAATATATAATTAATTAAAAGGATAACATGTGATTAATTGAATGAAAATTTTGGAATCCAAATCTTAGAGAGGCTCACAGCCTCTAGGGTGATTTATGGCTCAATTCATGTAACTTCATACAACTATAACAATTAATTAATTAAGTGATTAAATAGTTAATAATGTAATGGAAGGAAATCAATTTGATAACCTAAAAGGAACCTTTGAACTTAAGAAAAGAATAAGGATGTGTGAAACTTGGAAAGTCTTAGAATAATTTTCTAAGTGAATGTGACAAAATTTAAAGCAAGGAACTTAACAAAATGAGAGAATTCCTCTAGAGAAGAATTTCATAAGAAATGCTAAATTAAAGTGAGACTTTGAGAATCATAAGATATTTAATTAAACAAGTTTTATTATGAATAAAGAGAATGACTAATTGGATTAGAGAAACAAGAATTAAGAGTGTAAGTGAGACTTTGAGAATTATAAGACATTTAATTAAATAAGTTTTATTATGAATAAAGAGAATGAATAATTGAATTAGAGAAACAAGAATTAAGAGTGTCAGTGAGACTTTGAGAATCATAAGACATTTAATTAAATGAATCTTATTAAGGACAAAGGGAAGAACAATGATAAAACCTTATGAGATAATGGTATATCCTAAATTAATTATGAATGACGACTTCATTATTGGGCCCATGAGTGGGACCCAAAATCTGTTGATGACTATTTTGGTTTATGATTTTAAAATGCATGATTCTTGAATTTGTATAATTGAGATACTCTGAGAGATCATGCATTGACATCATTATGCTATTGGGCCGACGAATTGGACCCTAGAAACATCAGATAGACTATTGAGTCAGATGTGATTTGATTTCATTGAATATGCGCTTGAGCATCATACAGTTATGGCGTTTTATGCCTTGGAGTGAATGAGAACTTACAGGATAGTGAAGCTTTGAATGGGCCTTATGAGGACGTCAGGGCGCGGTGATTTACTAGTGATTGTGCTATCACATTGTATACCCCTAGCCATGAACACTGTTGCAACACACTGGCAGCTTGACAAACCACTATTGCTTTTCGTGGCCCGGCGTAGACAGTCTAATTAAGGGGGAGATGTTTGTGTCTAGCTCAATGGAGTAAGATTTTGATATCATGTACATGTGCATAGTGAGTCAATATATTACTTGGCGTTTAATTTATATGATGACTGGAACTGCTATCTTATTGATGTTATAACTGCCTGGAATTGTTAAGTTGTTTAATTTCTGCTTCTTGATACTGTTTATATTTCTTGTAATGCTATGTGGGCATCCTATGCCGTTTATGTTTCTTACTGCCATAATTGGTAATGGAGTTGGATATCTCACCTCTTGTATGCATTATCCTTATCCTATGTAATTCTTGTTTAAAGACTGTTGAGGGGACGCGGTTGACTCCTTCCGGATCTTTACTTAGTTCGATCTCTTATATTCGGTGGTGTCGTCAAGAAGGGGTTTTATTGGGTTCGTTAGGATTGTGTTCACTGGTGGCGCCAATGCATGGCGAGTCGACTGGGCTGGAGAGCGTATACAGTACGTTAGAGACCTGATCTTGACTGTGAGGAGGACTCGTGATGGAGACCCTATCCTGACTCTTACTACCTCAGTGCATCTGGAGTTTGCTCTGCCTATTCGGGAGTTATGGGGTGATCTGCTTCACACCCCTAAAGATGACAAGGATTTGATGGCATCAGTTGTTAGGGCACCTGCTTGCGGGACTGTACTCTATCCTATTTTTGTGTCTTCAGGTGACCCGGGGGAGGATCCCAAGGTGGATCCGATGGAGTACCCAACTCCTTAGACGTGGATATCTTTATGGGTAGTTTATGTTTCCTTTTGTATTACTTATTTTAAGGTATAATTTGAGTATACCTGCATTTTGAAGTCCAACTTGATGTATTTTATTTGGACGGTACTATGTATGCTTTAAATTAATTATCTAGTCCTATGAACTGTATTTTGATTTTGGCTTGTTGAATTATATGTGCTATTGACGGCTTATGTATTATTTCATTCGTGGCTCATATTTTCTTTATATGCAAAATGGTTAAATTTTGAAAACTTGTTATTTGAAAATTGTAGCACGTCAAAATTTAGTAACCGTGGTATAATGAGGATTGTGCCGTGGTTAATAAGTCGAGGGGTGTTACAATAACTAGGCAGAGTATAAAGCACTCATTGTTGGTCTCGTCTTGGGCACAGAAATAGGAGTAATCCAACTCATCGCTAAGTTAGATTCTCAATTAGTCACGGGGCAAGTTAAAGGGGAATTCTAGACAAAAGACACCTAGTTGACCAAGTACTTGTTAAAGGTCCAGAATGAAATCAACAAGTTTGAGCAATTTGAGATTCAACATATTACAAGGGATCAAAATGCTCGAGCTGACTTACTTTAAAAGCTTGCCAACATAAAGGGACTCGAGAAAAAATGATATGTGATCCAGCAGGTAATTGAATGACCCAGCATTGAGGTGGAGGAGTCTTTTGCTCTTATCGACGACCCGAACTCTTATATGAGCTCGATTGTCAAATATTTATGTGATGATGAGCTTTCAACCAACAACAAAAAAGCAAAGAAGCTGAAGAAGTCGGCCATTTACTATACATTAGTCATTGATGAGTTATTCAAAAGAAGATTTTCACTTCCCCTTTTGAAATGTATCGGTCAAGATAATGCTCGAGCGATTATGGAAGAAGTCCATGAAGGAGTCTGCGATAGTCACATTGGTGGACGATTTTTGGCAGGAAAGGTCTTGAGGGCCAGACTTTATTGGCCAACAATGAAAGCTAATTGTTTAAAGTATGTCCAGAGGTGCAACAAATGCTAGAAATTCACAAATTTACATAAGGCTCCACTTGAAGAACTTCACAGCCTAGAGACTCCATGGCCCTTTTGCAGATAGAGGAATTGACCTACTAGGGCCCTTTCTGGCGGCGGTCGAACAATTAAGATATATCATGGTTGTAATCGATCAATTTACAAAATGGATTAAGGCGAACCCCTTTCTAGTATAACTTTAAAAAAGGTAAAAAAGTTTATTTGGAAAAATATTATATACTGATTTGGTTTACCATTAATAATCGTGTTTGACAATGGAACTCAGTTCACTTACAAAAGTTCTAAGATTTTTACTTTAAGAACTGAATAAAGCAGGCATTCACCTCGGTTGAGCACCCTCAGACAAACGGTTTGGCCAAACCAGCAAACAATATTATCTTGATCAGGTTGAAAAGGTGGTGGGACTGAACCAAGGGCCTATGGCCAGAGGAATTGCCAAGTGTCCTTTGGGCATATCACACTACGCCACAGTCATCTACTTAAGAGATGCTTCCAACTAACTTTTGGAGTTGATGTTATGATTAGGGGTGGAAATAGGTCAGGCCGCTTGTTAGGAGCCTATGGCCTGGCCTGACCTAGTTTGTTTACTAAATAAGTTAGGCTAAGGGTTTTTTAAAAACTCGTTTAACTAAAAAGGCTAGGCATCAGGACATCTAATATGTCCTTTAGGCTTGCCGACCTAACTTATTTAATTATATATAATATAATATATATTATTATAATAATTATAATTATTAATTTATTATAATATATTAATATCTATTTTAATTAAATTTTAATAAAAGTCAATAACTAAAATCTAAGTTTGTAAGTTAGAATAGAAATAGCATATTTATTAAAATAAAAATAGTAAGTTAACACTCACTCCTTACTTTTATAGATGCTCACCACTTTTTTGCTCTAGTATTTGATCAATATGATATTTAGAGATATACAAAGTTACAAAATTATCAGAAGCATATAGGATATCATCTCTTGCGTTTGTGTGCATTAAGAAAATGAACCCTCCATTATCTTGGGCTTGTCACTATTGCATTTCAGGGAATTGTAGCATCTGGCATTGTCATTTCTCTCCAAACATGGTGTATTCAAAAGGGTGGCCCTGTGTTTGTTTCTATTTTCCAGCCTATGCAAACCTTTCTAGTTGCTGTTAAGGCAACCTTAATTCTTGGTGATTAGTTATACACTAAAGGGTATGCGGAAAATTTGTTAACCATCATGAGTTGAATATTTTCTCTATTCATTTTCTATTTATGAAGAAAAAAACCACTAAAAGTTTTTCTTTTTTCTTTAACAAAAAAATTACAAAATATGCCCTACTGATTTATTCAAGTTTTATTACAGGGTTATCGGTGCAATTCTCATTGTGCTTGGTCTCTACTTAGTCCTATGGGAAAAAACCATTGAAAAAAAAGTGATTGAACCATCTTTAACAAAGCCCTTGCTTAAAGTTGAGGGGGAGAATAAAGAAGCTGATGTAGCTTCGAAAGACATACCATGACATGTCTATCTGTTGACAGATACTGACTATCTAGTTTTGGTTGAGTATCTGAACAATCGGTCAAACTCCAATGCATAATCCTGTTGATAACAGCATCTCAAGTTGTGTAAGATTTAAACCAAAATGATTTTCTCATTGATATAGTTAAATATAGTTATTAGAGTTAAGGGATCTAAGGCTAAGAAGGCTTAAGGAATAAAGCATGCTTGTGCATTGAAGAGTAGATAAGCCAATTTAGTGACACTTGATTACAAGGTCAAATTTGGTTGGCTGGCCGAGTGTATGTGTTATGTCAAAGATACATATGAAGTTGTTGAAGAAAGACTCCATGTGTTATTGTACATTACAATGACATGTACAGGAGCCATATAGTCTCACATCGACCAAAAACTAGAGCAAGAAAGTGGTGAGCATCTATAAAAGTAGAGGATGAGTGTTAAGTTATAACAAAGGTATGTTGGTCTTAAGTAGGCTTGTTGACCTATTTCAAGGCTTAGGCTTGTTAGCTTATATAAAGGCTTGTTGGCCTATTTAAAGGTAGGTTTGTTAGCCTATGTAAAGTCATGCTGGCCTATTTAAAGGTAGACATGTTAGCCTATTTAAAGGCCTTATTGCAAAGTAAGCTTTTAAATAGGCTTTCAGGCCAGGCCAAGCCTTAAAAATTAGCTTATTTCAGGCTCATAGGCCAGACTCCAACCTTATAATTGAGATACAGGTCAGGCTTGTTTTAAGGCAAAGCTTGGCCTGTTTCCACCCCTAGCTATGATCCCAATCGAAGTTAGTGAACCGAGTTTTAGAATGTCAACTTTTAACGAAAAAGTCAGGGATGAAGCACAGAAGACTGACCTCGATTTGTTAGAAGAAGAAAAGAAGAATGTCTATATCCGGTAAGAGGTTGCTAAAGTCAAGGCAGTTAGGAAGCATAATCAAAAGGTCCAAGCAAGGAAGTTTAAAGGGGGAGATTTGTTCTTGCATAGAGTTAAAGATTCCAGAAAACCACTCGGTGAAGGTAAGTTGGGGACTAACTGGGAAGGACCTTTTCGATTCCTGAAAAACATCGAGGGTGGAATTTACATGGTCAGTGACTTCACTGGAAAAGCTCTCCCTAGAACGTGGAACTCGGTCTCCCTTTTGAAATATTTTAGCTAAGTTTTTACTTTTTGATTGTACTTTTTTTCATAATTATCAGTTGATGTATAAGAATTAGGATGATGTACTCTTTTTCCTTACCAAGATTTTTCCCACTGAGTTTTGCCTAGAAGGTTTTAATAAGGCATGTTGTGATATTGGCAAGTTCACTAAATTACAAAAGTAATAAAGAGTGAGTTAAGTATCGTTCCCACGAGAATTATGTTATCAATTACTAAATTCGCCAAATCAATACTATTCAAGCTATCGAAAATGAGAGTTAGTAAAAATAATAATAAAAAAAATAAGCAAAAATAACAAAAGTAAAATTTAATTAATTGGGTAAAGTTGGAAGACAATGATATGAAAGTGTTAGGGGTTAGATTTCACTTGATTTCTTTTAATGCAAAATCAAATATTAGTGCTCGCCTTTTTTTAGGCCAGAGAACTCGTACCACTAACAACTTCAGTTTTCTTGTCAATCTTTTCTTGGCTTTTTTTCCCAACCAAAAGCTCCGATTGGGTCTCGGAGGACTCTGCAATATTAATTGCAAGAACCCCAGCCTTCGCGACACTAACTCTATGATCAATGTTAGGGTTTTCGGTTGGCTGATTTGACCCTTTCTTCTTCTTCTTCTTCTAAATTTTATATAATTCTCAGACAATAAGTTGAGGAGCCATCGATCCTAAAAAATAATGAAATTAGTTAAAGAGTCAGTTTACTTGAGAAAAAAAAAAACAAAATGGAAATCAGAATTAATGATTTACACATAAGCTTTGTTACTTCATCCAGAAAATCCTCGAACTTGACGAAGGAGCTACAGTCTAATAGGGGACAATCCTCTAGAAAATCAATCATATCTTGGTCGGATTGAGGGAGACTTCGATATTCTACACTCAATATTGAAGTTGGCTCGTTCTGCCAATAAAGTGGAAATTTCTCCACTCCGAATCGGTTGGAATTAAAAGACACATCCCCATGCTGAGTATTAACTCAGAAAAATTTATTCTTAAATTTTTGTATGAAGTATCAAAAGCAAAAAAGAACTTTTTTTTGGGATGATTGTTGATCGAAACCCAACCACCCTTTCTAATCCCTTTGCATTGAAAGAAAAAGAAGAAGACTCATATGCTCAGATTCCTACCGAGATAGTTCATCAAAACTTCGAATGCCCTTACAAAAGCCTAACTATTAGGGTGTAGTTAGGTTGAGGCTATGTTTAGTCAGGCGAGGACCGAACATTGGAAGTCAGTGAATGGCAACCCCAAGTTTAGATGAAGAAAGAAAGTATTACACATGTACACCTATCTGAGTTGATCATCAACTTTGTGTGACATATATATCCGTTTTTCAGATCAGCACGGAAAAAAATAATCTGAGTTTCATCCCCATCCTTACTTAGTGATAAACACCTTTGCACCATATTAATACTCTCAAATGTATCAAAGGTCGACAGGATGAACCCAGTCGTAAAATCCTATCAATTCTTGGCTAGCATACTGATCACTAGAATGGTTTTCACCCATAGAGTGGTCGGATATCCTGAACCTTACATTGTACCCTTAAATATCAAACATATTTCTTGGAATTCCTAAATGCATATATAAAATACTAAATTTATGTACTAAAATTTTATAAATACCTATATTCCACAACTCAACTTCTATGGTGGCATTATTCTACCATATGTCAGAGACTATAACAAAAACCACCATATTCTAAATCCACATTTAAGGGTAGAAGTCCCATGGTCAATCCATAAATAAAAACAAAATAGAAATAGAGAATGAAATAAAGAGTATGAAACATTACCTGGAGTATGTTGAGAAAGGAAGTTTAATTGACTATTTGGAATAAAGCACTTTGATGAAGCTTGCTTGCACGAGCAATCCACATGTCCAACTTTACTTTCAAATCATTACATTCACTAAAAAGTTTTGCAATGGGATGATCTATACAACATTTTTGGAACTGATCAATAATATGCACAAATCATAGAATATAAACAAATCTCTATGTAGTTTATTTAAAGAAAGTAAAAAATGAAATTTTTGGAAATTACAATGGTTAAAGGACTAACCAAAAAATATTTCTAAACTCAGAATTTCAATGTATTGGTTTCAAGCACAATGCCTACAACTATGCATATCACTTAATGCTATAGTGATGATGTTCCTTAAATAGTAGTTATATATGGCGCTCTAGAATAATTATACATAGCCATTATTTTTTCCTTTTTAGTATTGTCCATAACCATTGAAATCAATAGATGAATCTAAAGAAGACACGAATATTTTAGGCCCTTCCATTGATGCCAAATGCTATAGGCCCTCCATTTCATTGAACACCATTATCCCAAGTCTGAGGGAAGAATTCTCCAACAACAAAAAAAAGAGAATTCATGACAAATTTAGCACATAGAAGACACACCCAAAATCAAAAACATAAATTTGAAGGAAATGAAAAAGGCTTACTGGCTTACCATGAAGACAAAATGTGAAGGGGGTGATTGAATAAATCAATGAAATCCAATTTGTCCATCAGTTCCCATAAAGGCAACTATGTCTCCATGAGTGGCTTGGACCTATAGTCTTAGTATAATAGAATGAGTATTAGCAGCAGACTTTAAATAATACTCACATATTTTAAGCTGTTCTCCTATGTTTGGTTTTCATCAGCCAACACTTTATTGAAAACGCCAAGGTTGACTGAAGAAAAACCACCTTGCTTGGGCTTTGGATGCTCAAAGCAGAGAAATAACATTAGGTAACTAAAAAAACAAGAACAAAAGTAATATAAGAAAAAATCAAAACACATATATGTTGGAACTATCTCTAAAATTGAAAATTTGAATCTAGCTCCAAATGGGTGAAAAGTGATATATGTGAACATGATAAATTGGAATCAATCTAGAGACTCAAAAGCATTCATAGAGCTCCTCCAAGTTGACATTATCCTTGTTCAACACCTTCAGCCAGAGGTTCATTCACGTCTAATTATATAAAACCAAGCTTTAAGTACAAAAACAAATAAGGTTCCACTATTAATATTGAGATGTGTTATCATATTACATTAATTTCCTGAAACAAATCCAACAAACATGAATAGTTGTGCTAATACAACTAAGTGTCATGTAGTCCAAATTTCCCCACTTCTGTAAATTCCAATAAAATAACTCTTCAAAGCAATTCAAAGACAGAATACCATATACATACTGAGAAAAAATGAATGAATTTGCATTCTAAACAATATATTCAACAAATAAGTAATTCTAACTTAGAACGATTAGAGGTTTATTCTATATCTTTACTAGCCCCATCCTAGACACAAATAATAAAATAATGAAATCCCAGCAGAAAGAAATAAGCACCAGCAATGAACTCAACTCATAAAGGGAAATACTTACAATGTTAATCAATCATTGAAGCAATGGAGACTCGAAGAATTATAAAATAAATTCCAATGGCAGCAGAGAACCACAAAACTTAAAAAGTCAAAAAATCACCAATAAATTTAACCTCATTCCTAGGAGTATATATTTGATTTAATAGGAATTTTGAACTGTAGAGAATAAATTAAATTTAAAAAAATATGAAACCTAATTTCCTTGTTATATAACTTCCAATAATGAGTATCACCCGTGGATATATAAAAAAATTTAGTTAGTGCATGAATAAAGTAAAGTATAACCAAAACTCCTAATTTTCTCATAGTATAACTTCCAGAATGAGTATTACATGTAAATGTATATAAACAAAATTTCGGTTAATAAACAAATAAAATAGAATATAAGCAAAGCATAAAAAACTTTCAATATACTCAAGAACAATTATAGCAAAGTATCACTGATTTCAAGTCAGACTTAACTATAGGTTAGAGTTTATCATTCCAAATACCATAACACAATGAAGTTTCTCCCATTAAGAGATGATGTGGAATTGGCAAGTGCATCAAATCGACAAAAGTAATAAAGAGTGAGTAAAGTATCGTTTCCATGAGGATTATGTTATCAATTACTAAATTCACTAAAAATAATACTATTTAATCTAAAGAAAAGAGAGCTAATAAAAATAATAAAAAGAAAGAATAAAAAAAAATAACAAAAGCTAAATTTAATTAATTGGATTGAGTTGGAAAACAATGATATGGAAAGGTTAGGGGTCAAATTTCACTTGAACTCTTTAAATGCAAAATAAAAAATTAGTTTAATCAAGTCCTATTCCAATGATTCATGGTCAATTCTCAAAATTAATCAATATCCAATCCCTTTGTATATTAATCCTCTTACACTATTTAGAATTAATTAATCACTTAGTCTAATCTCAAATAGAAAGGCATTATCAAGAACAAGGGAATTAAAAGAAAGACCACATAATCCACAATGTCTATTCCTAGCGATTGCAGAAATTATGATGTTTATCACAAGTTCTAAGTTCATGCAAATTTTTCCAAATCATACATAAACCCAAAAATCATTCCCAAATTGGCCAGAATTAGAAAAGCATTAAGAAAAGAGATAAACACATAAATCATGAATTAGAAACATTGATTAAACCCATAAAATAATTTACATCATCCAAGAACAAGATCCATCATCACCCTAACAAAAAAAAGGTTTAGTTACACATGGAAAAAGAAGAACATAAAGGGAAGAATATGACAAACTACATTGTAGAACGGTGGAAAGGTTAAAGAAAATCCCTAATTTTCAGGCCTAATTATGCTTACACCACATTAAGGTTTGTGCCTCTTGACAACTGCTGCCTTCTATCCAAGTGTATAAGAGTGTGTAAAAAAGTCCATTGTATTTGGCAAAACTTTCTTATTTAAAAAAAAATTCACGCTGCAGTTTACGCATTCAGCGCTCAAGCGCTAAGCTTCCAGCGCTTAGGCGCTGGCCTACTAATCAGGAAACCCATCTGCATGTGTTGTGCTCTCAAGCGATGATGGCCCAGTGCTCAAGTGCTGGGCTTCTGAATTAATTTTCTTATTTTTTTTTGCTCCTTAAATGGCTAATCTTTTTCATATGCAATTACCTAAATAAAAAATACATAAAAACATGTAATAAGAACACAATTAAAATAATAAAAACACACCAAGACTTGAGAACAAAACTAAATAAAAAAGATTAAAAGAGAATGAAAACCCAAGATTTTTAACCGTAAAAATATAAATTTTTAAAGGTTCACCAAGAAACCCAAAAACAAAAACAAAAAACAAAACAAATATTAGTACAAATATTTCTTAGTCTAATATCTTCAAATTATTACACAGTTGACTTGCAATGAAACAAATATGATGAAAAGGGCATACAATGGAAACATAATGTAAGACATTGATATATCAGAGGTTCATCAAATAAATTTTAGTTCCTAGCCTTTTAGATATCACCCTATTAGTAGAACATAAACTAACTTGGAAACATGTTAGCAAGTTGTACTTGCAGATAAAGATAAAATGTAACAGCCCAATATTTGCTACCCAAATATATCATCATATAAATGAATAACTCAATACTGGTTCTGCTACTATTAATATACTTCAACATCTAACCCATATCATTCATACACAATGAGTAAATATGGAGAGTCACGATAGCAAAAGTTATGTATATACATCACAGTCTCTAAGGGCATATTGTTATGCATAACTCCAAGCAACTACGCAAATATAAAATAAATATATGCTCAGCTCAAAACAGCATCTATACTATGCTAATCATTATACATCTTCTTCTTCCCTTTCGAAGAACTCACACTTGGATTTACATGGCAACACAATCGGGGTGAGAAAATATATCTCAGTAGAAGTATTCCAATACCAGCATATATACATGTATATGTACAAATAAATAATATTTACAATTATGAAATTAACACTTCAATCACAGAAGCAACAACATCTTCATCTCAGAGACACGCAATCACCCATACAATTGCAATGCATGAATAATGTTATTAAAGTAACAGCCCATACACTCGCGATGCTATGCCAACTTATGTCTAGTGTTTATGCCTATGCATAATCCTAAGTATGAAAATGAATAATGTATGATACCATATCCAGGAACCGACAATTCCATGGTAATGTCATGAATGCATGAAACTTGAACAAAGTAATGGAAGCCATAACCATAACCTTGAACAAGCATTGGAAATCCATCCAGCAACATCATTATCACAGAGAAAATCCATTTCTCCCTGGGTAGTGAAGTCTAGCAACTACATAGTTATCGATAATGAACAAGGAAATCCATCCTCAAAAATCACTATATTAGGAAAGATACAATCCACCTTACCTAATATAGAACACCCACATCTACGGGGCTTACACCTATCAAAAAGCAATCACTTACATCTATGGGACTCGTACTTTTCAATAAGGCAACACATACAATCAAGTATATAATCATTAATAATTAAAATCTCATAATTAGCATTACAAATCATTATGATTCAAACCTTTCACATCTTCATTTAATACTCCTACTAAAGTCCCATTACTCACTAAGAAGCATAAAAGAAGAAAAGTGCGCCATTGGAAGACTCCAAGACATCAAACATAACTCATAGTTGTTCTCTGACACCCACGTCACGGCATACCCTATTCCACGTCGTGGCACCCAAGCCTCGAGTTCAAGTACTGGAAGGAAAATGTAGCCCACGCCACGACACTCATATGCCATGCTACGGCATGAATCCCCTATTCTTCCCTACGCCGCGACACTTCAGGTCCCACGCCGTGGGGCTATCAGCAGAAACCAGAATTTGCATAATTTTGCAAATACAGGTACTGTTCCATTAGAACTAGACCCTCTTCCAATCACTCAAAATCTGTTTTCAAGTGATTTCCAACCTCTAACAAGGTTCAACTACACATAACAACCCTCAAACAACTTCAATTTCACTTAAATCAACACTTAAGAATCAAAACCCTAATCATGACCTAAAACCCCCAAAGATTGACCTAGCAGGGATTTCAGGCTCTAAATGATGAAAACTTCATCCTAGCACATCAATATATCAGTTCCTAACTCAACCAATCAATCCACATCAAAATTTAACTCATAAATCACCAAAACACTTACCAAACCCTCAAATTCCTCTTAAAGCCTCTCTAGAACCAAAGGGAAAGAATGAAAAGCAAGCATCAAAAATCAAATTTCACCTACCTCAATTTCCAGAAATGAAATCAATTAGTCGTTCCTCCGAAAAGCTAAGCTCCTTCCCTTGTTTTGATGAAGATCCTCCTTCCTTAGCCTTGAGTTCCTTTCTCCCTTGTTTTCCCTAAGGCAACTGTGAGAGAAGAAAATGAGAATGAGTTTTAACTCCTCATTTCAACCTTAAATAAGCCACAAACAGAAGCAAAATTGTGCCTCTCATTTGGTCACTTATGTTACTACTATTTACTTGAATAGTTAAGAATACTTAGTTATCACCAAACCAAGTTTCGTAACTTTCAACAAAATTAAAATAAATTTTAAGATTCATTAAAAATCGTGTATTACCATATCCACATTTTTTCATATCTGCTAGGGGTCAAACTGGCACTAAAACACACAACCAATATGCTTAAAAATGCCAAACTAACTCCGAAAATTCTCAAACGTTAACCCTAACTACTTCCACATATTTGTGACCTAGAAATAAGTTCTCCACACTTATCTCCATTAACTGAGCAGTTTAAGTCAAAAATAGGGCTGAAAACAACTATATTTTACACTTAGAATTGCAACAAAGTGACGAAACGTACTCAGATGGTTACAAAACTTCACAGGCATGACAAATTAGTGTTAGGCTACCTCCGTAACCATATACAAGTCTACCATGACTATACAAGGTGTTACATCAAACTCGTCTAGGTCCAAGGGTGGAAATACAAATAGGAAAATATCAGCAAATCATTTTCAAAAACAAAAACTTTGTAGGAAAGGTGGGAAAACTTACCCATGATACCAAGATTGATACTCTGCTTATTTTGAGAAACAACTTCTTCACATCCTACACTCAAAAACTCCTTCAGTTCTAGTAGCATGGTTGAGTATAGAACAATAAGCTGAAACTAATTAAAGGTCAACATAAATAAATATAAATGGATGTTTTAAAAAGGAAAATTTAAATTTCAAGAAGCACAAATGGTTGGACTAGCAAGCAAAGATATTCCTGAATCTAAATAGTAACACAACTACCCTCACAAACACCTAAAATAACAATGATATATTTCATAATTAGATACACTTCAGAAACAAAGCCTATGATAACAAATAAAAGCATATATAAGGATACACTTTGTTACCTTCACTCACTAACCTAACCACAAATTATGTGTCCATCAGCACATAATTTGATTATCACTAGGGAGTTCCTCTCTTATTCTAAACACTTCTTGTAGGCAATGAATAAAATTGAAAAATATTTTATAAAACTATTTTATATAGACATAGGATAATCAAATAAATATTTTCTTCATTTTCAATTAAACTTAGTTAATCCTACCAAAAAATATTGAAAAAAAAATTATCATCTAATCCAAGCTTACTAACAAATGTGTGCTCAACCAAGTTCCAGAAGAGGCGCATTTGAGTTCGTCACTATCTACTTCAAAATTAGACTTGATCCTAAAGGAGATAGGAAGGGGAAAATGAGAGAAGAAGAGATAATGACAACAAAGTAAACCCACTGTAAGTATAAATGTTGAGATTGGTAGTAGACTTGTAAAGGAAAAAATTTTAAATTAGAGACACGACCTTCCTCGAGATACTTGCAAAATAATCCAAAGTTGCTTGAAAACTTAATCCAAAATATTTTGAGTAGTCATATTGAAAGCACACAAATTCAAAGTATAGAAAAAGGGTTTATTAATTATTATCCATTAGACTATTACAGTATAAAAATCAATGCAAATAAAAAAATCAGAAATCTATGCTAACTATGATGTAAGATCAAGTGGATTTAATTTACTGAATGCATATTAAGAACTTTGCATACCTTTTCCATAAATAGTTTCAATCTAACACTCATGCCTCCTTCAACAGCCCCTCATGTCTGTTCTTGATGAATAGAATAAAGGGAGAGAATTAAATTTATAAGAATTCAATTAAGAAGATGAAGATACTGAATGAGAAAAATAAATATTCCTAGTATTTCTTATAGAGGGATCGGAATGGAGCAAATGTAGAACAAAAATCAACCCCCAGAGCTCATTTACACCCATAACAGCAACTATAACACCCTGAAAAACATGTTAAGCTTGTATATAGCTACAGAGGTAGCCTAATAGCTACTTAACATGTCTGCTTAATTTTGTAACTTTCTGAGCATGTTTAGTCACTTTACTGTAACATTATTTATGAGAAATAGTTTTTATTAGCCCTAGAAATGGCTTAAATTGCTCATTTAATGGAAATAAATGTGGAGACTTTATTTCTAAGTCACAAATATATGATTTGTACTACAGTTAAAATCTGAGGATAATTGGAGTTAGTTTGGTATTTTTAAGCATACTGAGTGTGTGTTTTAATGTTGGGTTGACTAGTCACAGATATAAAAAAATGTGATAATGGTACAACAAGATATTCTATGAATCTTAGGATTTATTTTATATTTGTTGGAAGTTAGGGACCTAGATTTGACAGAATCTAAGTGTTCTTAGCAAATCAAGATTTTTTATACCCTTTAGTGATTGGCTATAAGAAGTCAATTCTGACTTCTTCTCTCATTTCTCTCATGGCAACCAGGAATAAAAAATATAGAAAAGAGAAAGGGAGAAAGGGAAATCGTGGGGGAGAAGGAGAAAGGAGGAGGAAAAGCTAGAGGACCAAGGATTAAGCTTGAAGAAGGATCCAAGAGCAAGATCAAGACTTCAAGATCTTCATCTCAGCTACAAGAGGTAGGGTTTTTGAGCTTGAAACTTCCTTTTTTTTTTCTCATTTTCCATGTTAGGCTTGTTTGAGGTTTAATATGACAAAATGAGTTCTTGAAGTGTTTTGAGTGATTTTCTTGCTTGAATAAGTTCTAAGTGTGGTTTATAACTTGTTCATGCTAAGATTTGGATTAGAGACTGAAAATTCTCTTTTTGGACCTAAAATGCATCTAAGTGTTGATTTCAGGGTTAAATGAGTGATTTAGTGTCTTGATCCATTTTTTATGAAATCAATTGGTGTTTTATGTTTCCTTCATGTTACTAAACTTGTTAGGAACTTAAAATCAGCTAGAAACTAACTTGGAGTATTGGAATTTCATGTATGGCACCAATGGAACAGCGTCACACATCAGTAGAATTATGCAGATTCTGTGCTGGGCGACAAGTGCCTAGGCACCCTGAGGGGAGCTCATGAGCGCCCTCGACCAAGAAGGGTTACGCGTGCTGCTATACGATCAGTGCCTGGACCCTGAGTTAGAGCACCTAAGAGGCCAACATCCAGAGAATTTTGCGTGTGATGCTATTGTTTGTGTGCCTAAGCGCCAGGATGGAAGCGTCTGAGCATTAAGGTAGGGCAAATAGTGCAATTTAGCATGTGTTGCTAAATAAATTCTCTACTTTATGGGATCATTTGTTCAAGCCTTTTTTGGTGTAAAGAGACACTTTTGGAGATATTTCTTAGAGAGAATTATCAAATTGCATATATGAAAATTTTGGGAAATTCTTAGACATTCAAAGTATGATGGAATGCCATAGGATAATCTTGGAAACTTTAAGCATCCAAGTATGTTGGAATGCAATAAAGAAGTATTTAGAACCTTATTCAACATGAGGTTGACTTTGGATTTGCTTGTGAAGTTATGGTGTGAGGTTCTAGATACAAAACCATTAATGTTGAGACACAACTAGTGGTAGTTCTTGGAGATAATAATCACTTACTTTATGCGAAGGGATTTGAGTACTAGATATATGAATAAGTTCATTTATGTGATAGAGTTGAGCCAGGGGATCATGCTTTTAGCTAGAAACTTTCACTTAGTTAAGGTGAATCTTGTGATAGGATTTGAGAAACCCTAGACATCCTTTGAGAAGTGGAATGCCATAGGTCAATACCTAAAACCTTGAACAATAAGAGGTGTTAGCCATGACAACCATCACCCAAGAGGGGGGTGAATTAGGTGATTACAAATTTTAGAACACCTTTGAGAAATTAAGCATTTTGAATAACTCAATTAATAAATGCAGCGGAATAAGTTTAACAAAGGTGCAACTATTAGAGATTTCTCAAATACCACTTGGGCTATAAGATAAATCAAGCAAATAAGCTAGATATCAAATTCAACTCAAGCATATATAATTAAAGCACAAATATAAAGGAGATAGAGTTGAGAGGAGCAAACACAAAGATATATCTTGGTTTAACCACTAACCACTTATAACCTATGTCTAGTCCTCAAGTAAACCACCCGAAATTTTTCACTAAACTTTTAAGCTTGAACAGGTGCTTGATGACCTTTACTAATTTTAGCACTAAACACACATTGGGATACCTCACCCTTTGTGCTTGAGCCTCTACTTTCAAGGGATACCTCACCCTTACAACTTTGAGGGATACCTCACCCTCTCTTTTACAGTTTATACAAAGTATAGATGATAAGAAACTCTATCAAGAGTGAATAATACAAATTGAAACACTATGGGTATCAAGGATTTACACTTTGAAGCTCAAAATATTGTGAATGCTTATGTCTCTAAGGCATGTCAAAAGGTTTTTGATGATAACAAAAGCAAAAGAGAAGATCAAGCGCAAAAGGAAAAATCAAGATCAAAGAAAGAAGACAGAAAGTTTATTTAGTTATAAGACTTAGGATATTAATGTTAAATGCTCTCAAGATTTCTCAAATGATTTTTCAATATATGATTTCAAAATAAATGGAAAATTTCAAAGTTAAACATGGCTTTCAATAAAACTTGAGTTTCAACTTTAAATCTAACACTCTTAAAAGGATTTATGTTTAATCAAGTATCTTGAGGTGTTGGAAATGACTTACAAGCGTTATTGGACTTGAAAAATGTGTTCAAAGGCCAATGTAATCGCTTACATAATGTTTGTAATCAATTACACAGCAAACAGAAGCATGTAATCGATTACATTAGAAATGTAATCGATTACAAAAGAAATCAGAAGGCCATGTAATCGATTACACAATATATGTAATCGATTACACAAAAAGAAAGGCAAAGAACACGTTCGACGAGTCATGTAATCGATTACATGGATATTGTAATCGATTACACAGCAAGTCAGAAGTCATGTAATCGATTACATGGGCATTGTAATCGATTACACAAAGTCCAGAAAGGCAAAGAACACGTTCGACGAGTCATGTAATCGATTACATGGATATTGTAATCGATTACACAGCAAGTCAGAAGTCATGTAATCGATTACATGGGCATTGTAATCGATTACAAACAAAGTCAGAAGCCATGTAATCGATTACACCAATAATGTAATCGATTACACAGAGCCCAGAAAGTTCGAGAAAACATTGGAACAACAATGTAATCGATTACGATCTCGTGTAATCGATTACACGAACTAAAATGGCGTCAACGGCTATATTAAATGCATGCCCAACTACCTCCAACGGCTCCATTTATTGAGAAACTTATAAATACCAAAGTTGGGTCTTTATTTAAGGTTGACCTTGAATCAAAAACTGATCATCAATACTTCAAAACATGAATCAATCCTTAAATTCATTTCTTGCTCTGTTTTCTGTTAAAAACGTGAAAAATCTTTGAGAGCATATTAGAGCTTCAATTTGTAAACACTTGCTCTAGAGAGAGTTTCTTCTATTTCAATCTTATACATTCGATTAGTGAGGGTGAGGTATCCCTCAAGTATTGTAAGGGTGAGGTATCCCTTGGAAAATAGAGGCTCAAGCTTTTGGGTAAGGTATCCCATATTGTTGAGTGCTCAAGGTTGTAGTGGTTTTTCAAGCACCCATTGAAGCTTGAAGATATAGTGAAAAATCTCAAGGTGTTGCTTGGGGATTGGACGTAGATCACAAGTGGAGTGGTGATCGAACCAGGATAAACGACTGTGTTTGTTTTCTCTAAACCCTCCTCTGTTTATTTTTGTACACTGTTTCATTGGTTTGCTTGGATATTGTCTTCTTGGCTGTTACGGTTATAAGTAAAAGTGTTTATCTCATCTATCTAATTATTTCTCATCATTCAATAGCTTCAACGAAAATTGATTGTCAAACGATTTGCGAAAGATTTGTGAACTTATTTTTAACTACTCAATTCACCCCCCTCTTGAGTATTGAGGCCACTTGGTAACAAGTGGTATCAGAGCTAGACTCTTGTATAAAGAGCTTAGCAGCTTCAAGAGAAGTGATGGCTTCAAATGGTTTTTCAAATGAAGGTTCTTCTATAAATAGACCTCCTTATTTCAATGGGGATGGTTATGCCTATTGGAAAGAAAGGATGAAAATTTTTATTGAAGCTATTGACTTAGATGTGTGGGACGTAGTTGAAAATTGTGTTTTTGTCCCTACACAAACTAAGGATGGTGTGACAATTAATACACCTAGAAGTGATTGGACCGATGATGATAAAAAGAAGGTTCAATATAATTTGAGAGCCAAGAACATCATCACCACATCTTTGGGGTATGATGAATTCTTTAGGGTTTCAAATTGTAAGACCGCAAAAGAAATGTGGGATACCCTACAAGTAACTCATGAAGGTACTAGTGAGGTAAAAAGATCTCGAATAAACACTCTTACTCATGAATATGAATTATTTAGAATGAATCAAGGTGAGAGTATTCAAAATATGCAAAAGAGATTTACTCATATTGTTAATCATCTCATCGCATTGGGAAAGACATTTCCTAATGAGGATCTTATTAACAAAGTCTTGAGATGTCTAAGCAGGAATTGGCAACCCAAGGTAACGGCGATTGCGGAATCAAGAGATTTATCAACCATGTCTCTAGCCACCCTATTCGGAAAACTTCAAGAGCATGAGCTGGAACTAAATAGGCTCAATCAAAGTGAAGAACATGACAAAAAGAAGAAGGGAATTGCACTCAAGGCCACCTCTTCCATACTTGAAGATGATGATGAAGATGGTGAAGAGGATGGTGAAAATATTGAGCTAAGTGAGGAGAATCTTAGTCTTCTTGTGAGAAAATTCGGAAGATTCTTGAAGAAAAAGGGATTTCAAAGAAGACCACCGTTTCTTCAAAAGAAAGCATATCACAAAGGAGAAGGATCCTCCACTCATCCAAAATGCTATGAATGCGGAAAACCGGGGCACATGAAAATGGAGTGTCCTATATATCTCAAAAAGACAGAGAAATTTAAGAAAAGGCCCTCCAAGGAAAAGAAAGGAAGAAGAGCATACATAGCTTGGGAGGACAATGATTTAAGCTCTTCTGACGATTCGGAGAATAAAGAAGCTCATCTTTGCCTCATGGCTCAAGGAGAAGAAAGTGGAGAAAGCGACACCGAGGTAACCTCTTCTAACCTAGAACCTCCACCTTCTTATGATGAATTGCAAGATGCCTTTCAAGAATTGCATGATGAATCTTTGAGGCTCACAAAAATGATTTTGTCTTCCAATAAAACAATCTCCCTATTGACAAAGAAAGTTTCCACTTTAACTAAGGAGATAAATGAACTTAAGATCGAAAATGAGACCTTAGGACTTATAGATGCTAATTCATTATGCATGACTTGTTCATCACATGACAATACATCCATATCATTACCTTGTCTATCATGTAAAGCTTTTGAAAAAGAAATTGAAGACTTGAACAACACTCTCGCAAAATTCACTTTTGGTAGAGACAACTTGAATGTGTTGTTGGGGAGACAAAAATGTGTTTTTCAAAAAGCCGGTTTGGGATTTAATCCAAACAACCATCAAAAGTCTTATAAGAACTTCTTTGTTTCCTCAAAAACTTCAAGTAGCCCCTTTGTTAAATGTTTTCATTGTGGTAGGAAAGGGCATAGTGCATCCACTTGCAATGTTAGAAAGAACATAAACACCAAAGTTGGAATCAAAAAGGTTTGGGTCCCTAAAGGCACCATACCTAATTCTAACACACAAGGACCCAAAACAATTTGGGTACCAAAAGTTAAATCTTGAATGTGTGTTGTAGGTGTGCTTGAAGACCAAGAGCTCAAGTTGGTATCTTGATAGTGGTTGCTCCAAGCACATGACCGGTGATGGCTCTAAGTTCTCCTCCCTTACACACAAGAAACATGGTCATGTCACATATGGTGACAAATGAGAAAGGAAGATTCTTGGAATTGACAAAGTTGGTAAGATCCCTTCATCATCTATTGATAATGTCTTACTTGTTGAAGGACTTAAACATAATTTACTTAGTATTAGTCAATTGTGTGATAAAGGAAATAGAGTTATATTTGATTCCTCTTGTTGCATAATTGAGGGAAAGGATGATAAGCAAGTTAAATTTGTTGGTCATAGGGTCAATAATATATATATGATTAGTCTCGATGATATCTCCTCAAATGATGCTAAGTGCTTTATGAGTAAAGAAAATGATTCATGGTTATGGCATAGAAGAATTGCTCACATTCACATGGATCATTTAAACAAATTAGTTTCGAAAGAACTAGTAATTGGTCTTCCAAAGCTCAAATTTGAAAAAGACAAACTTTGTGAAGCATGTCAAAAAGAAAAACAAGTAAAGGTCTTTTTTAAAGCTAAAAACATAGTTTCAACTTCTAGACCTTTACAACTTTTGCACATGGATCTTTTTAGACCCTCTAGAACTATGAGCTTTGGTGGAAATTACTATGCATTAGTGATTGTGGATGATTTTTCTAGATTTACATGGACATTATTCTTGGCCCACAAAAATGATGCTTTTCAATCATTTAGAAAATTTGCCAAAGTTATCCAAAACGAAAAAGGTTTTTGTATTGCATCCATAAGAAGTGATCATGGTGGTGAATTTGAAAATCATGAATTTGAAACTTTTTGTGATGAAAATGGCATTGAGCATAATTTTTCTGCCCCTAGAACACCACAACAAAATGGTGTTGTAGAAAGGAAAAATCGATCTTTAGAGGAAATGGCAAGAACTATGCTCAATGAGGCCAATCTTCCTAAGTACTTTTGGGCGGATGCGGTTAACACTGCTTGTTATGTTATGAATAGAGCCCTAATAAGGCCAATTTTAAAGAAAATCTCATATGAATTGTACAAAGGAAGGAAACTTAATGTGTCACATTTTCATGTCTTTGGATGTAAATGCTTTGTGTTGAATAATGGAAAAGATAACTTGGGGAAGTTTGATGCAAAATCTGATGAGGGAATATTCATTGGTTATTCTATTCATAACAAGGCCTTTAGAGTCTATAATAAACGAACTATGACCATAGAAGAGTCCATACATGTTGCATTTGATGAGACTAACCCAAATGAGTCGAGAAAGGAGCTTGTTGATGATGTTGCAGAAATATTAGAAAAGACGCACTTGGAAAATCAAGAGAAAGAGCCCAAGAAGGAAGAAAAGAGACTCCTTGATTATACATGGCAAGAAGATTCAGAAATCTTAGATCTACCCAAGGAATGGAGGACTTCAAGATATCATCCTCTCGACAAGGTGATAGGTGATGTATCAAAAGGGGTAATCACTCGAAACTCACTTAGAGATGCATGTAATCATCTAGCCTTTGTCTCTCAAGTTGAACCTAAAGACATAAATGAGGCCATTAATGATGAGCATTGGATCTTGGCCATGCAAGAAGAACTAAACCAATTTGAGAGAAATCAAGTTTGGGAATTAGTTCCAAGGCCCAATGATCATCCAATAATTGGCACCAAATGGGTCTTTAGGAACAAACTCGATGAAACGAGCCTAATAATAAGAAATAAAGCTAGGCTTGTAGCTAAATGATATAATCAAGAAGAAGGCATAGACTATGAAGAAACTTATGCTCCCGTAGCTAGGTTAGAGGCCATTAGAATGCTACTTGCATATGCTTGCATCATGGATTTCAAACTCTATCAAATGGATGTCAAAAGTGCTTTTTTAAATGGTTTTATACAAGAAGAGGTATATGTAGAACAACCTCCTGGTTTTGAGGACTTTGAAATGCCCAACCATGTTTTTAAATTGAAAAAGGCCTTGTATGGCTTGAAATAAGCTCCTAGAGCTTGGTATGAAAGGTTGAGCAAATTTCTTTTAGAAAAAGGCTTTTCTAGAGGTAAAGTTGACACCACTCTTTTCATAAAACACAAAATGCATGACATTCTTCTAGTTCAAATCTATGTTGATGACATTATATTTGGAGCTACTAACAACTCTCTTTGTAAAGAATTTTCAAATATTATGCAAAGTGAGTTTGAGATGTCCATGATAGGTGAGCTCAACTTCTTCCTTGGTCTACAAATCAAGCAAACAAGAGAAGGAACATTTATAAGCCAATCCAAGTATTGCAAGGAGCTGCTCAAGAAGTTTGGAATGGACAATGCCAAGCATATGGCTACTCCTATGGGCACCTCTTGCTATTTGGACAAGGATGAAGGAGGTAAATCAGTAGAAATTACAAAATATAGAGGTATGATTGGCTCACTCCTTTATCTCACCGCAAGTAGGCCGATATAATGTTTAATGTATGCATGTGTGCTAGATATCAAGCTAATCCTAAGGAATCACACCTAAGTCTTTGTTAAGAGAATAATGAAATATCTAATAGGCACATCACAAATGGGTTTATGGTACCCTAAGGGTGCCTCATGTAGTCTTATTGGGTACTCCGATTCTGATTTTTTTGGATGCAAAATAGATCGAAAAAGAGCACTAGTGGGACATGCCACTTGCTTGGAAGCTCACTAGTTTCTTGGCACAAAGAAGAAACAAAATAGTGTGGCATTGTCCACAGTTGTTTGAATATGTTGCAGGTGGGAGTTCTTTGTGCTCAAGTCCTTTGGATGAAACAAGAACTCTTGGACTATGGTCTTGAGCTTGATCACATTCCCATAAAATGTGATAATACTAGTGCAATTAACTTGTCAAAAAATCCCATTTTGCATTCTAGAACTAAGCATATTGAAATAAGACATCATTTCATTAGAGATCATGTTCAAAAGGGTGATTGCATACTTGAATTTGTTGAAACAACTAAGCAACTAGCTGATATTTTCACCAAACCCCTAGCAAAAGAAGCATTTTTCTACATTAGAAATGAACTGGGTATATTGGATCATTCCTGCATAAATTAACTTCTGCTGCACAATCTTGTATTTTTCTACATAATCACGCCAAATTGTTGCATAATCTCTGAATTTTTTTGTTATATTTGAATCCAATACTAACTTTAGTGTCGGAGATTTCCCCTAAGTTGTTTTGCAGGTGCTCCCTCGTGACCAAGACTCCCAAGCAACTAATATCCTTAACAAATTTGTTGAAACTCTTGGTAAAAATGGTAATTTCAATCAATTATATGAATTGAATCATAACATGATTTGATTATATGTTTAAATGATGATTTGAATTGATTTAAGTTGCTTTAAAACTATTTTGGATGGATTAAAATTGATTATATCTTTGTTTGGAACATAAAAATCTGAGTTAAAGAGTCTTGTAATCGATTACAATATCTGTGTAATCGATTACATATGTTCTGTCACGCATGTAATCGATTACACACCCTTTGTAATTGATTACAACCAACTCAGAACTCAGGTAATCGATTACGTCAACTATGTAATCGATTACAAGGTTCCCAGAAAGCATGTAATCGATTACACAAAATATGTAATCGATTACATATCCACCAGAATGCATGTAATCGATTACACACTCAATGTAATCGATTACACAGTTCTTTTTTAAAGGTTTCTGACGCGCGTAGAGCTCATTTCTTTTTGGAACCTATTCATCTTCTTCGTTCTCTCTTTCTGCTCCCACGCACCTCAAACCTCAAAATCTCTCTTTTCTCACTCAAATCTCCATCAAAACCCGTCATTTCACCTCTCTCAATCTCGGAAAACCCCTCTCCACATAGCCCATCTTTCAAAATCCCATCACATCCCTCATCCAAATCTCCCTATCATCTCTCACGAACACCTTCTCCACTTCTCTGCCCTAATCTCGTCCCCCTCTCTCTCTCCTCACTCATCCCCAACCATTTACCACTCATCCCTTTCTACTCCTTCTCATCAATGGCTGAATCTTCTCATCACTCAAAACGCCCAAAAACAGGGGCTGCCATTGCAGGGTCTTCTGGTGGTTCTTCACGGAACATATCTGGCCTGGACCTCAAGAGGCACTTCTCCACTATGAAGAAAGCTGAGTTATTCCGGAAGAACTTCCAGCTTCGCAAAATCATCTCTCCCAGGTATCTTCCCATCACCTTCTGCGAGAATGAACCTTTAGAGAGCTTTAGGACAATAGAAAACTTAGGCTTGTTGGGATTCCTGAGCATAGAGAAGGTCATCTACCCTAACCTTGTGCGAGTCTTTTATGCGAACCTGAAGGTTGAGGATAATTGCATAATCTCTGAAGTGAAAAAGTAACAAATCAGGTTAACAATGGCAGAGTGGTATAGGCTTACAAAGCTCACTCCTGATGGAGCTCAGTTATGTGGAAATGCAAAAGTCTGGGGCATGAGTTTGAGCATAAAGGCTGCTCTTCTCTCTTTGATTAGGACTGGCTACCACCTCCCCAGTGATCCTAAATGAAGAATAATGGCCACTGGCCTCACTATGGAAAATAGGGTTCTCCACTACCTCTTGGTTCGTGGATTGATTCCCAGAGGAGGGAATTACTCCCAAGTCCTCAGGATGATGATGTAGTGGCATTATGGGCAATGACCACGGGGCACCCAATAAAGCGGGGTTACTACATTCTAGAGCATATGCTTTGGACGTCAAGAAAAAGAAGAACTCGCTCTCCCTTCGCCATGTTGGTCACCACAATCCTCGAGTACTTGTCGCATTTATTTTGAAGAGTCCAAGGACACCGGCTCGAAGGGACCCCAATCAATTGGGTTGCATACTCTGAAGAAGCTTCAGCTCTATAAGATGGATGATAGGTGGCATTACATTACTCATGGCACGTTTGGTCATATCCATCACGATCCAGATAGTGATGATGAGGAGGCTCAGTACCCTGCCTCTGCTCCTGCTCCAGCTTCTCTTGATCTTCTGCTCCAAGAAATGCGCAACCTGAGCGCCAATGTAAACACACGCATGGATCATATAGAGCAAAAGATTGACCATCTTGAGCTGAGGATGGACTACTCAGACCAGGAGTTTGCCTCCATTCGATCCCTCCTAAGTGGACCTCCTATTCACGAGAGTCTTGCTTGCTTCTTTGCACCTCCCACATCGTCGCCCCTCCGGTTCCCTATCCTTTTGGTCCATCCGGAGTTCTGGCGATGATGAGGAGCTTCTAGACTTTGACGACGATCTTGTGCCCAGCGATGATAACATTGATCTAGGAGACTCTACTGCGGATCCAGAGGGTGAAGTCTTTTGTGACAGCGAGGCCACTGATAGTGATCATGGCCTATTGCCTTGATATTTTCTTGTATTGATGACCACCTTGTACTTATTTTGTTTTGACTCTGATTATATAAAATTGGTATACCTTTATGGTTATATTTTGATTATTGCCTACTGGTTGTGATACGTTTCTTTGTACATGTTGATTATGAATACATGAACTTGTTTTCACTTTGAATGTTTGGCTTTTGGAATATTGATTGGACTGATTAATCTTTGTGGCTTTTCTGTTATGGCAAAAATTTGGGAATCATGAAATATAGCTGTCATGCTGTCTATTTTTCTTAAATGCTTATGTCTTTTTGATAATGCCAATGGGGGAGAAAATGAGGAAAAATGAAAATGAAATGAAATGTAATTAATGGTTGCATGATGAGAAATTAAAGGTTGCATGAGTACGGGGGAGTTATTGACCTTTTAAGTTATTAAGCTTTTCATATGCAAAATCTAACCCAATATCATGCATAAACTCCGGGGGCAGCATTGTACCTAAATGACTATTATATACAAATGCAAAAACTCTTTCTTTTTCCTATGATCAGTTTGTCATCATCAAAAAGGGGAGAATGTGAATGCTTATGTCTCTAAGGCATGTCAAAAGGTTTTTGATGATAACAAAAGCAAAAGAGAAGATCAAGCTCAAAAGGAAAAATCAAGATCAAAGAAAGAAGAGAAGGTTTATTTAGTTATAAGACTTAGGATATTAATGTTAAATGCTCTCAAGATTTCTCAAATGGTTTTTCAATATATGATTTCAAAATAAATGGGAAATTTCAAAGTTAAACATGGCTTTCAATAAAACTTGAGTTTCAACTTTAAATCTAACACTCTTAAAAGGATTTATGTTTAATCAAGTATCTTGAGGTGTTGGAAATGACTTACAAGCGTTATTGGACTTGAAAAATGTGTTCAAAGGCCAATGTAATCGCTACATAATGTTTGTAATCGATTACCTGACAAGAACAGAAGGCATGTAATCGATTACATTAGAAATGTAATCGATTACAAGAAAGTCAGAGGCCATGTAATCGATTACACAATATATGTAATCGATTACACAAAACCCAGAAAGGCAAAGAACACGTTCGATGAGTCATGTAATCGATTACATGGATATTGTAATCGATTACACAGCAAGTCAGAAGTCATGTAATCGATTACATGGGCATTATAATCGATTACACAAAGTCCAGAAAGGCAAAGAACACGTTCGACGAGTCATGTAATCGATTACATGGATATTGTAATCGATTACACAGCAAGTCAGAAGTCATGTAATCAATTACATGGGCATTGTAATCGATTACAAACAAAGTCAGAAGCCATGTAATCGATTACACCAATAATGTAATTGATTACACAGAGCCCAGAAAGTTCAGAAAACGTTGGAACAACAATGTAATCGATTACCTGATCTGTGTAATCGATTACACGAATCAACCAGCGTCCAACGACTATATTAAATGCATGCCCAACTACCTCCAACGGCTCCATTTATTGAGAAACTTATAAATACCAAAGTTGGGTCTTTATTTAAGGTTGACCTTGAATCAAAAACTGATCATCAATACTTCAAAACATGAATCAATCCTTAAATTCATTTCTTACTCTGTTTTCTGTTAAAAACGTGAAAAATCTTTGAGAGCATATTAGAGCTTCAATTTGTAAACACTTGCTCTAGAGAGAGTTTCTTCTATTTCAATCTTATACATTCTGATTAGTGAGGGTGAGGTATCCCTCAAGTATTGTAAGGGTGAGGTATCCCTTGGAAAATAGAGGCTCAAGCTTTTGGGTAAGGTATCCCATATTGTTGAGTGCTCAAGGTTGTAGTGGTTTTTCAAGCACCCATTGAAGCTTGAAGATATAGTGGAAAATCTCAAGGTGTTGCTTGGGGACTGGACGTAGATCACAAGTGGAGTGGTGATCGAATCAGGATAAACGACTGTGTTTGTTTTCTCTAAACCCTCCTTTGTTTATTTTTGTACACTGTTTCATTGGTTTGCTTGGATATTGTCTTCTTGGCTATTACGGTTATAAGTAAAAGTGTTTATCTCATCTATCTAATTATTTTTCATCATTCAATAGCTTCAACGAAAATTGATTGTCAAACGATTTGTGAAAGATTTGTGAACTTATTTTTAACTACTCAATTCACCCCCCTCTTGAGTATTGAGGCCACTTGGTAATAAATATGATTTTGATGATTCAAGGATCAAATTAAGTGTTCTTGTGTTTCTTTGGATGTAAATGCTTCAAATATCACTTATATATAGAGCCCAAGTGATAAAATAATCATTGATAGTGTTTAGAAATATTTTTTTTTTATGAAAACTAGCCATTTATAGCTGTTGGGAATGTTTCTTGGCACTTGGTAATCGATTACATCGATGTTATAATCGATTACATGGCCTCTGCCAGAGTTGTAATCGATTATAGGACTTGTGTAATCGATTACATCACTTTTGGTTTTGAAAACTGACTTTAAAATGTTATAACTTCATTATTTCTTATCCAATTAAGGCAAATGACTATTCATTGAAAAAATCTTTGAGTCTATTTTCAATTGAAAGATTTCACGACAAAAATCAGAGTATTTTGAAAGTTATGATCAAAATAGTAATCAAAGGTCAGATTTTCAAAACTCAAACTTTAAATGATCATAACTTTTTCATTTCTTATCCGTTTAAAGTATATGACTACTCATTGGAAAGATCTTTGAGTCTATTTTCATATGAAATAAGTTTTAGAAAAAAAAATTAAAGTATTTTGAAAGATATAATCAAAAGAGTAACCAAAGGTCAATTTTACAAAACATAAACTTGGCTATTTTTTAAAGGTTTGAACTACCACCAAGACTAACTTTCCAAAAATAGTTTGTTGGTCATTTTAGAATGTAAGAAAAACTTTTAAATATATTAAAATATATTTAAGTTTAGTGTGATTCCTTTTTACCTTTACGTAAGATCTAAGTCCTATAAGCTATTCTTGAAGAACCTTGGGACTTAATCTTTTGCCATCATCAATTCTTGATGTGATCCAAGCTTCCAAAAATTTTTGCTCTTCAAATTTTGCAAATGCTTGGAACATCTTATCATTCTCATTTTTCTTGAGTTGAGCATAATTATGATCTTTTACTTTCTTGTTGTAATGCTCACTCTTGGTACTTGAACTATCCTACAATGTATTGCTCACTTAAAACAAATATAGTTAGAAAAATTCATAACTCAATATATTCATATGCATTATTCATAAATGTATAATTCTAGTTAGTCTACCATGCATATAAGACTTTCATAGACACATACAAATAAGATATTTATCAATTACTAATGGATATCTCTATATAAGATGCAACAAAGAACACTTTGCATATTTTTATTTAAACGAAGTCAAATCCAATATAAATTCATTATAACTCACATAGAGCATTATTGGATATATTAAATGAAGAATGTTACATATCTCGTTTCATGATTATTAAGTGAAATATAACTAGATAAAGTACATAATCATGCATGATACAATATATCTTATAAAGCACATATATGTAACATGATCAATATTCTTTTGTAATGCATTTATCATCTATTAAGTACATCTTTGTAGCATAATTATCATTCTTTTTATCTTGTATTTGTCATCATCAAAACTTAACATATTAAACCATTGGGGCAAACTTATTTCCACAATCTCCCCCTTTTTGATGATGACAAATCACCAAAAAAAAATATGTCTGAGCAATATACAAGAATAAATATTCATATAAGCATATCAAATAATAAGCACAAGAATATATTTTCTTTCCAATTCTCACTCCCTTTATTTGACATCAACAAAAAGGCTTAGGAAGGAAAGATAATATTTTCTCTCCCCCTATATACAAAACCCATGTTGCCAAAAAGAGTAGAATCATCAAAGTCTAAATAATTTCTTCAAGTTATTCAAATTAGAATTATCTTCCCCTATTTGATTCTACATATGATTCAAGAAAAAAGAGATGAAACAAGTATGCTTTCAAGATATAAAAGATTATTCATATAATGCTTGTCACATTTTGATACATCAACATTTAGCACATGATAGCAACAAGCTTAAGAATTTATGTCTAAACATATAATATCTTGCATACCACATAATAAATAAGTACCACTTGATGCCACTTGTTAGGAGTTACAAAATAACCATGTAAGATCATGAAATTAAGGTTTTCAAATAAAAGATCATACAAGTTGCCACATATTAAGCATTTCTCAATGAAAAAATCAAAAGATATGAAGTTTAAGAATGTTTATCTTCTTTCATTGATAGAGGGAAATAGAATAAGAGATGATCTTTATTGACATGTTGATAGTATTAATAATAAAACACTTTATGTCAAACAAGGATGTAAGTCAAGAGATATAAACAACAATTTAAGAGCTAGGCTCCCCATCAAAATATGCATATTATCAAAATATAATAGTTTAACATAATCATACATATATTTTTAGTCAACAAGGACATGAAAGAAAGATATATAAGATGAAAAGGATAAACAGTCATTACAAATCAATAAATAATTATAAGGAGTTATAAGAAAAGAATATAAGCTCCCCCCTTATTGAAGCACAAGATAAATAAAGAGAAATGTGTATGTCAAGACCATGTAAGCACATTACCAAAAAGTAAAACATTGAAAAAGATACTTATTCTTAATCTATCAATCAAAAATCATTTTTAAACTTCTCCCTCTTTCAAAAAGAATTTTATAAGAACACATTATATTTTCAAAAGAAATTTAGAAGGGTAGAGAGGTTTTATATTAAAACCACATATTCCTTGAGAGTGATCAAACCCAAGTTAAAGAACATATGAAAATAAATCTCTTCTCTTTGTCGTTGAACAAGAGCCTTGGAAAAAAAATAAAGCACTTTTGAAGAACAAGACTTATCTTTTGAAGTATTAAAATAGTCTCTATAGAATATTTCAAAAATTTATTTGAAAACTTTCTTAAGCATTCTCTTAAAATTTAATAAAATATTTCAAAGCAAATGAAGATAATACTACAATTATAATACATATCTAAAGATTTCCAAATTTTCAAGATAAATAGGAGGTGAAAATACTTTCAAAGGTCTTAAGAAAAGTTCAAATGATTCTCAAGGATATGAAACTTTAAAAGTTTCTTTCAAATATGATAAGAGATTTTACTTTAAAAAAAACTTTTTAATCAACCAAGAAACTCTTTTCAAAAGAAAAACATGATTTTCACAGGTGTTATACTACTAAGAAACCATAGATCAAGAGAATCATAGATATCAATCATTCACCATGATGAAATATGCTATAGGGATCAAAGTATGTACAAGACTAACATCAACCACCTTATATGCAATGACAAAATTAGCAAGTCAATATCCAATTAGGCACTTTGTCAATGCTAAGCATACTTCTTATGTAAGGAAAACATCTAATCATTTAAGATCAATTTATCAACAAGTATCATACAATCCATAGCATAAAGAATACCACAATTGCTTAGGGATAGAGATACTTATTGAGAGAGTGATACTTCTTTAAAATGTTCTTCATCTATTGGTCCTTTGAGTTTGAGCTGTCTTCCATTACGTATTCAATTCCATCGCACTTGAATAAAGTCTCTTCATATCCTTCTCTATTCAACTCTTCTCATTTATCCACATATGCTTAACATTTCAATATTTGATGACTATATTTGAAGCACATAGAGACACTTGCAAAACTAACTCTAAAAGTTCTCTAAAACATAGGTTAGCATCAAATATCATTTAAGCTTATTTACAAGTATAATTTAGATTAATATATAATATAAAACATGTACCATATTATCAATCATGCAATGTTAGCTCTAACTAGAACAAAAGAAAGATATATGTACTTGAATCCAAAAGCATAGTTTAAGCATTCACAAAACAAGATTCAAGTTTAACAAGAAACACATGATCATCATCAAAACATAAATAAGTATCTTGGGGCAAACAATGATCATGTAAGGCATGTTATATTAAGTAAGAAATTCTAGTAGGCAAACAATGACAATGTGAGTTTGAGATAAAAAGGCTTCTCGTGCGCTGAAACTTGTTTTTAAACCCCTGTGTAATAGATTACAATGAATGTGTCATCGATTACACGCTTTCTGTAGTCTTTGTAATCGATTACATGAGTTCTGAAAATATTGTAATTGATTACATAGTGAGGTAATCGATTACACGCTCTCTGACTTTGCTTGGGATGCTCGGCAGAGCCTCTATAATCGATTACAAAGGTCTTGTAATCGATTACAAGCTTGTTGAATTTAGTTTTTGCACTTCAAACAATAAAGGACCAAACTCAAAGCTTTCAAATTAGTTCCAAAACTTCCTAAAACAATTCCAAACATCATGTAAAAACTGATCAACTCTTGATCCATGGAACTATAAGTTTTGAAACCATTTATGATTCATTTCAAGATATACTTTATTGTAAAAACCATTGTAGTTCAAAGGATAGTTCAAGGCACAAAAAAGAATCATTTACTTCTTATTTTCAAGATATGAACATATCAGACAATTTCAAACAAGAGGACCTATAACTTTTAATTTTTTAATCTCCAAATAAGTATATAAGACAATTAAGCATCAAAGAGAAATGATTAAAAACTACTTATGAGCATGTGAAATTTTCATATTTGGACAAAGAGAATTGGTCACAAGCTCAAAAACAAATATATTACCATAAAACATGTCATTCCAAGTAAAATGTATGCATATCTAGCATGTTAGCATATGTAAAGACACTTTCAAGACAATATACTAGAAAAGCACAACTTAAGGCATAAAACAAGTCTCTACTTCTCCAAATATCACATGATATTCAATTTAAAGCATAAGTAAGGATAAGAGATTGATATCACCAAAAGTGTACTCTTTGAATTTTTGTAGGTGACTCCAACTTCCATACCTCAAGGTTCCTTGAGAATGTTGTGGTTCTTCATGCCATTCTTTTTTATGTCTTCATCAATTTTGGAGAATTAGGATCATTTTAAGTTTTCCCAACCTCAAGTAGCATGGTTGTATTTCACTTCAATGCATGTTTAAGCTCATAGTCATCCTACAACACAATTCAAGTTACTTTCTTTGGTATCCACTAATTTTGGATCCATAGAGGTTAGTCATTGATTATTAACCCATTATGCTTTTATAAAGATTAATTTTTTCATAGTATGTAAATTAAGCCCAACAAATTTAATAATCAATTACTATTAAGCACATAGCTAATAAGATGCTTACTTTTATGATATATAGAAAATTCAAAACATAGCAAGCATACCTAGGTATTATAGAACCTTATGCACCAATATATATATATATATATATATATATATATATATAACAAATTAATGAGTTATAATACAATAAAAATGAATATAATCATGTGCTAAACAAAATATTCATATTTTACCAAGTGTACATGATTCTATCCTTTACCTAAGGCCTACAAGAAATATACTTCATATTCATTGTCTTTTTTAAGTGAATGCTCATAAGAGGTAAAGACTTTTGATACTTTGGCCTTGGTAATCAAGGAAATTCTTTTCCTTACTCATTGCTTCTCTTTTGGTGTTTTGAACTTTGCAAGTTCCACATTTTGTACTTGAGAAGCTTTGGTTGAATCCATCTTCCTTATTTGACCAAGACTTCTACCATTGGGCCTTAGAAATATTTCCCTTAATGATTCCTTCTTCACTTGATCAATTTGTCCATCCTTTTGAGAAATTTTCTACATAATTGAAACACTAGGAGGGTATTTTGGTACCCATTTCATGTTAGGTCCTTGAATGTTAGTACTAGGGCCTTTAAGATCTTTAGGAACCTATATCATACTATTTCTCATATAAAGATTTCTTCTATAATTGCACAAATGAGAAATATGTCCTAGATAACCACAAAAATTGTAAACAATTGAATTTAATGATGACTTGGTCCTTTGAAGATCATCTTTGAAAAACTTAAGTCTTTTGTTGTTATTACATTCTAAGCTATTTTTTCCACAAGCATTACTTGAGATTCCATGTGGAATAGTATCAATTTCATTCTTATTAACAAACATGGAATGTAAGCAATTAGAATCATTAGCTTTGACAAATTCAAAAGATATGTCTTCAACTTGATTTTCTAAATTGATGCACTTTTCACAAGAAGTTAAAGTTTCACATTTCAAAGGCATTTCCTCATGAAGAAAAGTATATTTATTTTTTAAAATCTTAATTTCATTTTCAATAGAGGAAATGTTTTTCAAACAAGATAAATTTTTCTTTTCTAAATTCAACAAACCATCATATAATTCATCATATGCACATTGTAGCTCATAATAGAAAGGACTATATTCTAGTTTAGAATTATTTACCTCAAAGTCATTTTTAGTCAAATATGAAGTAGTCTCAATTTCTAGCATACGTGGCTTTTTAAGGGAATCACCTTCTTCATCATCATTTTTGTTTTGTTTCGCCTCTTCTTCAAATTGAGCATCATCATCAAGAGGCATTGAGCTCATTTTCTTACTTTGAACATCTTCTTAAGAACATTTTTCATGACAAGCTTCCTTCAATGACTTTTGCTTTTCTTACTTTCTTTATACAACTTTATACACAAAATCATTGTTAACAATATAAAAAGCATCAAGGGTGTCCAAAATTTCTTTGGCACTAGAGCAATTCTTAATTCTATCATAAGCATCATCATTCAAACTACTTCTTAAGATTTGCATTGCTTTAATGTTCAAGAAAAAAAAGTTTCTTGTCATAAGCATTCCAAGTTTATTTTGGTTTAGAAGAAAATCCATCAAGCACAATATCCCACAAATTCATATCAATAGATTGCATATAAAATTTCATTCTTGCTTTATAATAAACAAAATGCACACCATTACAGAATGGTGGTTTATCAATTTCAAAATCTTCCATTTTGAAAAACTTTCAATGGTTGCTAAACAAACAAGAATCTTTAACTCCAAGCAGTTAAGCTTTTAACAGAGCACGAAGCTCTAATACCACTTATTAGCCATGACAACCATCACATAAGAGGGGGTGAATTGGGTGATTATAAATTTTAAAACATCTTTGAGAAATTAAACATTTTAAATAACTCAATTAATAAATGCAGCGGAATAAGTTTAACAAAGTTATAACTATTAGAGATTTCACAAATACCACTTGGGCTATAAGATAAATCAAGCAAATAAGCTAAATATTAAATTCAACTCAAGCATATATAATTAAAGCACAAATGTAAATGAGATAGAGTTGAGAAGAGCAAACACAAAGATTTATCCTGGTTCAGCCACCAACTACTTGTGACCTATGTCCAGTTCTCAAGTGAACCACCCTTAATTTTCCACTAAACCTTCAAGCTTGAACAGATGATTGATGACTTTTACTAATTTTAGCACTTAACACACATTGGTATACCTCACCCTTTGTGCTTGAGCCTCTACTTTCAAGGGATACCTCACCCTTATAATTTTGAAGGATACCTCACCTTCTCTTTTACAGTTTATATAAAGTATAGATGATAAGAAACTATCTCAAGAGTGGATAATACAAATTGAAATACTATGGGTATCAAGGATTTACACTTTGAAGCTCAAAATATGATTTTGATGATTCAAGGATCAAAATTAAGTGTTCTTGTGTTTCTTAGGATATAAATGCTTCAAATATCACTTATATATAGAGCCAAAGTGATAAAATAGTCGTTAGTAGTATTTAGAAATAATTTTTTTATGAAAACTAGTAGTTTATAGCCATTGGGAATGTTTCTGGAAACTTGGTACTCGATTACATGGATATTGTAATCGATTACATGGCCTCTGCCAGAGTTGTAATCGATTACAGGACTTGTGTAATGGATTACATTAATTCTAATTTTGAAAATTGACTTTAAAAAGTCATAACTTCTTCATTTCTTATCCGATTAAGGCAAATGACCAATCATTGAAAAGATATTTAAGTCTATTTTTAATTGAAATAAGTTTCATAACAAAAATCAAAGTATTTTAAAAGTTATTATCAAAATATTAATCAAAGGTCATATTTTCAAATCTCAAACTTTAAATGGTCATAACTTTTTCATTTCTTATCTGTTTAAAGTATATAACACTCATTAGAAAGATCTTTGAGTCTATTTTCATATGAAATAAGTTTTAGAACAAAACTCAAAGTATTTTGAAAGATATGATTAAAAGAGTAACCAAAGGTCAGTTTTACATAGCACAAATTTGGCAATTTTTTAAAGGTTTGAACTACCACTAAGACTAACTTTCCAAAAATAGTTTGTTGGGCATTTTAGAGTGTAAAAAACACTTTTAAAGATGTTAAAACATATTTGAGCTTTGTATGATTCCTTTTTACCTTTACATAAGATCTAAGTCTTATAAGCTATTCTTGAAGAACATTGGGACTTGATCTTTTGCTATCATCAATTCTTGATGTAATCCAAGTTTTCAAAAATTTCTTCTCTTCAAATTTTGTAAATTCTTGGAACATCTTATCATTCTCATACTTCTTGAGTTGAGCATAATTGTGATCTTTTGCTTTCTTGTTGCAATGCTCACTCTTAGTACTTAGACTATCCTATAAAGTATTGCTCACTTAAAACAAATATAGTTAGTCCAAATTCATAACTCAATATCTTCATATGCATGATTCATAAATGTATAACTCTAGTTAGTCTACTATGCATATAAGAATTTCATAAACACATCCAAATAAGATATTTATTAATTACTAATGGATATCTCTATATAAGATGCAACAAAGAACACTTTATATATTTTCATTTAAACCAAGTCAAATCCAATATAAATTCATTATAACTCATATAGAGCATTATTGGATATATTAAATGAAGAATGTTACTCATGTCTCATTGCATGATTATTAAGTGAAATATAACTAGATAAAGTACATAATCATGCATGACACGATATATCTTATTAAGCACATCTATGTAACATGATCAATATTCTTTTGTAATGCATTTATAATCTATTAAGCACATCTTTGTAGCATAATCATCATTCTTTTTGTCTTGTATTTATCATCATCAAAACTTAACATATTAAATTATTAGGGCAAACTTATTTCCACAGGAGGTTGCCTTGGGAATCACTGGTGAAGTGATGAGGTGAGGTACTAGGTGTTGTATGCTAAGTGTGCTTGGCTAGTAGTATTTGTTGTTATGCATGATTTGTTTCTTGTAAAGAAGGTAGAACTGGACATATATAGATGATATTTACTCCCTTGTGAAACAATGTTGTGGTATTAGAAGGACTAGAAACGTATCCTTGCGCGCCTTATATGATAAGTGAGCTTGGTTAGTTAGTTTGCTAGTTTTCCTTAGTCACTCGGTTAAGGAGGACCTAGTGATGATTATGTGTATTTGTGAAATACATTACATATATTCTTTTCAAACTTATTATCTTGCTATTTTTCCCATGTATTGTAACCTGATATGGTGTGCACAACCATTTGGCCAGAGAGTTATAGGTAATCGATCCAGGAAATTCTTCAGAATGAGGACTAGTCCTAGATTCTCAGAGCAGAAGCTTATTATGGTCAGGGTTACCGGTATGGGAGTGGTAATAGTACTCTTACATTAGTGAGAAGAGAGTAATCACCTATTACTAAGTGGACTTATGCTTTTAGGCCTAACCTGCTCAGTATATACAAGAGAATAGGAGGTTCCTGGGAAATAAATAAGTGGCATGCGTTTTCAAAAATCAAAATCTACATCAACATTGCATAATCATTTACTAGGATATTGTGTGAGCATAACTATATATCATATCATAAAACATTGCATTTGTTGGCTACTATATGGGCAGTTGCCTTGCTTGTTTATTGGTTACTTGTTGATGATATCTTACGATTGTATGTGTGATTGTTTGCTATCATTGATTGTTCGATATTAGTGTGAGATAAGATTATAACTTGCCTTGTGAATGTTACATAAAGTAATGTATATATTCTGATAGTGTTTGAGCAAGGGCTCAATTATCTATTGCAGGCTTAATCTTATGCGCTTAGTTGGTTATCTGTTGTTAAATAGTTAACTGCTGGTTTTGGAATTGCATATACTGAGAAATTATAATTTCTCGCCTTGATTGCATTTTCATATAAATCCAAGTACAAGTAAAGGGAAGTAGAAGAGGTTGAAGAATTAGCGTAGTTTTATTTTGTTGCTTACAATAAATATATTATATTTATTTCCTTCTATCTTGAGGTTGTAAAAGTTATGTATTACAATATGCTTTCGAGAGGCTAATGATGTATATATATAGCATTTTTTGTTGTTCAGGATCTCCATAATCATTTATGTAAACAAATGTTATGGGTTTGTTTGACGTTAAATGTTAGAAGTGACATAGCTAGTACTATGTGCCTTATATATAGTAGGGGTGTAATTGAGTGGTTCAGTTCGGTTCCTAGGGGAAAATAAATCCGAACCAATCAAAATCAATTGGTTCAGTTTGGTTTGGTTTTCTTGTTTTTTGATAGCCAAATCTGAACCAAACCGAACCAAACATCTATGGATTTATTTAGTTCAGGTGATCGAGTTGACCATTATTTTTTTGAACACATCCTAATTCTGTATGATTCAAATTTTATGAGATGTCTTTGAAAAGACATCCTAATTCATGCCTTCAACTTTGAATGCTAAAAAGGTCATGTCATACATATCACATTGCATAGAAGGTCGCTACTTTAATTCTTTGCTCTGGAGGCAGTTCCCTTGAAAGCTTTAAGTGATGGAATGCAATGATGCCTATACTCCTTACCATAAAAATAATAATTTCATAGATTTAGTGCACGTATTCATCAAATTGATCACGCATGATAAAAGAATGAGACTCAACCAATTTTCTCATTAGATAGTCAAAGGTAAAAATAGTTTAAAAAAAAGATGAATTTACAAAAATGGTAGAACAAACTCACGTGCTTATTTCTTGAATTGTGACACCAAGAAAGATGCATCATTTGCTTCCCAATAACTATCCCATTTGATGTCGGAATTGCTTCCCTGACATTCTTTCTATAATTGTGACAGTAGAAGGCATAAAAATATCTAATTCACCTAGGAAAAAATATGACACTAATGACAATGGCAACAACAATCATAATCATAACATTATATGCAAGTCCTTAGAAACTTGCTTTGAAATCCTTATCCTAATGTGATTTTAAAATCATTAAAGTTGACATATAATAGAGGATTCCTTACTCATGAATACATTAGCCAATTTTCATTTAACAAATCATACCCTGCACTGCTACAACACTAACATGTAATTTATAATTTATGTCTATGTTAAGAAACACCACAAAAGTACCTATTACCAAATTAAACAAAACCACATCCTTTACCCACTGGAATTTTCAGAGACATCCTCACCAATAATATCAGAATCAAGCCCTACAACAAATATCTGTAATCGGTTACTGAGATATCAAAAGAAGTAAAGTGATTAATAGGTATAAAAAGTTAAAAAAGCATACTCACTATTGTGATGTTAAAATCCCCTTTAGACTGGGAACCTTGAGCAACAACACCATTAGATGAGTGTCCACTAGTCAACACCATAACTGATTTAAAAAATACAAAGTAAGATATTGAAATTTCTGATTTGAACCATAATATATCATATGTTTACATTCCAATGATAACCTTCTGGTATTATATATATAAATAGCAAGCCTAGCAATATATATATTTTAAATCGATGAACAATGAATATTACTGCTTGATTATGTATTCAAGCTTCTAAATTATAAAAGATATCTATGTTGGTGTATGCCCTAGAGGCCGATACATTTTGTTTGTATTTACATACATTCTATTATGCTATTCTTTAATATATGAGGCATTTTTTTTATTATGTTATTTATGATAAACATAATAAAGTCCTTAGAATAGTAAGTTTGATGCTATAAGACATCAAGTGATTGACTTAATCATGAGATCCTATTGGATAAAATTAGAACATTATTCTTAAATGTCCCTAGTCAAGTATTATTGTTAACAAGGACAACAATAATGCATTGAGACTAGTATGTGTAGACTGATGACCACATCTCACGAGTGATGGATATAGATATCAAGTCTTCACATAGATACATATTAGAGTAATGATGTACTAGACTGACCTGCCATGAGAATGCTACATGGATCGTTATATGAGTATCATAAGCGATTCTTATAGTGATAATGGTGTCTGTGGTCCTTTGACCTGAAATCACTATGATTCCTACATGAGGAGTTGTGTGTTTTAATGCCATCAAACATCATCTGTAACAAGGTGATTATAAAGTTAGTTATTGGACATACCGCAAATCATGCAGAGGGATGTAAGTGACCTAGATGGGATTTGTCACTCCTACATAACAAGAGCGATATCTTTGTGGCCCCTGATTGAGTGAAACTGCGAAATGCATGGCCATGCTCAAATGAGTCAATATGAGATATCGATCTCATTTGTTATTATTAAGTCTACTCGAGTATCAGGAAATGAAGGATTGAACAATACAATGGTAACGCATTCCATGCCTTATGTTCAATCTAGATATCTTGACAAAAGGACTAAACGATACAGAAACATTGGTCACGGAAAGGTTATGTCAAATCACTGACATTCTCATTACTTGGATAGCAGCGATGTGTTTCTAGATATCACTCATTACTTGTAATATTAAAATGGGATTTTAATATTACTGCAAACATAATGAGAACCTGTAGGGTCACACACATAGAGCATACTAAAATTGGAGCAGTAGATCCAAGTTGGACTCAAATTCAAATGTGGGCCGGACTAATAACAGTTGAGTCTAGGGTTACACAGCTTACACTGCTACTGCTCACACTCACTTAAGGCAGTCACTATTATAAATAGTATTGCTAAGGGGGCTGCTAAGGCATAAATAAAAAACCCTAGCCGCACTTGATATAAAAGTGAGTGAGAGAGTGACAAGTTCTTTTCTTCTCATCGCAGCTAGCACTGTGTGAGAGACGTGGGACTCCTTTTTGTGGACATTGGACGTTCATGAGTCTATTCGTATGGATACCATAGAGACATCATCGCTGTTACAGTGTTAGTAATTCATGTCACTTCCTTTTGATCACGCTTCAAGAGGTAAACAATTTTAAAAACTCAGATTATGGCTTTTTAGTATGGATCCTTGGTGGGAATTCTATTTTTCACTGCGTGATGTATCTGTGATTTCCAACAATCTACACATATAGATTATTGAGATTCAATAATAATCTTGTATAAGCCCCAGCAATCCAGGGTGGCAATTTGAACCCTGCAGAAGGGAAAATAGCTCCAGCAGCTATTGGGATGCTAAGCAGATTATAACCCAAAACCCAAAAGTAATTTAGGTGTATACACCCAAAAGTAATTCAGGCGTATATAGGAAAATGCTTTTCTAGAAAGCTCAATAGCAGTTATGACATCAAGTTTCTCTTCATGATGACAATATTCGCTACCTTAATGGCAATGTGTATACCAGCACCTATTGCCATTCCCACATTAGCTGCCACAAGTGTAGGTCAATCATCTACACCACCCCCACAATAGCTAACATGTACCCAGAATCCTAAAAAGGAAAAAGGCATTCAATATATTATAACAACTAATATGTTCCTGTGAACGAGTACATCTGTAGAAGTGAGACTCAAGCTAAGTTAAGCTGAGTTGAAGTTCATGATATAAAGACCAACAATCATATCAGGGAGTTTGTAAAAGTAACAACAGAAAGGCAGGATTCAGAAGTACTAACTATTGAACTTGAGCTGAAGAAATATAAGGATTTCTTAGTTACTTTCCATCAAAGAAAAAGAGTTGTTTAATCCTAACTTGAGAAATATACATGCACCAAAACTAGAAGTATCTTATAGACACCACAAACTCATAAAAAAACTCATAACATGATGGAATAAATGGACTAAAAAAAACCAAAACTTTTTCAAGAACTAAATAATGCATTCCTCAACTCTTTACCTACAATTCTAAAACTAGGGTTTGATCTATTTTGTTTCAATATTGGCAAGGATGGGGCACTCCCTAATGAGTTATTGCCTTACGGAAGAACTTGGCTTTGGGCGAGCGGCAAGGGCGAGTCGAGCAATGACGAGGTGAGGCAGCGAGCAGCTAGGGCAAGGGGCAGCAGAGGGCTGAGGAACCGAGGGTGACTGTTGGGTTAGGGATTGGGAAAAAATTGAATTGAAAGGGTTTCTAATTTAGTAAAAATTGGGGTTCACGAGTTTAGAAAAAAAATGGTTTAGTTTCATTCAGTTTTGATCGATTCGATTTTGAAATTTCAAATCTGAGAACCGAACCAATTAAGCTTTAATTGGTTCAGATTTTACCTGAACTAATCAATATACCTAAATCAAACTAAACCAACTTAATTGGTTTAGTTCGGATTGATCGGATTAGTCGGGTTATTCGAACTAATTTACACCCTTAATGTATAGTAGATATATTGGGTTCTCAGTATTAGGATGTTACATTATGGTATCAGAGCAGTTTATCCTATTGAGCCGGGGTATGGACTGATCATGCTTAGGTATGTTTAGGAGTTCTTATATGGGTAGTTGTGCATTTCTTAGTCTCTTGTGGGAGATGTGTGATAGAACTACATGATTTGCTTTTGGTATGACTGTTTTAGCTACTGTTACATAGTTACAAGATATTGGGATTTCTTACCCCAATATGTATTGTTCTGTGTGTACAGGAAACTATGGAGTCTCTAGGGCGAACCCATGGAAATAGGAATTCAGCTTATGAAGGCCCAGACTTGGTTGGAGCCTTTATAGCTACGGTGGATGCTTTGAGGGAACAGACAACCACCACTACTAATGCGATGCGAAAGCAGACAGCCGCTACTGTTGAAGCTACCTGAAAGCAAACAACTGTGACTACAAGGAGGTTTGATATGATAGGTACGACCCAGTGTCAATAGCTTACACCACCACCACATCAATCAAGGCAACCAAACCAAGAGGTGCTAGTGGGGAAAAATCAAAACTTCCAAGACCTCTCAGAGTTCAGGGAGACTACAAGGCAGAGTATGACCCGGTGAAAGTTGAGTGTTGGCTAAAGGAGATGGAAGAGGACTTTATTATTGTGGTTTGGTCGAATAGGTAGCGAGTGCTCTTTGCTTCTTTTGTGTTAGAGGGAGAAGCAAAGGATTGGAGGTTCAACATCAAGAGATCTTTCAAGGTATCGGGGGCTCTTGTTACGTAGGAGATCCTTAAGAATTCATTTTTAGAAATGTGTTTTTCACAAAATCTACAAAATTCAAAGGTAATGGAATTTCTGAGGTTGGACTAAGATGAAATGTCTATTAGTCAATGTGTGACCAAGCTCAATGAATTTTTGAGGTTCTCATCCTGTATCAGAGTGGCATTACAGAAATGTGTTAATTTTGAGAAAGGATTGAGAGAAGACATTCAAAGAGTGATCGAGCTTTTTGAAATCTAAGATTTTGCAGCCTTGGTGAATGAATGCAAAATCGTTAAAGGTCATCATTGTAAGTCTCAAGAAGAGCGAAGATCACTGGACCTTCAAAAGAGGAAGTGGAACTGCCATCCGAGCAAGAAATAGAGTTTCTATAAACTTAGTGCCTAGAATGGGACCTATCTCTATGGGGAGCACCTGTGTTCTAGTAAAGAAAAGAATGGAACCATGCGGGTCTATGTGGATTATAGCCAGCTGATTATGGTGACTTTCAGACAAGTATCTATTACCTAGGATACATGATCTAATGGATTAGTTGAGAAGAGCTGAGGTTTTCTCAAAGATTGATATTAGATATAGGTATCATCAGATAAGGGTTAGGGAAGAGGATATCCCTAAGACCGCTTTCAGGACTAGGTATGGACATTATGAGTATCTCGTGATATTCTGTAGGTTGACGAATCTGCTGGTAGTGTTTATGTGATATGTGAATAAGATCTTTAGACCCTTCCTGGATTAGTTTGTTGTGGTGCTTATCAATGATATTCTAAATCTATTCTTAGTTAATGAAGAAGCATGAACTACATATAAGGATAGTATTGAAAACCCTTAAGGAGAACAGGTTGTTTGTCAAGCTATCTAAATGTGAGTTCTAGCTTTCTCAAATGCGATGTTTGGGACATGTGATATATCAATATAGGATTTCTGTGGACCCAAGCAAAGTTAATGCAGTGTTGTAGTGAGAGAAACCCACCACTGTGACCAAGATCAGAAGCTGGCCTAGCGAAGTATTATAGAAGGTTCATAAAGGGTTTTTCTCAATTAACGCTACCCTTGATACTTTTGAGTGAACTCTTGTTTGTAAGTATAGTTTCCAAGTGCTGATTTGGGGTTAACTACTACACTGGTGTTGGTAATTCTGGATCTTTTGGAAAACTTTGAGGTATGTTTTGATACTTCAAGGATGAGTCTAGAGTGTGTCTGATGCAATATAGGAGAGTTGTTGCCTATGCATCAAGGCAGTTGAGGTCTCTTGAGGAGAATGACCTTACTCATGATTTGGAGTTGGCAATAGTAGTGTTTGCCCTAAAAGTTTAGAGACATTTCTTATATGGAGTTAAAGTATCATCCGGGCAAGGCCAATGTGGTGGCTGATGCACTAAGTAAGAGATCCCTACACGTGTCCCAGATGATGATCTAAGAGAGTAAACTTCTTGAGAGTTTTAGAGACATGAGCCTTTTAGTAACTATGTTGCCACATAATCTCAGTGTGAGTCAAGTGGACATAGTGAGTGACTTAAAGACTCAGATCTTAGAAGCTTGAAAGGAAGATGAGACTCTTAGTGATATAAGTGATTAAATTTTTTTAGAGGATCCTAAAGAGTTTGATATGGACGAATAATGGGAATGAGGAATGTGTTTCTACACCCATCTGTCCACAACATGAAGACGAAGATGAGAAAAGTGTTTCTACATTTAGTTCTTCAAAAAATAATGAAGATAAGCGAGTTCAAGTGTAAACCTTAGAACCCGAGTGCCCGGTGTGTGGAAGGCCACATGACGTTAGACCTTGTGTGGTTTTCTTTGTGAGTGGTCAACCGGAGCATTATGCTAGGAGGTGGTGACAGAGGCAGGGAATTAAGCTCGATCCAAGGCCGCAAGCTTCAAGAAGGGTGTATACTCTAGTAAAAAAAGTGGAGGCTTTATCTTCCGATCCTGTGCAAGGTATCCTTTTTATGTGAGCCATTTGTTAGAAACTCATTAGAAGAATCTGATAGGTATTATGCAAACTGAGTTGTTAGTTTATGTTTAAATTCAGTAATGTATCACTAAGGAAAGATGTGATCCTTTTGAGTGTGATATCATTTCTGATATGTGGTAATCTGAATTTTGGGGACAAAATTCTTAAAATGGAGGAGAAAAATGTAACACCTTAGAAAAACATGTTAGGCTTGTATATGGATACAGAGGTAGCATAATACTTACTTAACATGTCTGCATAATTTTGTAACTTTCTGAGCATGTTTAGTCACTTTGTTGTAACACTATTAGTGAGAAATAGTTGTTATTAGCCTCGAAAATGGCTTAAACTGCTTAGTTAATAGAAATAAATGTGGAGCCTTTATTTCTAGGTCACAAATGTGTGATCTGTGCTATAGTTAAAATCTGAGGATAATCAGAGTTAGTTTGATATTTTTAAGCATACTGAGTATGCGTTTTAATGCCGGATTGACTAGTCATAGATATAGGAAAATGTGATAATAGTACAACAAGATATTCTATGAATCTTAGGATTTATTTTATATCTATTGGAAGTTAAGAACTGGGATTTGGTGGAATCTAAGTGTTCTTAGCAGATCGAGATTTTTGATACCCTTTAGTGATTGGCTATAAGAAGCCAATTCTGACTTCTTTTTTCATTTTTCTCACAACAGCCAGGAGAAAAAAATAGAAAAGAGAAAGGGAGAAAAGGAAACTGTGGGGGAGGAGGAGGAAGGAGGAGGAAAAGCTAGATGACCAAGGATCAAGCTTGAAGAAGGATCTAAGAGCAAGATCAATGCTTCAAGATCTTCATCTCAACCATAAGAGGTAGGGGTTTTTGAGCTTGAAACTTCCTTTTTTCTCATTTTCCATGTTAAGCTTATTTGAGGTTTAATATGCCAAAATGAGTTCTTGAAGTGTTTGGAGTGATTTTCTTGCTTGAAAAAATTCTAAGTGTGGTTTATGACTTGTTCATGCTAAGAGTTTGGATTAGAAACTGAAAATTCTCCTTTTGGACCTAAAATGCATCTAAGTGTTGATTTTAGGGCTTGGATGAGTGATTTAATATTATGATCTATTTTTGTTGAAATCAATTGGTGTTTTATGTTTCCTTCATGTTAGTGAACTTGTTAAGAACTTAAAATCACCTAGAAACCAACTTGGAGTGTTGGAATTTCGTGTATGGCACCAATGGAATAGTGTCACATATCTACAGGTTTTGTGCTAGGCGACGAATGCCTAGGCGCCCTGAGGGGAGCGCTTGAGCACCCTCGACCCAAAAGGGTTACGCATGCTACTAGATGATCAACGCCTAGACGCCCGTGTTAGAGCGCCTGAGTGCCCAACGTCTAGAGAATTTTGCGTGTGATGTTGTTGTTTACACGCCTAAGTGCCAAGATGGGAGCGTCTGAGCACCGAGGCGAGGCATGTAATACCCTAGATAAACATGATAGACTTGTATATGATTATGGAAGTAGCCTAACACTAGTTTTTCATGCCTATAAATTTTTATGATTGTCTGAGCACGTTTAGTCACTTTGTTGTAGCTTTATGTGTGAAATATAGTTATTTTCAGCCTTGGTTTTGACTTAAATTGCTTAATTAATGGAAATAATTATGAAGAACTTATTTCTAGGTCACAAATGTGTGGAAGTAGATGTGGTTAAAGTTTGAGATTTATCGGAGTTAGTTTAACATTTTTATGCATATTGGTTGTGTGTTTTAGTACTGGATTGACCCCCAACAGATATGGGAAGTTATAGAAATGGTGAAACAAGATTTTTAATAAATCTTAGGATTTTTTTTAAGCTTTTTGGAAGTTAGGAAACTTGGTCTGGTGAAACCCAAGTGTTCTTAACTGATCGAGTGAATAGTGAGTCACTTAAGTGACCATGTGAGAGCACAGCTCTCTTGTTTCTGTTGCTTGGCTTATTTAAGCCATAAATGAGATATTTGTCTCATTTTAACTCTTCTCTTTCGCATTTGAAGCATGGAAACTCAAAGGAAAGAGCAAGAATCAAGGCAAAGGAGGAGAATCATCAAGCAAGGAGGAGTTGTTTAGTGATTTCAACTTCTGAAGTTTGAGATAGGGGAAACCTTCTTCTTAACTCATTTTCCTACTCTCTCTATCTTGTTCATGAGTTATGGCTTGATGAGTGATTTTAGGTTTTGAGTTTTTTTTTTGTTGTTTTTTGCTTGATCTTATTGGAGAACTTGAGGGTGACTTGTTTATGAGTTATTGGGTGTATGAAAATGGATTTCCAGCCCTTATATGCCTTAAACTCCATTTGAGTTGATATTTGGGGTTTTAGGTTTTGTATTGATTGATTTTTCATGATTTTTGGTTTTGAGTGAAATCAAAGTGGAATAAGAGTTTCTATGTGTAGTTAAACCTTGTGGAAGGTTGAAAATCACTTAGATGTGAAGTTTGAGTGATTGAAAGAGGGGCAAGTTCAAATGAAATAGTACTTGAATCTGCAAAATTCTGTAGAATCCATGTTCTGCTGCTCGACCAGCGGCGCACAGTGTTGTACGCCGCAGCATGCGAGTAATACACGCTTAGTAGTTGGAACCCGAGGTTAGTGAGCTACTGCGTGGATATATTTGTACCGCGGCGTGATGGAACAGAGAGCCCAGAGCCGAGGCATAGCCGTGTGTACTGTGGCGTGAGAGGGGGTAGAGGCCAGGCCGCCGTGGCGTGGCCATGGTGTGATGTGGTGTAAGCTCCAATTTTGGTCAGATTTGTTGTGTGATGCGGTGGAGCCTGTGAAAGGCGTAGTTTATTCTTTTATGCTTATTAAAGAGTGATAAGACTCTAGTAGAAGTATTTATTAAAGAATGGATGATTTGAATCATAACTACTTGTAATGCTAGTTATGAGAATTTAATTAGACAAGATTATATACATGATTGTATGATTTGCCTTTTTGAAAAGTGTCAACCCCATAGATGTGGGTGATTACTTTTTGAAAGGTATGAGCCTCATAGATGTGGATGATCTATATTAGGTAAGGTGGATTGTATCCTTCCTATTATAGTGGTTCTAAGGATGTATTTCCTTGTTAATTATCGATAACTATGTAGTTGATGGAATTCACTACCCGGTGGGGGAATGGATTTCCTCAGTGATAATGATGATTGCTGGATGGACTTCTAGTGCTTGTTCAAGGTTATGGTTATGACTTCCATTATTTTGTTCGGGACTTATGCATTCATGACATTACCATGGAATTGTAGTTCCTAAATATGGTATCATAACATTATTCATTTTCATGCTTAGGATATTGCATAAGCATAAACACTAGATATAATTTGGCATAGCATAGCAATTGTATGGGCGGTTGCTATCATGACATAAAACCATGACATTGCAATTGTATGGGCGATTGCGTATCTCTGAGATGGAGATGTTATTTGTTTCTGTGATTGAAGTGTTAATTCGATAATTGTGAATATTATCTGAATGTATGTATATGTGTATATACTAGTATTACAATACTTCTACTGAGATATGTTATTTCTCACTCTGATTGTGTTTTCATGTAAATTCAGGTGCTAGTTCTTCGAAAGGGATGAAAAAGATATATAAGGATTAGTATAGTTATAGGCTTTTTGTTGATAAAACTTGTAAATTATACTAGATCTTGTTGTTTAAAAGATTATGTATTATAATGTGCCCTTGTAGGTAATGATATATATATATACATAACTTTCGTTATCGTGGCTCTCTATATTTACTCATTGTGTATGAATGATATGGTTTAGTTTGTTATGTATATTGGAAGTAGCATGGCTAGTATTGGTTATTCTTTTATATGAAGATATATCTAGGTAGCAAATACTGGGCTGTTATAGGAAAAATAGTGCAATTTAGCATGTGTTGCTAAATAAATTCCCTACTTGATGGGATCATTTATGCAAGTCTTTTTAGGTGTAAAGAGACACTTTTGGGCATATTTTTTGGAGAGATTTATCAACTTGCATATATGAAAAGTTTTGGAAATTCTTAGACATTCAACGTGTGATGGAATGTCATAGGATAATCTTGGAAACCTTAAGCATCTAAGCGTGTTGGAATACAATAAGGAAGTGTTTAGAACCTTGTTCAACATAAGGTTGAATTTGGATTCGCTTGTGAAGTGATGGTGTGGGGTTCTAGATACAAAACCATTAGTGTTGAGACACAACTAGTGGTAGTTCTTGGAGAGAATAACCATTTACCTTATGCAAAGGGATTTGAGTACTAGAGACATGAATAGGTTCCTTTATGTGATAGAATTGAGTCAAGGGATCATGTTTTTAGATAGAACCTTTCACTTGGTTAAGGTGAATCTTGTGACAAGATTTGAAAAACCCTAAGCATCCTCTGAGAAGTAGAATGTTATAGGTCAATACCTAGAACCTTGAGCAACAGGAGGTTGCCTTGGGAATCACTGGTGAAGTGATGAGGTGAGGTACTAGGTGTTGTATGTTGAGTGTGCTTGGCTAGTAGTATTTGTTGTTATGTACGAGTTGCTTCTTGTGAAGAAGGTAGAACTGGAGATACATAGATGACATTTACTCCCTTGTGAAACAAGGTTGTGGTATAGGAAGGACTAGAAACGTAACCTTGCACCTTATGTGATACGTGAGCTTGGTCGGTTAGTTTGTTAGTTTTCCTTAATCACTCGGTTAGGGAGGACCTAGTGATGATTGTGTATATTTATGAAATACATTACATATCTTCTTTTCAAACTTGTTGTCTTACTATTTTCCCATGTATTGTAACCTGATATGGTGTGCATAACCATTTAGCTAGAGAGTTGTAGGTAACCATTCTAGGAAATTTTTTAGAATGAGGACTAGTCCTAGATTCTTAGAGCAGAAACTCATTATGGTCAGGGTTACTGGTATGAGAGTGGTAATAGTACTCTTACGTTGGTGAGAGGAAAGTACTCATCTATTACAAAGTGGGCCTATGCGTTTAGGCCTAACCTACTCAGTATATATAAGGAAGTGGCATGCATTTTCAGAAACTAAAATCTACATCATCATTGCATAATCATTTACTAGGATATTGTGTGAGTATAACTGTATATCATATCATAAAGCATTGTATTTGTTAGCCGTTGTATGGGCAGTTGCCTTGCGTGTATATTAGTTGCTTGCTGATGATATCTTATGATTGTATGGGCGGTTGTTTGATATCAGATTGGTCGATATTAGCGTGAGATAGGATTATAGCTTGCCTTGTGAATGTTACATAGAGTATATATTTTGATAGTGTGTGAGCAAGGACTCAATTATCTGTGCATGCTTAATCTTATGCGCTCAATTGGTTATTTGTTGTTAAATAATTAATTGCTAGTTTTGGAATTGCATATAATGAAAAATTATAATTTCTCACCCCGATTATGTTTCCATGTAAATCCAGGTACAGGTAAAGGAAAGCAAAAGAGGTAGAAGAACTAGTGTAGTTTTATTTTGTTTCTTGCAATAAATATGTTGTATATTTATTTCATGCTACCTTGAGGTTATAAAAGTTATGTATTACAATATGCCTTCGAGAGGCTAATGGTGTATATATATAGCTTTTTTTGTTATGCAAGTTCTCCATAATTATTTATGTGAAATGAATGTTATGGGTTAGTTTGACGTTAAAGATTAGAAGTGGCATAGCTAGTATTGTGCGCCTTATATATAGTAGATATATCAGGTTCTCGGTATTAGGATGTTACAGCAACCACAACCAAAGTTCCCCTTTCATAATAGTCCCTACAAACACTCGTTCGTCAATAACCAAGACCTCAAGTCAACACCATTACAATCAAACACCCTACATTTCATAGCATCCGGGCCACCACAACAAAACAACTCCTTGTAAATTCTCATCTTTACCGTGAACCAAAACCCAACTCTCCCAAAACCACAAACACTTCCACAACCACGCTATAAAGGATATCTCTTAAACCCCCACCAATATCACCACCCATAAAGCCAAACAACTGATATGTGTGAAACAACATCATATTTTGTTCTTGTTTTGCATGCATTTTTAGGTATTTTAGGCATTTTAGTTTCTCTTTCTATTTGTTTTTCTTGTAGTTCGGATAACTGTTGTGTTTGTGGTGTTGTTGTGTAGGATTGGTGCTCAATTGGCCTTGAAAAGAATGGAAAGCTTGCATGATTGAAGTTGGAGCTTTACAAATAGCAAAAAGGTGCAAAAAGCTCACTCCAGAGAGATCCATGGCCTGCCTGTGGAATTCCCCATGGCCATGGATCGAGCAGTAGCGTGAAGAAGCAAAAGTGATTTTCCAAATAATTCCATGACCTGGCCGTGGAATATTCCACGGTCGTGGAATTCAGACAGCAAGATCCACGGCCAGCACGTGGAATTTCCCACGGCCAGCCCGTGGAATTTCCCACGGCCGTGGATCGCAATTCGAGTCATTTTTCAAGTTTTATTTTTATTTCTTTTGATGGGCTGGGACCAGTTGAAACCCTAGGGGTATAAATAGATGCTTTGAATGTAATATTGAGAGTTCTAATTTGGTTGAAGGAGGCACACTTAGAGGCTTTGGATCTTGATCTTTCTTCCCTCTTTCTCTTTGATTACGGGTTTGGATGTTCATGAATATGTTTTCTTGTTTCTTCTTCTCCATGTCTGAGTAGTTTTCTTTGTTTCTAGGATTGGGCAATGCCCTTTGATACATTGATGATGATTAATTGACTTTGTTTTCCCTTTTATTAATCTTAAATGTTCTTTGATTCAATCCTTATTGCACTTATTCATGTAAATTTATTGGCCACATATTTGCATCTCATAGATATCTAGGGACGTACTGAGAGGTGAACTTAGGTGTTGGAACCATAATAATTGAACTTAAGGTCTAAATCGTGAGAGTAGGTTTAGCCTTTCGAGGATTCAATGAATTACCATAAAGCGTGATGGGTTTAATTTAAATTCAATTACCACGAGTGTAGGAATTGGTTTAATTAGGCACGGTTCTTATCTCTGGAGAAAGAACATTAACTAATTTAGGGTAATTCATCTTCAATTGAATTTCAATTTTAATAAAAGGGTTGTCAATTAGGATTTGTCTTGTATCATTGTGGTTACCTCGATCTTGGAAGCTTTCTTGAATCTAAAAAACCTTTCTTAATAACTTGTTGTTTTTGTTCTTAATTTTGCACTCTAGTATTTATTTATTTAATTGCTTTGTTACTACGTTCTTGTCAATCAACAATTATAATTTCTTTATTTAATTTAATTGAATTAATTAATTAATTAGTATTCTTAGACATAGTCCCTGTGGATTCGATCTTTTTATTACTTGATGACAAAACCGTACACTTACGAATTTCACACACCAAGTTTTTGGCGCCATTGCCAGGGACTGTGTTTTTTTTTTCTTGAATATCAATTTAATTTTTAATTTAATTATTTTAAACTTTTTTCTTTTTATCATATTCTTATGTTCTTGTTTTTTCTTTGACTCTCTGCAGGTAATTTCTCTTGTTTATGCAAAGTACTAGATGGTCCGGGACTCTTCTTGAAGCAGATCCTGAAATTGAAAGAACTTTTCGTAGAAAGAGAAGACAACAAAGGTAAAGAGTAAGAGAAATACCTGAACTAACATTTGTCATGGCTGAAGCTGAGGATAATAGACCACTAAAAGAGTATGTAGCCCCTAATGCTCGGGTTTTACGATCTGGAATTGCTCGGCCAGACATTGAAGCTAGGCACTTCACCATATCTCCTGCCTTACTTTCTATGATAAGGCAGAACCAGTTTGGAGGATTGCTATCAGAGGACTCGAATGATCATGTGGATATGTTCTTGGAGTTCTGTGAGACCTTCAAGATTGAAGGCACCTCTGTTGATGCTAGTCATCTCCGCCTGTTTCCATTATCATTGAGAGATAGAGCTAGAGCTTAGTTGAAGTCTGTTCCCGCTGAGGCGATAACTACTTGGGACTAATTGGAGTAAGCTTTCTTGGACAAATTCTTTCCACCTTTCAAGACTGCTCATCTTAAGACCCAAATCACAAGCTTCGTCCAAAAAGATGGAGAGTCATTGTCAGAAGCTTGGGACAGATATAAGGCTTTGCTGGAAGCCTGCCCACATGACGGGTTAGAGAAATGGTTAATCATCCACACCTTCTACAATGGTTTAGAATATTCTTTGAAGGTGTCTCTTGACTCCGCAGCTGGTGGAGCTTTGATGAACAGAATATTCACATAAGCTTATAAGATTATTGAGAGTGTTACTGCAAATCATCACCAATGGGCAAATGAAAGAGGTCATAACCCGAGAAAACTCTCGGGAGGTAAGTTTGAGGTAGATGGTGTTGATTTAATCATATCAAAATTTGATTCTTTGAATAAACGTTTTGACATGCTTGAAAAAGCTCATGTTAATGTCATAGGTGCTTCTAACAATTTTTGTGAGATTTGTGGAGCATAGGGATACATAGGTGCCGAATGCCAAGTTGGAATTGGATCCTCACAAGGTGCACCGGTGGAGCAAGTGGAATTATGGCATAATTTCCATGACTTCAACCAAAAGGGGAGGAATGATCCATTTTCTCAAACTTACAACCCCGGTTGGAGGTCACATCTTAACTTCTCTTACCGGAATAGTCAATACCAAGCTGGGCAAGGTAATGCTAAACCTTCTTCTGGATTCCAACAGGTACAAAAATCTAGACTTGAGTCACTTCTTGAGAATTTTGTTGAGAGTCAATCTAAACAGAATGAGGAGTTTAGGCAACTTAGGCAGGTTGTGACTGAAGCCATTAAAGAGTTGTCAGCTAAGGTTGACAATTTAGCCATTCATAAAAAGATGTTGGAAACCCAGATTGCCCAATAAGTAAGCACTTTACATAGGCAACAGGGTAAGTTTCCTGGTCAACATGAAATAAACTCAGGCAATGAACATTATAAAGTTGTGAGTTTGAGGAGTGGAAAGAAATTAGAAGATCCCACGGGTAAGGGGAGAGTGGAAGAGATAAGGGAATTGTGGATAAAGAGACTAAGACACAACCCTTAGAAGAAGAGGAAACTACTGAGAAAGTGTCTGAATATGTACCCCCTAAACCTTACCAACCCCCGGTTCCCCTCCCTTAAAGATTGGCTAAGGCGAAGTTAGATAGGCAGCTTAGGAAGTTCCTAGATGTCTTTAAGAAATTGTACATTAATGTACCCTTCACTGAAGCGTTGAAACAAATGCCTACCTATGCTAAATTTCTTAAAGATATTTTGTCTAATAAGAGAAAGCTAGAAGATTATGAGACAGTAGCTTTAACTGAGGAGTGTAGTGCTTTAATTCAAAATAAATTGCCTCCTAAGCTAAAAGATCCAGGTAGCTTCTCTATTCCTTATTTGATTGGCAACACAAATTTTGATAAAGCTCTGTGTGATTTAGGGGCTAGTGTTAGTCTTATACCCCTTTCTGTGTGTAAGAAGTTAGAGGTGGGTGAACTAAAACCCACAACTATCTCCTTTCAATTGGCAGATCAGTCTGTCAAGTACCCCGTAGGCATCTTGGAGGATGTTCCTATTAAGTTTGGTAAGTTTTATATGTCAGTGGATTTTGTTGTGCTTGACATGGAAGCTGATGCTAGAATGCCGATCATACTTGGGCGTCCATTTCTTGCCACTGGAAGGGCGATCATTGATGTCCACGAAGGAAAATAGACTTTGCAATTGAATGATAAGGAAGTAGTTTTTGATGTTTTTAAATCTAAAAATAATTCTAATTCCTTAAATTCATGTAATCTCATAGATGCTACTAATGTTGTGGATAATGTTGTGCTTTCAGGTGTGCAGGAATCAGTGACTGATACTATGCTAGAAAAGATCTTGCTCAAAGGTACCACAAAATTTGAGAAGTCCAAGCCCTGCAAGAAAGGACCTAAGAAGCAAAATGACAAGTGTGTCAAGAAGTGTGAATTTAAACTCAGGGATAAAGTTCTTGTCAATAACTCGCTTCTACGCTTCTGTCCTAGTAAGTTATGGTCGAAATGGTCAGGACCATATGAGATTGTTCAAGTTTTATCCTATGGTGTGTTTGAGGTGAAGAAAGAAGGCCATGAGCCTTTTTTGATAAATGGACAGAGAGTGAAACACTTTGAAGGAGTGGGGACTGAGCACTACTCCGTTGATATCACCTGAGCACAGAAACTAGATCAAGTCGAGTTAATGACTTTAAACAAGCGCTTCTTGGGAGGTAACCCAAGTTTCTTTATTTTTCTTTTTTATTTCTTCTTTTTCTTTTGATTTTGTGTGTTAGATTGCTGGTTTGATCTTTATCTCATGGATCTTGTTTAGGTTTAACCCTTTTTGAAGCTCAAATTAGTAGGAGAGTGAAGTCAGAAAGTTTCATACTCAGCCCATGGAAAATTCCATGGCCATGGATTGAACACCAGAAGATTTCCCACCACCGCAGTAAGTTCTTTTCTTTTATCCATTCTCTTATTATAGATTTTTACATTGGGGACAATGTAAGTTCTAAGCTTGGGGGGGTATTTTCATATTTTCATTTTCATTTTAGATTATTAGTTTCATGCATTCTCATGTCTCATTTTGCATTGCATTTTCATGTTGTATTTTCACACCATTTTATCTCTCGACTTTTTGGTTGAACTTGTGCCTCTCTCTTTTGAGGATTTTGAGATGGTATTGATTTGGAACCCTATTTGTTGATTGTTGTGGTAAGCAATAGGCATTGTTTTAATTGATAGTGGAGGTGATCTCTTGATAGTTGATAATTAGCATATGTTCTTTGAATTTGTGTTTCTCATTGATTTTTAAACCTCTAAATGTGAGTTTTGAGCCTATATAGGATTTATGCACTATATGATTTTTGCTCCCATTCTTTGTGTTGAGTGATATTTCCTTATTGATTTTGTACTCTAGAACCTGATTTGAAACCATTTTGAGGCGAAATTTTTGTTTGCATGCTTGAATGTGATTAAGGCATCTTAGGTATTTTTCTGGCCTTTTGAAATAATTGTCACACTTTCCTCCATTAGATGCCCATTTTGAGCCTATTGCATAATTATTTTTCTTGATGCCTATGATGATATATTGTTAGTAATCATTTAGAATATTAAATAGAGCAAATTGGGTTTGAAAGTTGTGTAAAATTGTGTTGGAAATCATATGTTTTTGACCCTTCTCTTTCTAAAAAAAAAGAGCAAATAAAAGAAAATCATAAAAGGAAAGCTTGAAAAGGAAGAGAAAGAGAAGAAGGAAAAGTAAGGAAGAAAATGCTTGGAAATGTGGAGTTATACTCTTGATTGAAAAATGCCTTTGCTCCATTTATGATCTATTGGATTGCTTGTGCTTATTAAAAATTTTGTTAACCCCTTGTGCATACCTTCCTTTCTTTATCCTACCTAACATCATTCCCATAGCCTCATTACAACCCTTGAAAGACCTTTTAATTCTTGCATACATGTTGATTATTAGTAGAAATTTAGTTTCTTATCAAGCTTATAGAAGTGTTTTTTCTTTGAGGATTCTTGAGCGCATTGTCTTCACCCTTAAACACTTTGAGTGTGGTTAGTGGAGTGAACCTAATTTAGTAAGAAACATGATTTCTGAGAACTTAGCCTCTAATTGGACTTGATTTTGGTTACTTCTCTAATTCTTGGTTTGCCTTTGCCTATTGTTTGGTTGGATGTTTTCTCGGGTTCCTCATTCATTATTGTCTCTTGATCCCACTTCTTGGTTTGGCTTTAGTTATTGCTTGGGGACAAGCAAGATCTTAAGCTTGGGAGGATTTGATGTGTGTAAAACAACATCATATTTTGTTTTTATTTTGCATGCATTTTTAGGTATTTTAGGCATTTTAGTTTCTTTTTCTATTTTTTTCCTTTAGTTCGGATAACTGCGGTGTTTGTGGTGTTGTTGTGCAGGATTGGTGCTCAATTGGCCTTGAAATGAATGGAAAGCTTGCATGATTGAAGTTGGAGCTTTACAAATAGCAAAAAGGAGCAAAAAGCTCACTCCAGAGATATCCACGGCCTGCCTATGGAATTCCCCACAGCCATGAATCGAGTAGCAGCTTGAAGAAGTAAAAATGGTTTTCCAGAGAATTCCATGGCCGTGGAATTCAGACAACAATATCCACGACCAGCCCGTGGAATTTCCCATGGTCGTGATCGCAGTCCGAGTCAGTTTTTAAGTTTCGTTTTTATTTCTTTTGATGGGCTGGGACCAGTTGAAACCCTAGGGGTATAAATAGATGCTCTGAATGTAATATTAGGAGTTCCTATTTAGTTGAAGGAGGCACACTTAGAGGCTTTGGATCTTGATCTTTCTTCCCTCTTTCTCTTTGATTACGAGTTTGGATGTTCATGAATATGTTTTCTTGTTTCTTCTTCTCTATGTCTGAGTAGTGCTCTTTGTTTCTAGGATTGGGCAATGCCCTTTGATACATTGATGATGATTAATTGACTTTGTTTTCCCTTTTATTAATCTTGAATGTTCTTTGATTCAATCCTTATTGCACTTATTCATGTAAATTTGCTGGCCACATAGTTGTATCTCATAGATATCTAGGGATGTACTGAGAGGTGAACCTAGGTGTAAGAATTGAACTTAAGGTCTCAATCACAAGAGTAGGTTTAGCCTTTCGAGGATTCAATGAATTACCATAAAGCGTAATGGGTTTAATTTAACTTCAATTACCACGAGTGTAGGAATTGGTTTAATTGGGCACGGTTCTTATCTCTTTAGAAAAAACATTAACTAATTTAGGATAATTCACCTTCAATTGAATTTTAATTTTAATAAAAGGATTGTCAATTAGAATTTGTCTTGTATCATTGTGGTTACCCCAATCTTGAAAGCTTTCAGCAATTTGAAAAACCTTTCTTAATAACTTGTTATTTTTGTTCTTAATTTCGCACTCTAGTATTTATTTATTTAATTGCTTTGTTACTACGTTCTTGTCAATCAACAATTATAATTTCTTTGTTTAATTTAATTGAATTAATTAATTAATTGGTATTCTTAGACACAGTCCTTGTGGATTAAATCTTTTTATTACTTAACAATGAAACCGTACACTTGTGGATTTCACACACCAACAACCCATTCACAGCAATAGATTCAAACCCACCTTACCCCTTCAAACAGAATAATCAAATCCCCTCACACCCATCCAGCAACACCATACCAGAACTTCCACCTAACAATGCCTTCACCCTGACCCACCGTGAACCCAACATTCCCCTATCATCAAGCCATACCCACCACCAAATAGGAAACCCTATGCCAGAGAACCGTCAACCACCATAGAGCACCATCATCTTTCTGACCAAGCCATCATGACTAACCAGCAACCACAACCACCCACAAACACTCCAACTGCTGCGCCACCCATTGCCGCTGCCAACCCGGTGCATAAAAATAGCAAATATGTTGATTTAATAGCAAGATGACTCGACAAAAAAGAAATATACCCTTATAAGATTTGATTCCAAACCCAAGTTCTATTATGGAGATCCTAGTTCCAATTCAACTAATTAAAGCCTTCACTTTTTTAACATTTTTATTCTTCTATTGCTCACTAAACAGAGAATATAGAAAACCCACAAAGCAAAAAAAGTTTAGAATCAAATGAATTAGTGTTTGAAATGCTTACATATGGATTAGACGGAAAACAATGTCTTTGGAGTAAAGTCAAAAAGGAGAGATAACAAGGAGCGAGATTTTTTTTTTTTTTACAATTTCAAAGGAGAGAGATTATCTAACAAAAACAATTATAAGCCATATATAAAATATAATAAACTTAGAAACTAATTACAAAAAATTAAATGAGCAAAATCATATTTATTTTATTCAATGATAAAAGAATTGTAAAGTTACAAAAACACCCTCAAATTGGGCAAGAAAAGTTTCCCTAGGAGAACAGCAATTAAGAGTGCTTCATATGAATCTAGAAAATTTTAAAAGTTATTGAGTGAGATGAGTGAAACTATTAAAGATAATTAAGAGTTATTTTCATAGGAAACAAATTACACTTAAAATATAATTAAAGGGAAATTAAATTTTAGAAATAATTAAATTAACAAATAACAAAAATTAAGGAATATTACCAAATTAACCTCAAATTAGGAGGGAAAGTTATAACATCATAATACCAGTAACCTAGTATATCACACATATATCTGGATAAGCAGTATTAGCAACGCTACTTCTAACCTAAATAACAAACTAAACTCATATCATTCATTCGCATAAATAAATATAGAGAGTCTGAATAACAAAAAGCCATATGTATACATCATCATCCTCTCGAAGGCATATTGTAATACATAACTTTTATAACCTCAAGGTAGCAGGAAATAAATATACAACATATTTATTGCAAGAAACAAAATAAACTATACTAGTTCTTCTACTCCTTCTGCTTCCCTTACATGTACCTAGATTTACATGGAAACACAATCGAGGTGAGAAATCATAATTTCTCAGTATATGCAATTCCAAAACCAGCAGTTAATTATTTAACAACAAATAGCCAACTAAGCGCATAAGATTAAGTCTACAATCGATAATTGAGCCTCTGCTCAAACACTATCAGAATATATACATACTCTATGTAACATTCACAAGGCAAGCTATAATCCTATCTTAAGTATCGAACAATCAATGAAATTAAACAACCACCCATACAATCGTAAGATATCATCAACAAGCAACCATCAAACAAGTAAGGCAACTACCCATACAACGGCCAACAAATGCAATGCTATTGTTGATTTTAGTTTTATAAAACACATACCACTTACATGTTCCCCAAGAACCGCGTTCCTTGTATATACTAAGTAGGATAGGCATCCAAGCCCTGACACTACTTGGTAATTGACAAGCCAAGCCCTGAACTCAATTAAAATTAAAACTGAGTTGTACCTATGGCTTGTAGCATAGGAGTTAACACCGGATCATCTCTTAAGGATCTTATTTTGCAAATTAATCAGATCAAGGCAAAATTAAGGAAGGGGGGTTTGAGTTGATGAACAGAGTATAAAATAACAAAATTAAGGAAAGAACAATCAATTAAAAGCGTAATCAATCCAGAAATCTATCCGAAATTTGGTGGATTCTATCATAGATCACTAAACAAACATTTGGATTGCATTTGAATGATTAACTTGGACTTAACCGAGATCTCAGCATTAAATCCAGAATTCTTACTAGACAATCATCTAGAATTCAATTAATAATTGACACACAAATTCGCAATCGCATAATTCATGTTAGATCTATGTTAATTTTAGATCCGAATTCAATTAATCTAAGCACAAATCAGCACCTAACTTCTAATTCCATGACTAAACCAGATTAATCAACCTAATTCAATCACAATTCTTAATCCCAAATCAAGATCCAATCAGATCAGGAAAAAGAAAAAGAAAAGGAAGAAGAAGAATCCAAATACAATTCAAAATAAGAAATTAGAATAGAATCTCAAGAATCCAAACCAAATTTCTTCAAGAATCCTAAATTGATTACAAGGTATCTAGCCCTCTATCTGAAAAGGAAAACCCAAAAATGAAAATCTAGAGAGAAGGGAAAGAAGAGAAGAGAGTTCTAGAGAGAAGTGACAAAAGTATGGAATGAAAAATTGATTTTCGGATCACCCCCTCTCAAACTATAAACTGCCCCCTAAATTGGCCTCTAGTGCCTCATTACACTTCCCAAACACAACTGGGCCTTGTAGGAATGCAATGGCCCACGTTTCATCTTATTTTGGACTTGAATTGACTAAGATATGCTTACTTTAATGCCATATACTCCTCAAACCCGAGTCTGAACTTCCAGGCCCAATTAGGCCCACTAAACATCTTATTGAGACTTTGAGCTCCACATCAAAGTTGTAGAGCTTCCTCTCAGATTTTCTACAAGGTAAAATGCATAATTTTTAGATGTCTAAAACTCAAGTTATGGCTGAAATACAGAAACAACATCAAAACTCAATAATGCTAAAAAAAATTCAATTAAGCCCAAATTTAAGCCCAACTTATAAAATATGTCCAAGGTCAAACAATTAAGTACATGAAAAGTGTAAATCACTAAAAATGAGAGCTTATTAATATGTAAAATATATAATTATCAAATTCTCCCACATTTAACTTTTTGCACTCTTAGGCAAAACACAAGAGACCAAAACTAGGGAATAAAGAAAAGCAAAAACTCAAAAGTTAAAAACCCTAAAAGACTCAAATTCCAATGACATTCAAGAATGCAAAAGCTTACAAGCAAGAGGAGCAATAGAAGATTCAAGAGAACAAAACATTCATGAATTAAAATTTCTTCACATCTTAAACCAACAAGCAAGGTAGCTTCAACTGGAAAAGCATGAATCAAGAATGATAGATCCTCACAAGATACACTCTCAATCCCTTAAGTGTTTATAAGGTAAGTATTTCACTCAATTCAACTCATGAACAATTGTACTACCATAAGCTTGCTTATCTTCTACTTCTCCACTACTCAAACACATGCAAACACAAATCAAGAGGACTTTATTCAAAGTTGTAATGAGGTCAAGGTAAGGGAAAGAAACAATATGGATATGGCAAGATAAATACCAAAAAGAATGAAAGAGCATTGGGAAGGAACTTAAATGACAAGTAAGAAACATGAAATTTTATTCCCCAACTTCAAATAATGCACATTCTCTTTATATATTTCCTTCTATTCTCTTCTCTTAATTAAATCTTTGTTTCTTTCACAACCTTTCTTAAATTTATTCTTTTTTTCCTTTTTCTTATTTTTTTTCATTTGGCTTTTTCTTTCTTTTTCTTAATTCTATTATTTTTCATTTCTTTTTTTTTATTTCACCAAACATCTTGCACATTGCACATCAAATTACACAACCCCTACACTTGAACTTCTACCCACAAGCCAAAATAGCTTCTCTAATGAAAATGAACCAATGCTCTCCTATTCCCTAAGGTAAGGTAAAAACATGATTTTTCACATAAGGCATAAAATGAGCTAAAACAAAGAATAGGCAAGTAGGCTCAAAGGGTTAAACAAAGGGAAATGATGCAAGGTTAGCTATTTGGCCAAAGTAGTTAATCAAGAAAGAATGCGTCAATCATGTTCATGCATGCAAGTGAAAAATGTAGCCTCAAAAAGAATCAAAGCAAGTTCTAGAATGATTAAATGACATGAGTGAAAATTACACAAGAAAGAAGAGAATGGTGCAAATGTTAAATCCACCAATGGGCTCAAAATCTCACAAGGTATGCATCTATCAAACTTAATCCACCAATTCAAACATTCACCACTAAGTATATCAAATTCAAGAAGAAAGAAAATTCATTCAATCATGTTATGAACCTTGAGTTTCAATTGTCTCAAACTTTTTAACTTCACAAACCTCAAAACATCATTGGAAAACAAATCAAAACACACTTTTTTTAGACAGAAAATAGAATTAAAAGCAAAAAATAAAAACAAAAATAGCAAAATAACATAGAATACAAAAATAGAAAAATAAATAAAAAATAGAAACAAAAAATAACAAACAAAAAAATAAAAATAGCAGAGAAATTAAAAATAGCGAGAAAACATAAAAAAAAATATAAAACATAAACAACATCAAAATAGAAAACAAGTTAACAAAAAGCATAAATAGCAAAATAGAAACAGTTATATGACAAAAAAAATTTATGACAAGTAAAAAATAGCAAAAAAATAGAAAATAGCAAAGACAAAATAGAAATAGAAGATAGAAAACATAAAAGACAAAACAAAAATAGTTATGATAGCAAAAAATTTATGACAAAAAAAAATAGCAAAAAAAAATAGCAATAAGATAGAAATAGAAGACAGAAAACATAAATAGCAAAATAAAAACAGTTATGACAGCAAAAAAATAGAAAATAGAAGATTATGCAGAAAATAGAAATAGTAAAAATAGAATGCTAAAATTCCTCCCCCCGCTTAAATTTCACATTGTCCTCAATGTAAATACAAAGCAAAAGACAAGTAGGCATGTGAAATAAAAGAGTAAGGGAGGAAAATACCCTCATCAAGGTTGAAAGATCTGCACTTGGGGAAAGGTGGGTTTTTCCAAGGAGAGCTCCTCCACAAGTGCGGGGTTCACGAGGCTCTCAAGAAAGGGCTTAAGATGGTACCCATTAACCTTGAAACTCTTGTTGGTGGCTTCATTTGAAATCTCCACTACACCATAAGGAAATATGTTAGTGACAACAAAAGGACCATCCCACCTAGAATGGAGCTTACCGGGCATGAGTTTAAAGTGAGAGTTGAACAAAAGTACTTTTTGGCCAATGGAGAACTCCTTTCTAGAAATCATCTTGTCATGGAAATGCTTTGTCTTTTCCTTATAGATCTTGGAGTTCTCATAAGCCTCCAAACGAAGTTCCTCAAGTTGTTGCAATTGAAGCTTCTTCTCTGAACTTGCTTGGTCAAATGCTAAGTTGTAACTCTTCACTGCCCAGTATGCACGATGCTCTATCTCCACTGGAAGGTGGTAACTTTTACCAAAGATAACCCTGAAGGGAGACATCCCTATAAGCATCTTGTAAGCGGTACGATAAGCTCAAAGAGCATCTTCTAACCGGCGACTCCAATCCTTCCTATTTGGCTGCACCATCTTCTTCAGAATCTGCTTGAGCTCTTAGTTAGAAACCTTGGCATGCCCGTTAGTTTCAGGATGATATGTTGTAGACACTCTATGCATGACCCTATACTTTCAAAATAAGACCTTCATAGTCCGGTTACAAAAATGAGTCCCCTGGTCACTAATGATAGCTCAAGGCACTCCAAACCTGTAAAATATGTTAGACCGGACAAAGTCCACAACAACTCGAGCATCATTAGTCCTAGTGGCCTTGGCTTCCACCCATTTAGAGACATAATCAACCGCAAGCAAAATATAAGAAAAACTAAAAAAGACAGGGAAAGGGTCCATAAAATCAATACCCCAAACATCAAAGACCTCGCAGAAAATAATGGGCTGCCAGGGCATCTCCTGCCTTCGGGTGATGGCCACTCCTGCTCTCTAGCATTGCTCACAAGTAGTGAAAGCCTGATGCGCATCTCTGAAAATGGTGGGCCAGTAGAATCCAGAGTCCAGCACCTTCCTAACTGTCCATTGTGGTCCAAAGTGTCCTCCGACTGGAGAGGGGTGACAGAAGTGAAGACCTGGCTGGATCTCATGGTCAAGTATGCATCTACGAATCACTAGTCACTACAAAATTTCCATAAATATGGATTATCCCAAACATAATATTTAACATCACTCTTAAGCTTAGCTCTCTGTGACCTAGATGCATGAGGGGGAAAAATAGATGTAACCAAGTAATTAACTAAATCAGTAAACTAAGGGGAAAGTGAGGTATCATGCAGCTGCATAAGCTGCTCATCTGGAAAATCATCTCTGATAGGAGAAGGGTCAACAGCTCTTTCGATACTGCTCAAATGATCCGCCACCAAATTCTCTGCTCCACTCCTATCTCTAATCTCCACATCAAACTCCTGGAGAAGCAGCATCCATCTAATTAACCTAGGCTTCGAATATGCCTTCTTCAACAGGAACTTTAAGGCTGCATGATCAGTAAAGATAACCACTTTAGAGCCAAGCAAATATGATCTAAACTTATCAAGTGCAAATACAATAGCAAGCAACTCTTTCTCAATGATAGTATAGTTAGCCTGGGCAACATCTAAAGCCCTGGAAGCATAGGAGATGACATTAGGCAGCCTGCTAACTCTTTGTGCAAGGACAGCTCCCACTGCATAGTTGGATGCATCACATATGAGTTCAAAAGGGAGTGTCCGCTCGGGTGGCTGAATGATAGGAGTGATGGTCAAAGCTCTTTTGAGGTAATCATAAGCCTCTCTACACCTATCATCAAAATCAAAAATAACATCTTTCTGCAACAAGTGGGACAGTGGAAGGGCCTTTTTGCTGAAATCTTTAATGAACCGCTTGTAGAAACCTTCATGGCCAAGAAAAGAACAAACTTCTCGCACGCAAGAGGGGTAAGGTAACTGGGAAAAAACATCAATTTTAGCAGGATCTACCTCTATACCTTTCCGAGAGATCACATGGCCTAAGATTATGCCCTGTTCTATCATAAAATGACATTTCCCATAATTAAGAACAAGGTTAGTTTGAATGCACTGATGCAAAACTCTATCCAAACTATCCAAATAGGCATCAAAAGAGGAACCATAAACAATAAAATCATCCATAAACACCTCAATGCAATCCTCTAAAAAGTCTGTGAATATATTTACTATGCATCGCTGAAAAGTTCCAGGGGTATTGCATAGGCCGAAAGGCATCCTCCTGTAGGCAAAAGTGCCAAAGGGGCAGGTGAATGTGGTCTTCTCCTGGTCCTTTGGTGCTATGTGGATCTGGAAATAACCTGAAAAGCCATCAAGAAAATAGTAGTAAGATTTTCCAGCCAAGTGCTTAAGCATCTAATCAATAAAGGGTAAAGGAAAATGATCCTTTCTGGTCGCTTAGTTGAGCCGCCTGTAATCAATATAAACTCTCCAGCTACTTTGCACTCTAGCAGGAATCAGCTCATCTCAATCATTCTTCACTATTGTGATTCTTGACTTCTTTGGAACCACTTGAACTGGACTCACCCAAGCATTATCTGATATAGGATAGATGATGCCAGCTTGCAGAAGCTTGGTCACCTCCTTCTTTACCACATCCAGGATCAAAGGGTTGAGTCACCACTGTGGTTGTCTCACTGGCTTAGCTCCATCCTCAAGTAGTATCCTGTGCATGCATATGGAAGGACTAATGCTAGGAATGTCGGCCAAGGTCTACCCGATAGCTCTCTTATGCTTCCTCAGTATTTACGCAGCAACCTCTCCTCCTGCTCAGCACAAAGGTTAATAGAAATGATCACTGGCAGCTTCTTATCATCCTCTAAGTAAGCATACTTAAGGTGTTATGGGAGTGGCTTAAGCTCTAGTGTAGGTGGTTGCATTACAGATGGAAGTATCCTGGTAGTAGGAACTGTGTCTACAGCCTGCAACCCTACAAAATTAGATTTGTGTGTACTTGCTGTAATCAAACTGCTGCATTCTGACTCCATTGAATTTGCAGCTGCGCCAACATGTAAACCATCATCAAACTGTTCAGAACCTGTACAATGTGCATCAAAATCACCATGTAAACAGGATGAAATCTCAATACAAACACTGCACATTTCAGACTCAGTACAATTAGCAAATGTGTAAATATCATCAAAATCAAGAAGAATTGGGAAATCAATAGCAAAGAACTCAAACAAGTTATCATCAACTACATCAGCTAGCAAATCTATATGGAAAATAGAATGCTCCTCCATGGGATGCTTCATGGCATCCAAAATGTTAAATCTGACCACACTATCTCCAAACTCCATGGAAAGAGTGCCTGCATGGACATCAATTTTGGTTCTGGTAGTTTTCAGAAAAGGTCTGCCTAGAATGATGGGAGCCTTGCTGGATTTAGATTCTCCATCTATATCTAAAATATAGAAATCTGCAAGAAAAATCAAATCATTAACTCTAACAAGGACATCCTCAATGAGTCCAGCAAGGCATGTATTACTCCTATTTGCTAACTGAATGACAACACCTGTATTCTGCAAAGGTCCAAGGGCAAGAGAGTTAAACACAGACATAGGCATAACATTAATTGAAGCACCTAAATCTAACATAGCATTTTCGAATTTGCTACTGCCTATGGTATATGGAATAGTAAAAATCCCTGGATCCTTATATTTCTGGGGCATCGTAGGCTGTATAAGTGCAGACACATTTCGCCTCATACTGATCTTCTCATTTCCCTTTAGTCTCCTCCTGTGAGTGCATAGGTCCTTAAGGAACTTGGCATATCTTGGAATTTGCTTGAGTGCATCAAGGAGAGGAATATTCACCTCAACCTTCCTAAATGTCTCTAAGATCTCTATATCTGTGTCAGCCTCATTAGTCTTCTTAATCTGCACAACCCTCTGAGGGAATAGAAGTGGAATGGACTGCTCTTACTCATCATGAACTACACTAGGAGTGGGGACAGGATCTGTTTTCTTAATTTTACTATTGTATAAAATTTCTAGTATAGCTTGCTGCTCCTTAGTCTCCTTATCTAAACCATGTTGCAACCTAAAATCTAGTGCATCAACGGTCTTACCAGATCTTAGAGTGATTGCACTCACATTTTTGGGATTCACCACAGTTTGTGCAGCAACTTGTCAGAATCTTATGATTGCAATTGATTCATTGAACTAGCAAGCTATCCAATTTGGTTCTCCAAATTCTGAATAGTAGCTTCAGTTCTCTACTGGAACTGTAAGTTATTCACTGCCATTTGTTTCATTAAGTCCTCCAAGTTTGGCTCAGATTTAGGAGGTGCTGCATTAAGCTGCTGCATATTCTGTTATAACATGAAGGGTGGCTGATAGGATCTACTAGATCCTGCAGTGGACTGGAAGGGGATCTGCTGCTGTTGCTACCTAAATTGAGTAGGGGCAGATGATGTAGAGTTATTCCCCCACCTCATATTGGGATGATTCTTCCAACCTGAGTTATATCTGTCAGAGGATAAATCATAACTCTGCTGCTGCTGCTGAGGCCTGTTATTATAGATGTTTGCTGCATAGGTCTGTGGGGTACCATCAGTGTCACCCTCTTGTAGTATAGGATAGGAATCTGTGGGATGATCAGTAGAAGTACAGATGTCGCATACTCTGGCAAAAACTACTACAACAGGCTGTTGTTGTTGACCCACATTTAATTGTCTCACCAAGGATGCGAGATCATCAATTTTGCTTTCCAATTTCCTATGATCTGCAGCATAGGCAGCCTCAATTTCGTGGACACCTCTAATCAATACCACTGAGTTACTTCTAATGCCAATCTGTTAGGAATTAGTGGCCATATTCTCAATCAGATTCCTTGCAGCCATAAGCGTCTTGTCTACCAATGCCCCTCCACTAGCAGCATCAACCATACTCCTATCCATAGGCAGCAGACTTTCATAAAAATATTGGATGAATAACTGGTCACTGATCTGATAGTGAGGGCAACTTGCACACATCTTCTTGAACCTATCCCAGTATTCATATAATGACTCTCTGTCAAACTGCCTAATGCCACATATTTCTTTTTTGATTGATGCAGCTCTTGATGCAGGAAAGAATTTCTCCAAAAATAGCCTCTTAAGATCATTCCAGCAAGTGACAGAACTTAGATGCAAATAATACAGTCAATCCTTAGCAGTATCCTGTAATGAGAAAGGGAATGCTCTAAGTTTAATGTGATCTTCTGGAATGCCTTGAGGCTTCATGGTAGAACACACAATGTGAAAATTCTTAAAGTGCTTATGAGGGTCCTCACCTGCATGACCACTGAACTTAGGCAACAAATAAATCAATCAATCCAGATTTAAGTTCAAAAGGAGCATCAACATCAGGATACTGAATGCATAAAGACTGATATATAACATCAGGGGCAGCAAGCTCTTTCAAGGTTCTTTCATCCATAATATCAGTGTGCTTAGTAGAACCAGAATGGAAAGATTGATCAATGACAGAATGCACAGAATCAGAAAATTCAGATGCAGAATCACTAGTATGATTACTATGTGTAGAGTCACTAAAAATAGCAAGATGTACACTACTTCCTATATGCTCATCAAGTGTAGAATCAATCCTATTTAACCTATGTAGGGAATGAAAAGTCTTATTTATCTCAAGATCAAAAGGATGCAGTATACCAGGATTCGACCTAGTCATGTAACATAGAAAACTCAAAAACACAAAACAAGCAAAATCGACGATCCAACATGAAAAATGCACCAAAATAAATCTAATTGACCTGTCAAATGATTTTTAAAAGCTATGGGACCACCACACACTAAAAACTACACAAAAATGAAACTCAAAAATGTAATAAAAAATCTTCAAAAAAATGAAAAAGAGGTCTAAATAAAGGATTTTGGACAAACCAGGGTGGTGCTCACAGCAAAGCTGTGAACCTTGTGGAGAAGGCCATTTTTGTTCAACTGACCAATTTTCAGCTTAATAGAAGCATGTTTGTCTGTACAAAATTACCAAAATGTCATTCTGTCAACTAAATGTGCTCAAAAACCTTACCAGATGATGGATTTTGGCCAAATTCTGAAAAATGATCCTAAGATCTCTTTGCTTAGAATGGTGTTTTACCTTTGGAGACCAAGTTTCACTTCAAAATTCTATTATTTGACATTTTTAATCCTACTAGTACTTTTTTGGCTCAAAAAAAAAAAATGGAAACCAAGTGAAGGAAAGTGCTGGGGTTGGAAAAAATGTGAGAAAATTAGAAACTCGTCCAAAATGATTAAATGATACTTACAAGAGCAACTTGCAATGCAATTATCAATAGAGGATGGCTGACAGTGGCAAAACCCAATGGAACAGTGATTATGCAGCAAAATTACAAGTATGTGAACAATTATGTTAATTGCAGCAGAATGAGAAGTGTGGATGCTAAGTAATGCAATACGAGTATGAGGCAATCATGCAATGCACAATAATAGAATGCAATGCAATGCTAGCAGAATCCAATGGAACAGTAACACCAGAATTACACAGCAAAATGAACAAACACAGCAAAATGAGCACAATGTAGCAGAATAATGCAATGCAACAGTATGCAATAGAATACACCTAATACAACTACATGAATGTAACAAAATGCAGAAATAGAATGATGTAACAGGATACAAATGCAACTACAACTACAACTTAATATGATCAAATTACAACTAAAGCATCCCCGGCAACGACGCCAAATTTTGATGAGCGCTGAACTCAATCAAAATTAAAACTGAGTTGTACCTATGGCTTATAGCATAGGAGTTAACACTGGATCATCTCTCAAGGATCTTAGTTTGTAAATTAATTAGATCAAGCCAAAATTAGGGAATGGGGGTTTGAGTTGATGAACAGAGTATAAAATAACAGAATTAAGGAAAGAACAATCAATTAAAAGCGTAATCAATCCAGAAATCTATCCAAAATTTGGTGGATTCTATCATAGATCACTAAACAAATATTGGATTGCATTTGAATGATTAACTTGGACTTAACCGAGATCTCAGCATTAAATCCAGAATTCTTACTAGACAATCATCTAGAATTCAATTAACAATTGATACACAAATTTGCAATCGCATAATTCATGTTAGATCTATGTTAATTTTAGACCCGAATTCAATTAATCTAAGCACAAATTAGCACCTAACTTCTAATTCCATGACTAAACTAGATTAATCAACCTAATTCAATCACAATTCTTAATCCCAAATCAAGATCCAATCAAATCAGGAAAAAGAAAAGGAAGGGGAAGAAGAAGAATCCAAATACAATTCAAAATAAGAAATTAGAATAGAATCTCAAGAATCCAAACCAAAATTTCTTCAAGAATCCTGAATTGATTACAAGGTGTCTAGCCCTCCATCTGAAGAGGAAAACTTAGAAACGAAAATCTAGAGAGAAGGGAGAGAAGAGAAGAGAGTTCTAGAGAGAAGTGAGAAAAGTATGGAATGAAAAACTAATTTTCGGATCACCCCCTCTCAAACTATAAACTGCCCCCTAAATTGGCCTCTAGTGCCTCATTACACTTCCTAAACACAGTTGGGCCTTGTAGGAATGCAATGGCCTAAGTTTCATCTGAATTAGACTTGAATTGACCAAGATATGCTCACTTTAATGCCATATACTCCTTAAACCCGAGTCTGAACTTCCAAGCCCAATTAGGCCCACTAGACATCTGATTGAGACTTTGAGCTATTCATCAAAGTTCTAGAGCTTCCTTTCAGATTTTCTACAAGGTAAAATGCATAATTTTTAAATGTCTAGAACTCAAGTTATGGCTGGAATACAGAAACAACATCAAAACTCAATAATGCTGAAAAAATTCAATTAAGCCCAAATTTAAGCCCAACTTATAAAACATGTCCAAGGTCAAATAATTAAGTACATGAAGAGTGTAAATCACTAAAAATGAGGATTTATTAATATGTAAAATATGTAATTATGATAATAAGTGGATTCCTTCCCCTTACCACTGTAAAAGTACTGCTACCACCCTCATACCACTTGGTGAGAAAATGACAAATGCAATGAGTTCAGCACTAAATGATTTCAGAGACAAATAATCTCCATAATTTTCTACTCATCAAAAGTCATTTGACATTTTCCATTCATTCACCCACTCATCCACTCACTCATTAATCAATCCCCTTATCATTTTGTATCCCTAATCCTCTATAAAAGGCACCATTGGCTGCTTAGTTAGGAGGCTTGGCCTTAGAGGCCAAGATCATGCTATTGTGTTATTTGTTTATCTTGTTATAGTTTTCTTTTGTTTTAAATTGAAGTTATGTTCTTCTTCTTCTTCTTCTCTCTTCCTTTCTTCTTGTTTATGATTAACTAAGTTTTATTTTACTTGTGTGAAAGGGTGAAGCTCTTGGAAATAAGTTAAGGTTAGATTAATTTTTTTCTTGTGCTTAATGATATATTTTTAAGTAGTCATTATACATGTTGTATTTTGTTTTCAATCAATTTAGAAACCTTCCTTATAAAGTGGAGATCTTGATTTGTTGTAGACAAGATTTTGACACAATGAATGTTTGATCCTATTTATGAGTGGCGATGTTAATAGATAATTAAAGGAATCATAATATAATTACATATATAATTTTAATAAATTTTGAATGTTATATTTTTCGATTGGAACCTCCATTATGTGTGGATTCTAATTGAGTTATCAAAAGAATTAATTTTATCCTTAATTTATTTACCAAGAGTGGATCTCCTAACCTAACTAAGTCTTTTTTATTTGTGACTAAATTTTACCACTTTTATTGTTGTGACAAAATATTTACTTTACGTCAAAGAATTTTTCTTCATCAATTCCCTGTGGATCGACCTCCGACTCCCAAGAATTTATTACTTGAAACAACCTGTACTTGGGTTTGCAACTTTTAATCTGCATCAAGTTTTTGGCGTCGTTATCAGGGACTTGATTTTAAGAACAAATTGATTGTGTAAATATTTTGTGTGTGTATAAATATATATATATTTTGTGGATCTTGTATATATATATATTTTTTTTCTACTCTTTTTTTTTTTTTTGTACATATTAATGTACTAACTTAGTGGGGAGAACTCTCCTTTATCCCTCTGTAATCTTTAATCATTAATGAAATAATATTTCTTCTTCTCTTCTCTCTCGCCAGAGTCCGATGTTCATATTTTAAATTTACTTTCTGCACTTTATTTTCTGTCATTTATATTCTGTACTTTATTTTTTGTATTTTACTTTTTGTATTTTATTTCTAACTTACTAACCTTTTAATTTTTTTTGCTTACTAACTTACTAACTATCTAACTTTTTACTTTACCTGCTTCTAACATTTTAATTTATCTGCTGGTGTGGTGTGGAATGTGATTAAAAATAAATATTAAAAATAGTTGCCAAGTTCCACCAAAAATATAAAAACCTTGCAACCAAATTGTAGTAAGCAAGAGTCGATCCACGAGAAGAGACAATTCAATTAACACTATCAATCCAATTCCTAAATTAAACATTCGATGAAAAATAAACAGTAAAAGTAAAAGGGGTTTTGTTGATTAAAACTAAAAAGAGAAATTAAACTTAAATCAAAACAGTAAACACAAATTGAATTACGAAGTTAAAGACATTGGTTAAGAGATAGAATCCACCACTAGATTTATATGATTATGCTAACTTACATACTCTTTATACCAACGTGATCAATTATGTTCTTATGTAATTGTGAGATAAATCCCTTGTTTTCCTTAAGTTTTGCTTAATCCAAGAACCGCTTTCAAATCAAACCCTAACCATTAGTTATTTGTAAAGCAAGTTTTGCTTACACCTACCTAATGATTGCATTAAGAGTTAGAAAACCAATCACACTAAGATCTAATCACACAGGGATTAAATTACTTAGAACATATATTTCACTAGATCTATTATTACACCCTAACAGCACATAATATATCCAGATCTACCACTTTTATAATTGGTAAATAGCATAAAGATAATTATACCCACATGAATATCATATATTCTCGCTAGATTTACTCGCAATCGCATAATAAACCCAGATCTACCACTTTGAAAGCTTGAACAAGTATAAAAACCTTCATATCAATAATAGATTCAGAAATATATGAATAAAAACATAATGTATTGATATAAAGAAATATGCAAGATTCACATAATCAAAACTAGGGTTTCATCTTCCCTTAACCAAATAAGAAAACTAGCCACACATGGCAAATTCAAAAATTAAGAAAAACATAGTTTAGAATGAAAGTGCAAAAGAAAACTGAAGATCAAACTAGTTTCCAAAGGTTGGGGATGATCGATCTTATTGCTCGAACCCGAGACTACAATCTTCGATCCAATCTTTTCCTCTCTCTTGTTCTTTGAAATCTTACCACTTTTATTGTTATGACAAACCTCCTTTAAGGGCTCTAAGCAACCCTATTTATAGGTTTGGATACCTAATTTAACATCAAAATCCCGAATTTAACTTTCTAGTGCGACGACACGGGCCGTGTCATATTACACGCCCAACCCGTGTTCAATTTCGATCATGATTTTTGGCTATTCCAAAGTTAGGAGAAGAACAAGAACACCTCATGTCACTTGACACGGCCGTGTTCTGGTCAAGGCTTGAAATTAACTCTTCCTCGTGAAGTATATATATATATATTTTGCCTACCCCGTGTCATTTGATACGGCCGTGTTCTTCAAAATCTTCTAGTCTTCAAACATATTAATAATACTAACTTACCCCGTGTCATTTGACACGGCCGTGTTGATCATTTTCTTCTAATCCAGCCTTGATTCTTCATGAATGCCCTTCTTCCTTTGCTTCGAGGGTAAACCGATCTTCTTAAGTATTCATCTCTCTCCTCAAATGGCCATCAAGCTTGGTTTGATGCTAATGGACTCAAAGATATCCTGAAAAGCATAATTCATTTATGAGTGTTTATAACCACATTTAGCATAGTTTCACAATAAACATCCAAAGACAACTCTAAATCAGAAACTTAGCTAAATGTCAACAATTGAGCACATATGGAGTCCAATTAAATCAATCATAAGGCATTTAAAGTATGAAAATAATCGACAGATCATCTGCATACTAACTTTTTAATTTTTCTGCTTATTAACTTATTTGGTGTTTGGTTTATACTGCACCCTTGTTAATATTTATTTGGTGGCTGGTTTATACCACGTCTGTGTTAATATTTAATGGCAGGTTTATACCTCTTACTTGTACATTTGCTTTTCTATTTTAAGTTACTTATTTATGCTTAATTAGTATTATGATTTAAATTCTAGTTGTTTGGTTAAAATAAATCCTGGTACTTTACATATTTATTTGTCTGAATCACAATCACACACATCAAACATAGTGGCTGAAAATGAAAGTATGCATGATGAACATGAAAATCAACCGTTGCGAACCATGCATGAGTATTTGCAACCATCTTGAAATTCTAGTCCATCATGTTTTATCTTTCCACTCAATGCTAACACTTTTAGATTCAAGCTAGGTATGATTTCTTTACTTCTTAATTTCCATGGTTTAGAATCTGAAAGCCTATATTTACATCTAAAAAAATTTAAGGAAGTACGTATCGCTTTCAATGATCAAAATTGCATTGAAGAGGTTGTTAAGCTCAAATTATTTCCTTTTTCTTTGAAAGATAAAGCAAAAACTTAGTTTAACACTTTGAAACCAAGATCAATTGGCACATGGCAAGAAATGCAAGGTAAGTTTTCAAAGAAATTTTTTCCAACACATAAAATCAATGCTTTGAAAAGACAAATCCAAATTTTTTTCCAAAATTCAAATGAAGCATATTTTCAAAGTTGGGAACGTTTTAAAGATTTGTTAAATTCTTGCCCACATCATGGTTTTGAAAAATGGCGCATTATAAGCTTCTTTTATGAAGGGTTAACACCTGAAACCAAACAATTTATGGAAACAATGTGCGATGGTGAGTTTCTTGATAAAGAACCTGAAGAAACTTTAGACTATTTAGACCATTTGGCTGACAATTCTTAATCTTGGCATAGTACTAATCTTTCTGAAAATTCAATTAGATCTAACCTTACAAATGCTAGTAAAAGAAAATATCACCTTAATCAAGAAGAAGATCTAAATGCAAGGTTTTCCAGTTTGGCTAGAAAGGTTGAAGCCATAAAATCAGAGAAAGTGAAAGAAATCAAATCTGTGCAAAATGAAGAAATTTGTAGCATTTGTGATGAATTAGGACACTCAACAAATGAATGTCTAAAAAGTTTTATTTTTAAAGAAGTTTTACATGAGTAATTAAATGCAATGAATAATTTTAAAAAGTCATTTACTTCTTCTTTTTCAGATTCATACAATCCGGGATGGAGAAATCACTCGAACTTCAGTTGGAGGAATAATAATCAAGCACAATTCATGCAACTACCACCTCCTCAAGCACAACCAGATTCTCAAAATTTTCAAGGATATGTACCGTATGTCCCATTATATAAGAAAAATCTTGAAGAATCATTGCATGCATTCATGGAAAAGCAAGAAGCCATTAACAACCAAAACACTCAAGCCATGATTGACATAAAAGACACTCTTGTTAAACTTTCTTCTGCACTCACCATTCACGAGAAAGGAAAATTTCTTTTTCAACCTCAGCCAAATTCCAAGGGTTAATACAATCTAAATGATGGTAATTCAGAAAACCAACAAATAGATCAAGTCAAGTCAGTGATAACCCTTAGGAATGAAAATGTTGTTGAAGAAAGCAAGGAGATAAAGAGCCAAGTGTCCAAAGTGATGAACTCCTTGAGTGTGAATGAGCTAGAGGATGTGGAAAAGAATCAAGATAGTAGTGATACTGAGTTACCCAAGGAACCTAAGGTGACAAAAAGTCTTATTAAGTCAGAAAATGATGACGAGGGCCACCAGACATACATGATTCACTCAATCATGGATAGGGGAGTTTCTACAACCCATGGTTTTGATCCCCTTCAGAATTTTCTTGTCAATTTTGAGTTTGATTCTATCAGTAATCCCTCTGATGTAGTTGATATTTCTACTATTTTTTATAGAACTCAAGATCATGATAATCAGGCATGGCAACCAAAGTTTAAGGAGTTTCCTAAGAAAGGTTGGAGCATTGTTGATAAAAAAGGTGTTCGTCCCTTGGTTTGTTCTTATAAAATTAATTTGGAAGAAGGTAAATGGTCAGCGGTTGAAGCTATAACTTGAGTTGAAGGATCTAGATGTAGCAGAGACTTTGGTAAACGATCCCGTATACCAAAACTGAGGTAAATTTTTAGTATTTCGTATTTTTATTGAGTCAGCTTAAGTGCCTCCCAAATTTCAGAGCCTTTGTATGGGGATGTAAATAGTGTCGGCCAACAAAAAAAATATAAATCCAAAGAACCCAAAAAAAAATTTTTGTTTGCATGCTTGTTTATTTCATTTTACTTTATTTTATTTTTTTTATTTTTGTCATTACTAACCATTGTCAAGATATAGTTATTCTCTTCTCGTCTAAGCATTTCAGGTATGTGACTTCTCCCCATTACTTTGTTTAATTTTATCCCAATAATTTCTTTGATGTATATTGATGATTATTTCTTCAGTTTGGATTTAATTTTTAACATTGAGGACAATGTTGTGATCTGTTTGGGAGGAAGGATAGTTGACCAAAAAAAATGTGGGGAAGTATGATATGATTGTCAACAACTTACTAAACCAAGGAAGGATGACAGAATAAGGAGTGATTTTACTCTTGAGACGCATCTAAATTGAGAATTATGTTTATTGATATGATTGTTAGAAACTTATAGTAAAACCAATTAGGGATGACAGAGTAAGGAGTAATTTTACTCTTGAGATGCATTTAGATTGGGGTAGTAACTATTTTGTGTAGAAGTAGCACATGAATTCAGGGATCATGGCATGGTTGAATAAATTGTCTTCTTTCTTAAATTTCACATGCTTGGTTATAGATGTTGAATTGATAGATTAAGAATGATGGATATATGCCTTGTGAGATTTTGAGCCTATCGATGAATGGATTGAACATCTGTACCATTCTCTTCTTTCTTGTGTGATTTTTTTCACTCATGAAATTGTTACTCTAAAACTTACTTTAATTCTTTTTGAGGTTACATTTTCACATGCATACATAAACATGATTGAGGCATTTTTCTTAAAATAGCTACTTTGACCAAATAGCCAACCTTGCATATTTTTCCTTGTGTACCCCCTTTGAGCTTATTTGATCATTCCTTGTTTCTAACTCATATTGTGCCTTAAAAAAAACTATATTCTTACCTAACCTTAGGGAATAAGAGAGCATTGAAAAAAACTTGTGATATCCATAAAACTTGTCATAATGTGCCTTAAAAAAAACTATATTCATATCTGAATGTTCTCAAACATCTTCTCCACTCTAATTGTATCATAATGCTCTTCTATTCTTTTTAGTATTTAACTTGTCATATCCATATTACCCCTCTCCTTTACCATAGCCCCATTACAACCTTGAATAAAACCCTCTTAATTTTTGTATGCATATTATTTTTGAGTAGCGAAGAATTAGAAGATAAGCAAGCTAATGGTAGTGCAATTATTCATGAGTTGAATAGAGTGAAATACTTACTTTTTAAACACTTGAGAGATTGAGAGTGAATTCTGTGAGGATTTATCATTCTTGGTTCATTCTTTTCAACTGAAGTTTCCTTGCTTGTTGATTTGAGATGCGAAGAAATGTTACCTCATGAATGTTTTGATCCCTTGAATGTCTGGTTGCTCTTTTTGATTCATTGAATCCTTTAGAGTTTTTAGCTTTTGAGTTTGTCTCGTTTTTTCTTTGTTCCCCATTTATTTTTATGTATTTTACCCAGGAATGCAAAAGCTAAGTGTGGGAGAATTTGATAACAATATATTTTATACATTTTATAATCCTCTCATTGGGCTTCTTAAGGTTCAGTTAGGCTTAATTATGTTAGTTTTGTCACATTCTATGATATTGAGCTTTATTGGATCATTGAAGGAATTATTGCATGAATTAGTCTTAATTTATCTTTTTGACAGTGCTCAGTAAACTGGCTATTACTTGAGTTGCAAATATCTTATTGATGTGATTCTGATCTTGTAGGAAATCTAAGACAATTCCCTACAACTTTCATGAGACCTCAAAGGCCAAATCACACGTTTGGATAACTCAAATTGGAGTTGAAACAAGAACTAGGGTGCTGATCCTGACAGCTTGGCCTATGTGTATTGTTCATGACATAGCTTAGGCTATATGATGTTAGATAGGCTGGAATTTTGATGGTTGATAGTTAAGACCTAAATATATAACTTTTATGTTGAACACTTTTCGAGATTCTGAGGTCTATTGGGTAATATTGGGCTTGGAAGTTAAAACAAAGGAACTGAAACTGGGCCTAAGTAGTGTGCAGTAATCAGACCATATCTTGGGTTTTAGGAATGTTTTTGGGCTAAACTCATGGCATTTGAAAGATAAGATCTAGGCCTACAACTTTTATGAAGACCACTTGGTGAGAAAATGACAAATGCAATAAGTTCAGCACTAAATAACTTTGGAGACAAAGAATCTCCATAATTTTTCACTCATCAAAAGTCATTTGATATTTTTCATTCATTCACCCACTCATCCATTCACTCATTAATCATCCTCCTTGTCATTTTGTATCCCTAATCCTCTATAAAAGGCATTATTGGCTGCTTATTTAGGAGGCTTGGTCTTAGAGGCCAAGATCATGCTATTGTGTTGTTTGTTTATCTTGTTATAGTTTTCTTTTGTTCTAAATTGAAGTTATGTTCTTCTTCTTCTTCTTCTTCTCTCTTCTTTTCTTCTTGTTTATGAGTAACTAAGTTTCATTTTACTTGAGTAAAAGAGTGAAGCTCTTGGTAATAAGTTAAGATTAGATTAATTTCTTTCTTGTACTTAAATGATATATTTTTAAGTAGTCATTATACGTGTTGTATTTTGTTTTCAATCAATTTAGAAACTCTCCTTGTAAAGTGGAGATCTTGATTTGTTGTAGACAAGATTTTGGCATAATGAATACTTGATCCCATTTATGAGTGGTGGTGTTAATAGATGATTAAAGGAATCACAATATAATTACGTATATAATTTTTAATAAACTTTAAATGTTGTATTTTTCGATTGGAACCTCCATTATGTGTGGATTCTAATTGAATTATCAAAAGAATTAATCTTATCCTTAATTTATTTACCACGACTGGATCTCCTAACCCAAGTAAGTCTTTTTTATTTGTGACCAAGTTTTACCACTTTTATTATTGTGATAAAATATTTATTTTACGTCAAAAACATTTTCTTCATCAATTCCCTATGGATCGACCTCGAACTCCTTAGAATTTATTACTTGAAACAACCTGCACTTGGGTTTGTAACTTTTAATCCATATCAATATCCTCAAGTTCAACCTTTAAGAACAAGAGAGCATACATCAACTATGCATCTTAAACTCAACTTTAACTCAAAAGGAGTAATCTATGCATAAAGATAGGCATACTATACCAAAAAAACCCAAACTAGTTATTTCTAGTACACCTTGTCTTAACTTCTCAAAGTCCTTCACATAAGGTAAGTGGTTATTCTTTCCATGAACTGCCACTAGTTGTGTCTCAACACTAATGGTCTTGTATCTAGAACCTCATACCATCACTTCACAAGTAATACCAAAGTCAACCTCATGTTGAACAAGGTTCTAAACACTTCCTTATTGTATTCCAACACACTTTGATGCTCAAGGTTCCCAAGATTACCCTATGGCATTCCATCGTACAATGGAAGCCTAAGGTGTTCCAACACATTTGCCCTTGATACCCCACCTCAATATGGTTATTTAACGTCCCTCTAAGGCTCCTGAACTTATAAAATGCCAAAACATCATGTATTTCCTAACCAAAAACGCATCTTGCTCAATCTCAACCTTTGACCTTTCCATAGTAAAATGAGAATAACTTGAGCTACGGAGGTCAAAACTAGGTGATTCTAGTGACATTGGAAAGATAAGAGAAAGAGCTACAACTTTCATGAATACCACAAGAGCTAATTCTCATTACAGAAGGAAACACGACTCATGTCCTCAGATAGGGGGAGTTATGTAACAGCGCAAGACACCGGGGGGTAATGTCTTCAGACACGGCCCGTGTCTGCGGCACAAACTAGATTTTGCAAAATTCTATAGAATCCGGGTACTATTTCATTGGAACAAGTTCCAAATTTTGGTCACTTCAAATTAGTTTCCAAGTGATTTAAAGTCCTTAACAAGTTCATTAACACTTAGGAATCATTAATCACAAACAAAAAAAAAACCTCCAATTTGGATCCAAAGACCAAATCCCTCATCCATGACCTAACTTTCTCATTTTTGGGGTTCAAAGGTCCAAATGACAAGATCTAAGTTTCTAACTCAAACTCAATCCATAAACAAGTCATAAACAACCAAAGAAACTCATCCAAACAAGAAATACACTCCAAAAACCTCTAGAAACCAAATTGACATATTATGCACCACTTGTGCTATAATGGTGAAAATGGAAGAAAAGGAGTTTAAAGGCTCAAGAAACCCTACCTTGAGTGGCAAAGATGGAGATGGAGATGGTGATTAGATTATCACAAGTTTGTCTTTCCTTCTTGATTTCCTCTTCTTCCTTTCCCCTTTTGCTCCTTGTTTTTCTTTCTCCTCTGTTTCTATTTTCAACCGTGAGAGAGAAATGAGACACAAGTGACAAAATGAAGGAATATGAAAGAAAACCAATATAAAGGCACAGAACCGTGAAAAGCTTAGTCACTTAAGTGACCAAGTGATATTCCTGATATGTTAAGAACACTTAGATTTCTCAAAATCTAGTTTACTTAAAGCCAATAAGTTTAAAATAAATCTCAGGATTTATCAAAAATCTTTTTGCACCAAAACCATCATTTTTCATATCTGTGACTAGTCAATCCGGTATTAAAATACACACACAGTATGCTTAAAAATACCAAACAGACTTCGATTATCCTCATATTTTAACTGTAGCATAGTTCACACATTTGTGACCCAGAAATAAAGTTTCCACATTTATTTCCACTAACTGGTCAGTTTAAGCCATTTTTGGGGCTAATAACAGTTATTTTTCATAAATAATGTTACAACAAAGTGATTAAACATGCTCAAAAAGTCACAAAATTGTTCAGACATATTAAGCAGGTATTAGGCTACCTCTATATTCATATACAAGTCTAACATGTTTTTCTAAGGTATTACAAAAGTAAACCCTAATGCAACTTTAGAGGTACATCAGGATACTTTTCTTTTATATATAAATAAATAAAAGATAAAATATATGATGGCCGATTACCTAGCTAACTATGTCAAGGTTTGTAAGCATAGTATTTGGATGAAGGAACCACCGAATTTTATTATCAAACTTCTTTCACATGATTTTGGTTTTTTATAAATTAAATCATCAAATAAATAAATAAATAAAAACTTTAAAAAATCATAAGATTATCTAAATTAGCCCTTAAATATTATGTGTGAAAAGTGAAAACTATAGTGCAAATATAATTAAGAGAGTTGTATAAGAATTGTAAGGCTTGGAAAAAAATCAAAGATAATTAAGATAGTTGCTTAAGAAATTTAGAACACTTAATATTGTTGAAAATTATTGTAGAAATATAATTAAGAGAGTTGTATAGAAATTGAAAGAATTGAAAAAAAAAAATCAAAAGTAATTAAGATAGATGCTTAAGAAATTTAAAACACTTAATATTATTAAAAGTTCTAAAGTAATTAATGAAAATAATCTAAATATAAAATACCTTAACTAACCTCAGTTTAGAAGGGAAGTAAACCATAAGGCAACACCAATGTATCATACTTTTATATATAAAAGATATTAAGTAGATTTAAATTTACATTTTATTAATAAATTTTATAAAAACTCTAATGCAATACTATTGAGACATGATTGATTTTTGTAATAATGCCAAGTAGCACTAATTACTCAAAGTATAGCATAAGTCTTGAAAACAAAATTATTGTATAACTTTAGATTCTGCGGAAAATATATCATTTATCATTGTCCTAACCATGCAAAAGAGAAAAGTAAAAATATTTAAAAGTTATTTAATAAATAAATTAAATATAATTATGTTTCTTAAAGAATTTCTCTTTATATAAACTAATAACCAATCAGAGCCAGAACGATCATGTGGGTAGGGAAGGCAGCGCTTGTATTGGTCTCACGGAGATGGAAGGAAATAAGTTTGGGCCTTTGGTTGTTTGGGAAGACTCCCGCGATGGGCTGTATAAGAGTGCGCATGCTGTTAAAAGTCTGGGGTTACAAGTTATAAATCCTGATTTGGATTTTCCTTTGGACTCGGGGAGTGACGCGGGAAGCAGAGGCTCTTCTTTGGGCTCTATGGGCCCAACAAAGGGCAATGGGTTTGACGAGCTATCTCAAATCCAAGGCGCAGATGGTGATCCGAAAACCTTTTCTCACATTTTACTACCCAAACCCTGTGATGTCATTTGCGAGACTTTTTCCCTTATGAATAACCACTGTGCACCCGAGCATAATCCTGGTGGCGTCCGAGCAATTTCCTCTGCGGAAACTTCTGATATCTCACGGGGATCTGTTTTGTGCTGCGATTCCATTTCCGATTCAGATATCAACAGGTGTAACAAAAAATTCTGGGCAAACCATGACGAATCAGTTGAAGCCAAAGTGTGGAAATTTGCCAAGAGTTTGGGGGTTTCCGGTAAGGAGGAGGACTCAGTATACATTGAAAAGATCCATCAAATGGAGGTTCGTGATCTTAAGGCCAAAGCTCTGCGAGGGGAAAAAAGCTTGGCTTTATGAAGATCCTTTCGTTGAATGTAAGGGGGTTGGGCGATCGTGCCAAGAGAAGGAGACTGCGTTCCCTCATTTTATCCGGTAAGTTCAATTTCTGTATGCTCCAAGAATCAAAACGTGTTAACGTAGATGCAAACTTAGTAGCAAGTATTTGGGGAGATAATGATTTTGACTGGGCTTTTAAACCTTCACAAGGGTTGTCTGGTGGCTCTATCTCTCTCTGGAAAGCAAGTTTGCTGTCTGTTAAATTTATCTTTTCAGGTGTCGGTTTCTTAGGAGTGTGTTCTACATGTAAAAGTTCCGGTTCTTTACTTTATCTTGTCAACGTGTATTCTTCGTGCAATACGTCTGACAAACGAAAGATGTGGGATGAATTAATAATGTCAAAAAGGGGTTTTGAAAAGGGGAAGTGGTGCGTGGCTGGAGACTTCAATACAGTTGCGTCTAAACGCGAAAGAAAGGGGCTGTCAACTCAGGGTAACCAGAAGGAAATAGATGAGTTCAGGGAGTTCATTGATAAAATGGAATTAGTTGATGTCCCTCTCCTGGGTAAAGAATTTACATGGTTTAGCTCTAATGGCAAATCTATGAGCAGATTAGATAGATTTTTGTTATCCGAAGGCTTAATAGCTGAATGGTATGTCTCAGCTCAGTGGGTGGGGAATAGGGATATCTCTGACCACTGTCCCGTCTGGTTGTTGTGCTCAAATAGCAATTGGGGGCCTAAACCTTTTAGATTTAATAACTCTATTGGTTTGGATCATAAGGGGTTTAAACCTTTTGTGGAAGAGTGTCTGGAAATCTTTTCAGGTGGAGGGTGGAAGTTTTTCGTGTTGAAAGAGAAACTGAAAATGTTAAAAGAGAAATTGAAGTGGTGGAATAAGGAGATTTTTGGATATGTGGACTTAAAGATTGACAAGACGGTTGAAGATCTTAATGCTTTAGACCTCATGGATGTGGGGGGAGAAAATGTTGACTCAACACGAAGGAGATTATTAACAACACAGTTTTGGCAACAGCTACATGCCAAGGAGAGTTTGATCATGCAAAAATCTAGAGCTAGATGGATAGCTCAAGGTGATGCCAATACTAGGTATTTTCATGCTTGCTTGAATTCGAGGAGGAGGAAAAATCAGCTGGTTGCCTTAAAAGTGGGTGAGGTTTGGCTTAATGGCGTGGATGAGATTAAAGCTGAAGTTAAAAGACATTTTGAACAATTTCACGGAATCGGGTTTCGAGACACATCTTTGGACGGAATTAGTTTCCAGCAGCTCTCTGTTGAAGATAATTTGTACCTCTCTTCTCCTTTTACAGCAGATGAAGTTAAGGAAGCAGTCTGGAGTTGTGATGGGAATAAAAGCCCTGGTCCTGATGGATATAACTTCAATTTCTTGAAGTCTTGTTGGGGTTTGATCAAATCTGAGGTATGTGACTTTGTTCAAGAATTTTATGATAACGCTCGCTTGCCTAAGGTTATAACTGCTTCCTTTTTGGCGCTAATCCCAAAGAAGGATCATCCTCAATCTCTCTCAGATTATAGACCAATTTCTCTAATTAGTTGTCTTTACAAAATAATTACTAAAATGCTAGCTTCGAGGTTGAAAAGTGTCTTGGGTAAGGTCATATCTCCTTGTCAATCTGCTTTCCTTCCCAATAGGCAGATTCTTGATGGCGTTTTAGTGGTTAACGAGACTATTGATTTGGCAAAAAGGAGGAAGGATAATTGTTTGATTTTGAAGGTGGACTTTGAAAAAGCCTATGACTCCGTAAACTGGAAATATATCGATTATATGTTGACTAGATTGGGCTTTAATTCCATTTGGAGAAAATGGATGAAAGCATGCATTTTTTCTAGCTCATCCTCAGTTTTGGTTAATGGAAGTCCTACCGAAGATTTTGAAGTCAAAAAGGGGTTAAGGCAAGGTGATCCACTGGCCCCTTTTTTATTCTTAATAGCTGCTGAGGGGTTGGCTGGTTTGGTGCGTAAAGCCGTGGTCTTGGGTTGGTTGAGGTGTTATATGGTAAGCCAAGAAATCTCTTTTCCTATCCTTCAGTTTGCTGATAACACTATCATGATTTGTGAGGGCTCGTGGGATAATTTATGGTGTATTAAAACGATTTTAAGGAGCTTTGAGTTATCTTCAGGCTTGAGAGTGAATTTCTCCAAAAGTAATTTGTTTGGCATAAATTTAGATGATCTTTTCTTGGCAGCAGCCTCAAATTTTCTTTCTTGTTGTATTGGATCTCTTCCTTTCAAGTTTCTAGGAATTCCGGTGGGCGCCAATCCAAGAAGGTGCTCTACTTGGCTTCCAGTGGTGGAATCTATGAAAAAGAGGCTTTCTTTATGGAAAGGTCGTAGCTTATCTATGGGTGGCAGAGTTACAATTATTAACTCAGTCTTGACAAGTATGCCTTTATACTTCTTCTCCTTTTTTAAAGTTCCAAAAAGATTGTTAGCATGTTTATAAAGATTCAAAGGAATTTTTTATGGGGAGGAGGAATTGAGCATCAAAAAATAAATTGGATCCGTTGGGAAAAAGTTTGTTTACCGAAGGAATTTGGGGGCTTAGGCGTGAAAAATCTAGAGCTTTTTAACATTGCACTTTTATCCAAGTGGAAATGGCATTGTTTAACGGATCGTAATGCCATCTGGTTCAATCTTTTGTCCTACAAATACGGCCCGCTAGTTAAGAGTGTTTTGCAGGACCCAGCTTCTTCCCTCAATCGCGGTTCCTCTATTTGGTGGAGGGATTTAATTCGGTTGGATAGCGCAAGGGGCAGTTATTCTCGTTGGTTTTCAGAGGCGGTTCGATGTAAGCTCGGGACTGGAGTAAATATCAGTTTTTGGAGCGATAAGTGGCTTGGTACGGTTCCTCTTGAAGAACATTTTCCTAGACTCTTCCAGGTGGCAGCGGATACTTCTCTGTCTATCGCTGATATGGGTTGTTGGTGTAATGATAGGTGGGTGTGGAATTGGAGGTGGAGACGTCACTTGTTTGTGTGGGAGGAGGAGCTGGTGAAGGAACTTGAAACACTACTTGTCTCTGTTACCCCTGAGAAGGAGGCGAATGATTCTTGGATCTGGATTCCAGATAATTTAAATGGTTTTTCTGTGAAATCTGGGTATGCACATCTTTTGGAGCTTCAAAGGTCAGTTATTCTTTCTCCAAACTTGGCAAAGGTTTATCAAATCTTATGGAAGAATGCTGTACCTTCCAAAGTTATTGTTTTTGCTTGGAGGCTGTTTCAGGATAGGCTGCCAACAAGGGAAGCTTTGGCTTCTAGGGGAATAATTTCCTCTAATCATAACATTTCATGTGTTTTTTGTTTTTCTCACTGTGAGAGCTGCAGTCATCTCTTTTTCACGTGCCCCTTCTCTTATAATGTTTGGTCTGCTATTTATGCTTGGATGGGGTTTGATGGTGTCTATCATAATGATGGTGTTAACCACTTTTTGCAACATTTGAATTTTCTCAAAGGGAAGAAGTTCAAAAGAGTAAGCCACATCATTTGGTTTGCAGTTGTTTGGTCTTTGTGGTTATTGAGGAACAATATTATTTTTCAGGGAGCAACTGTTGATTGTTCTTATGTGATTGCTCATATTAAGTCTTTATCTTGGGGGTGGTTTATTTGTAGGGAGGCTAGAAATTCTGGTTTGTTTTTTTCAGATTGGTGTATTAATCCTTTGGGTTGCTTTCAGACTTTGTAATTGTGTCCTTTGATGTAATGGGTTAGAGCACCCCTTGTGCTCTCTTTAATTATAATTTGCTTATCAAAAAAAAAAAATAAGTAATCATGATACGTAAGGTCATAGTTTAAGATATAGTACCTGTCTTACGTAAAAAGATAGCTTTGTCTAATATGCCTTCCAAAATATAAAAAGAAGGTGTATGGTACATTTTATAGATCATAATTGTCGATTGTGTTGAAAAATGTATTAATGACTATGATGAATAACTTATAACTTGCTGATCTATTTTGTTTTTTTTTAAGTTGTACAACTATGTAAATATTATCAATTAAAATTTATAAGATTTTTAACATACACAATTATGATTTTAGAAAAAAAATATTATATTTTAAAAAATATTATTTTGTGTAAATATTACTAGTTAAAATCTGGTAATATTTTTTTACCAGTTAAAATATAATATACACCCTCCTTTGGAGGGAGGAGGGTGTATGGTACACCTCGTGAATCATAGTCGTTGATTGTGTTGAAAAACACATCAACGACTATGATGGATGACTTGTAATTTCCTTATTTGTTCTATTTTTTTAAGTTGTACAATTGTGTAAATATTATCAGTTAAAATTTATATGATTTTTAGCATACACAATTATGATTTTAGGACAAAATAATAATTTTTTTAAAAAATATTATTTTGTATAAATATTATCGATTAAAATATAGTAATTTTTTTACCAGTTAAAATCGATAACATTATCAAATAAAAAATATATTTTTTAAAAAATCTCTTACACACTCACACGAAGAAAATCGTAAGGGGTTTTTTTTTTTGAAAAAAAATATTATTATTTGTAAATATTACCAGTTAAAATCTGTAAAGTTTTTAGTATACACAATTATTAATGAAAAAATATAAGGACTGATATAATTTTAACAGGTATTATTTTAACTGATATTATTTACATAGTTGTGTAACTTAAAAAAAATGAACATTATAACCTAAAAAAAGGTGGTGGTGGCGGACGATGGCCAGCCAAAAACTACTGACGGTGGTTGGCCGGCGGCCGGTCGGTGACAGTGCTGGTGGTGATGTAAGGTTGTTGCTAATATACACCATACTATGTTAGGGTGTATGATACACCCTCTATTTTACTTACAATAGCAGGTATTTTTTTATAGGTTTTTTTTATGTTTTTTTTTTTACACATCACCACCACTGCCGCTGACCAGCCACCGTCCACCGCCGGCCGGCCACCTTCCACTGCTGGTTAGACACCGTCCATCATCCGTTGGCAGTGCCGCTGGCCGATCATTGTCGCTGCCACACCTTTTTTTAGGTTATACTGTTCATTTTTTTAGTTGCACAACTGTGTAAATAATACCAATTATAATAATACATGTTAAAATTGTACTAGTCCTTATATTTTTTCATAAATAATTGTACATAGTGAAAACTCTACAAATTTTAAGTGGTAATATTTATACACAATAATATTTTTTAAAAAAATAACTCTTACTGAGTTTCTCCGTGTGAGTGTGTAAGGGATTTTTAAAAATAAATATTATTTTTAACTAGTAATGTTATCGATTTTAATCGGTAAAAAATATTATCGATTTTAACTTATAATATTTACACAAAATAATATTTTTTAAAAATATATATTATATTTATTATTCCTAAAATCATAATCTGTGCATGCTATAATTCTATAAATTTTAACTAATAATATTTATACATTCATCATAATCGTTGATGTATTTTTTAACACAATTAATGACTATGATTCACAAAGTATACCATACATCCCTTCTTTGGAGGATGTATGTTAGACAAGGCCAAAATGATAATACGATAATTTACAATCATTGAAAATTACAAGATATATATGCATCTGCAACATAACATTCACTAAAGTTAATATAACTTTATTCATACTTGGTGATAATAAGTTTGATAAAAAAGTGAAGATCAATTATTAAAATAACAATTTCTATGATAAAATCTATTAGCAGTGATTACAAAACCTTTATAGGATCTATGTTGACAATTGGAAATTCTAATCCTATATAAAATATATCATTTTTTAATGTCATAACTATAACACCTTAATACGAATTATCATAAAATAAACAAAATATTTCAAAATAAATCGCATTAGACATGTCACTTCTAAAAATGTAAAAAATAAAAACTTATAATAAATTAAACAGTCATTATAGAGAGTCACGAATGATCAAAAAGTCATATATACAACTCTCACTAGCTAATACGCCAAAAAGTATACATAAACTTTTCTAAACAATCAGAAATATACACATATACAAACTAGTTCACAAAGAGCAAAGCACTAAACTAAGCCTTTTGTTTCTTCTTTTCCTTGTCCTTACCCTTTTTAAGAACTTTACCTAGATTTACATGGAACACACATGGGTGAGAAATCACAATTTCTCAGTCTAAGCATACTAAGACCAGCAGTTAATCATTTATAATAAATAATACAACTGAACACCAAAAATACATTTGATTTAAAAGAATATCTAACAATCAATAATAACAAAGAATCGCCCATACAATCCTAAGATATTATCGAACGAGCAACTAACAATTAATCGATTAACCTTAGGCAAATGCACATACAAGTATCAACCATGCAATGCTTTTACGTTATGAAGTATGATTATGCTCAAACAAAGTCCACATATTATGGATGTACAATGTCAATGTAGGTTTTAAAGTTGAAAACTCAAGATATTTACTTATTTCCCCTAGGAACAACGTTCCTTGTATATACTAAGTAGGATAGGCATCCAAGCCTTGACACTACCTGGTGATGTATGGATAAGTTTCCATCACAAAAGTAAGAGTACCGCTACCAACTCCATACACCAATAACCTTAACCATACAAGCAAACATACAAGGAGAATTCGGATGCAACACCTCATTTTCAGGTCATATGGTTGTGCACACCATCTAAAGTCACAATACATAGGAAAACAAGTAAATACCAGGTTTGAAAATCAAACATCCGAGCCACATATCGAACACTAGAACGTAAGACTCTTAGCCTCACTTATCCAACAAAGGTAGCCTGATTCATATCTCTAGTTAAACAATATTTAGAACATCCCAAAAACCACTCACAAGTGACTTAGAAATCAATATCATGTTGAACAAGTTCTAAACACTAACCTAGGCATTCTATCACACTTGAATGTCTAAGATTTCCTAACTTTCCATATGCAAGTTGATAATTCTCTCCAAGAAATATCCCAAAAAGTGCCTCAATACACCCTAAAAGACTTGCACAAATGATCGCAATAACTAGGGAATTAAATTAGCATCACAATGCTAAAATCAAGACCTACCCTGTCTCGGGTGCTTGAGCTCATAAGGGCAACACACTTGAGCGCGCACGCATCATAGTGTGTTCTTCTGGGTAGCACACGCTTGAGCACGCATATACAGAGCGCTTGAGCGCCGAACACCCAGTAGCATTTGCTGTATAATTTTACAGCAATGGAACATTGCTCTATTAGCTCAAACACGAGATTTGATCTCTTCAAATTCATTTCTTGGTGATTTTGAGTCTCAAACTAGTTTACAAACATGAGGGAAACATAAAATACTAATTGATTTCATCAAAAATGGATCAAAACACCCAATCACTCGTCCAAACCCCTAAAATCAACACTTAGAGTATTTTAGGTCCAAAATGAGAATTTTCAATTTCTAATCCAAACTCATAGCATGAACAAGTCATAAACACCATTTAAAACTCATCCAAGCAAGAAAATCACTGAAAACACCACTAGAACTTAATTTGACATATTAAACCTCATGTTAGGAATTGTGGTTACATCACGCAGCGAAAAAAATAGGATTCCCACCGAGGATCCATGCAAAAAGTCATAATCTGATTTTTTAAATTATTTACCTCTTGAAGCGTGATCAAAAGGAAGGACGTGAATCACTAACACTGTAATAGAAATGATGTCTCTGTGGTATCCACAGGAACAGACTCACGAACGTTCAACGTCCGCAAAGAGGAGCCTCACATCTCTCACACAGTGTTAACTGCGAAGAGAAGAGAAGAAACATGTCGCTCTCTCACTCACTTTTCTGTAGGTGCGGCTAGGGTTCTGAAATTGTATCACTTAACAGCCCCTTAGCAGTACTATTTATAATAATGACTGCCTTAAGTGAGTGTGAGCAAAGAAGAAGGTAAGTCAGTGCAACCCTAAACTCATCTGTTATGAGTCTGACCCATATTTGAATCCGAGTCCAACTTGGATCCATTGCTCCAATTTTAGTCTGCTCTATGTGTGTGACCCTACAGGTTCTCATTACGTTGCCAGTAATATTAAAATTTCATTTTAATATTACAAGCAGTGAGGGGTATCTAGCAACACATCGCTGCTACCCAAGTAATAAGAATGTCAGTGATTTGACATAACCTTTCCATGACCAATGTTTCCGTGTCGTTTAGTCCCTTTGTCAAGATATCTAGATTGAACACTATGTATAGAATACGTTACCTTTGCATAGTTCAATCATTCGTTTCCTGATACTCGAGTAGACTTTGTAAAAACAAATGAAATCAATATCTCATATTGATTCATTTGAGCATGGCCATGCATTTCGCAGTCTCACTCAATCAGGGGCCCCGAAGATATCGCTTCTGTTATATAGAAGTGACAAATCCCATCTAGGTCACTCACATCCCTCTGCATGATTCGCGGTATATGATAACTCTATAAAATATGGTTATTAGTGCCCTAATTCTGTGCTAAAATGAATGCTTAGTCCTTGTTTATAATGCATATTTGGAGGGTTTTGTGCTTATATTTGTCATATTCTGATTCTAAGTCTTTTTGATATGTTTTATAGCAAATTGTGCTTAAATGATCATTGATTAAGTAGATTTATATATGTTACTCATTTGGTATATTCTCTATGTTAGGAAGGGCTCCAAACAAAGTTAAATATGGAGCAATTGAGCTTAAAGAGGAAGAGGAAGCTGAATTAGCCATTCCAGCATGTTACGCCGCGGCGCAAGGTGTTGCGCGCCGCGGCGGAGAGAGGCATTTCAGCATACCATACTTCAACCCGAGTCGAGAGGGCCGTAGCCCAGATGAAGTGTGCGGCGCGGCGCAAAAAGATTGACCATTTGGTGTCGCAACACGCGTATGTGGGGGCCGCGGCGTGATGGCAGCAAGCTAAGCCTATAAATAGATTTTACTCATTTTTCTCTGAGTTCTGGCCATTTGAGCCATTTCCATTTTTAGGTTTTGTAGTTTTTCTTAGTTTTAGGTTAGAAAGCTTTGGCTAGATCTCCATTGATGGTGGATTGGAGGCTAGGATCAAGGATGAAGGAGGATTCAAGCTTCAAAGAGACAAATCAATAAGCTTCCTTTCTCTTTTTTTCTTTCTCTCTTTTCTTCCTTATCTATTGTATAACTAAGCTGTGTTTAGGGATGATTTTGGATCCTTTTATATATATTAATGATGTGTTGTTCTCTGAGTTTGTATGGATGTTTGGTTATTGTTCAATCATTATCTGTGTTTAATGCTTACTGTTGGTTGGCCATCAATTGCATGATCCTAATATTTGCAAATGAACTAGACATAGGGATTTGTTGATATGGATATGGTATGGTTGATACATGTTCAACGAGTTCAATTGGCTTAGATGAGTTGATTCGCTAACTAGATAGAAATATACCTTTTAACCATGTATAGTATGTGATTGAGAATAGATCGTTCATGAGTGGATCTTGGATCTACCAGGGTTTATTGACCTAGACATAGGCTTTTGACTAAATCAAATTCTCAAGCTAACATAATCAATACATTTACGTTTATGAGGAGGATTGCATGTTGTTGGTAGATGTAGGGGGTGAAGGAGGATTTCCTGAAACCTAACCTTTTATCTTTATTGCTTTTGTAGGTTAGATTTAGTTTAGTTTATTGCTTTTCCATTTTAATGTCCTTGTCTAGAATTGATTAAGCTATTGGTTGGTACTTAACTTTATAACAAATTATCTTCGTGGAAACGAACTTTTACTTTATATTTGTATTACTTAAGCGATCTGTGCACTTGCGGTAGCAATCAAGTTTTTGGCATCGTTGCCGGGGATAACGTCTATAGTGCTATAGTTGTATATAATCTATGTTTATTTTATGTTTTGCTTTAGTTTGAATAAAGAAGCCAGGTGATTACAATCATATGAGGCCCTTGAGGGAATTCGCAACTCCTGAAAAGGATAACCCTTGGATCAAGTTCTTGAGGACTACTCATCCACAACAATCCCATTTTGGTGACAAAGTCCTGCTGAGACTATAACTCAGGCCCTTCGTGGGAGGGTACCCCATGTTTATGTTTATATTCTTGCTTTTACTTTGTGCATAATTAGGTAGTATGTTAATATGTTTATGTTAAATATGTTAGCATATTAGTATGTTGTGTTTTGTTAGTTTTGTATATATGTTTTTGTAATATGTTAGTATTTATATATGTTAATTAGGTTAGTTTATTAATTTTGTTTGTTTTTAGGTTTTAATTTTGTTTTAGGTATTAAATAGGTTAATAAGTTGATTTTGCGTTTTATTATGTTTGAGTTGTACATTTTGTAATTTAGTTTTTTGAACAAGTTTTGTTGCAGCTAGAGACCCATATGAGCCAATTCAAAGACAAAATTGTGTTTGTCGCTAAATTTAGCAAACTTAGGTTGTCACGCCATGCAAGGTGCAAAGTGCATATGTCGCGGCGCAGGTGGTCATTTTCTGCAGAATTCTGCAGCTTTTTTTGAGCGCCGCAGCCCAAGCATAGGGGCGCCGCGGCGTTGATCCCCTATTTTTGCTTTTTCTATTATTTTTCTATTTTTGTGTATTTAGTAGTGCTCAGTAGTAGTTAGGCTACTATTTCAGTGTCTCAGGTTCCCTATAGACCATGTTCATTAAAGGATACATTTCATTTAGGTTTGGGGAAGTATCTTTACATGTTTTATACCTTTACTGCTTAATGTTAATATGTATTGGTATTTTGAGTATGCAGTGGTTTTAGTCATCATATTTTCATATTTATATCTTGTTTTGATTATCACTGATGTGCCTTTGACAATATTTTCAATTTTCACATTTTAAGAATGCTGGTGTTGTTTTGGTTGTTCATGATGTGAAAGGTTGCTATTTGCCCCATTTTCAGTGAAACCTTATGTGATCTTAAAGCATGTGAAACAATTTAATTACTTTTGATGCATGATTTGCATCTCACTTAGATACAAGTGTAACTTTGAAAATGATAAGAGTGCATATTTTGAGAATGTTTATGGATGTACATGTAGAGTTTTGATTATCCTAAAAATTATTTTTGAACTCTCTTGTGGCAAAATCCTAGGTCATGCATGATTGAGGAAATGATTAGGGCATTATTTGGACCGATTGAGCCTTAAAAAGCTTACCCTGATATGATGATATCCCTAGGTCTCATTTTGAAGCCTTATACTATTGGCCTTATTTGTTTTTCATAACCATTGCGATCGTTAACCTGTTAAGCATTCTAATGCATGTGAAAGCATGTCATGTTCTTCCTACCTTCTTTGTTTGTTGAGTACATGGTATGCTATTTCTTGATATGAGTCTTATGATTAGGGGTTTTAATGAATATTCAATTTAAAATGAGTCTGAAGGAACCAGATGCAAAAGGAAAGAAAAAGCAATGCTTTGAAAAAAAAAGAAAAGAAAAGAAAAAAGAAAAAAAAATGAAAAATGAAAAAGTAAAGTAAAGCGAAAGTAAAGTAAAGTGTGAAAAGCATCGAAAATGGTTCTGGCAAGTTTTCTGCATTCACTATTGAATACGATGCGTGAAATCATGCAAGTGTACGGTAAGCGTCGTCAAGTAATAAAAGATTGAATCCACAGGGGATCGAGTCTATGAATACCAATTAATTAATTAACTCAATTAAATTAAATAAAGAGAGTGTGATTATTTATTAAGAATAATGTAGTAACAAAACAATTAAATAAAAATCAAGAAGATAGAATTTAGAATAAAAACAGCAAGTTATCAAGAAGGGGGTTTTCAGATTTAAGAAAGCTTCCAAGATTGGGATACCACAATGATACAAGACAAATCCTAATCGACAACCCTTTTATTAAAACTCAAATTCAATTGAAGGTGAATTACCCAAAATTAGTTAATGTTCTCTTTCAAGATACAAGATCCGTGCCCAATTAAACCAATTCCTACTTTCGTGGTAATTGAATTTAAATCGAACCCATTACGCTTTGTGGTAATTCATTAAATCCTCGAAAGGCTAAAATTACTCTCGTGATTTAGACCTTAAGTTCAATTCTTATAGTTCCAACACTTAGGTTCACCTCTCAGTACGTCCCTAAATGCCTATGAGATGCAAATAAGTGGCCACCAAATTCACATGAATAAAAGCAATAAGAATTGAATCAATGAACAATCGAGATTAATAAAAAGGGAAACAACGTCAATTCATCATTATCAATGTATCAAAGGGCATTGCCCAATCCTAGAAACAAGAGTAACTACTCAAACATAGAGAAGAAGGAAACAAAAATCGAACTTAAAAACATTCCAAACCCGTAACAATGGAAGAAGAAGATGAAGGATGAAGAAAACCAAGCCTCCTTTGTGCCTCCTTTAGAACTAGGTTTGAATCAAAGCTAGAATACCCTAATTACATTCAGAACATCTATTAATAGCCTAGGGTTTTCATGGGCCAAAAGCCCCCAAAAGAAATAAAAACCAAAAACTAAAAATTGCTGCGCGCCCCGAACCACGGCCGTGGTGGCTACCACGGCCAGGCCGTGGTTGGTTCTGAGATGGAGGTTTCACTGCTGGATCTCAACCACGGCCGTGGTGGCCACCACGGCCAGGCCGTGGTTGAGTCTGTTTCAGTTTTCTGCATTTTCTTGATTCCCTCGAACCATGGCCGTGGTTCCCTCTGGAATGGCCTTTTTGCACCTTTATTGCTATCCATTAAGCTCCAACTTCAAACATGCAAACATTCCATTCAATCCAAGGCCAATTCAACATTAATCCTGCACAAGAACACCAAAAACACGGCAGTTATCCGAACTAAGGGAAAAACAAACCAAAAGGGAAACTAAAATGCCTAAAATGCTCAAGAATGCATGCAAAATAAGAACAAAACATGATGTTGTTTCACACACATCAACCCCCTACCCAAGAGGATTTGACCAAAATGCTAAATGTGAGTACCATGCTGGGGCTGTAGGTCACTTAACAGAAAATTGTAGAGCCTTGAAGTTTAAAGTGCAAGACTTGATTAATGCCAAATGGTTAAACTTTAAAGAAAAAACTCCTAATGTAGGCCGCAATCCCTTGCCTGATCATGGAGGTCCTATAGTTAATGCCATAGAGAAGTCTTCTGGACGATGCCTCATAAGTCGGGTAGCTGATGTGAAAACTCCCATGAGAGTAATTTTTCAAGAGCTTTGCAAATATGGGTTGATACAAAACCAAGCTGAGATAAAAAAGGTCAATAAAGATGAAACTGTGTGCAAGATCCATAGGGAAGTCAGCCATTCTATTAAGGAATGTGGTGAATTCAAACAGATCCTTCAAAGTTTAATGGACAGTCACCTAGTACAAATAAACAATCAGTACGATAATGGTGATGTCTATATGGTCAAAGAAGTTACACCTCCACCAATTCAAGAGGCTGCCAATACATATGCAACGCAACCAATCATAGGGCAAGCTCCAAGTATACTAAGGCCATTGACAATTCATTATAGTAAAGAGGTGTCTCCACAAGTCTCTCTTGGTCAGAATCCTATCACCATCTAAGTACCGACTCCCTTTTCCTATAAAGATACCAGAGCTGTGCCTTGGAAATATGATGTGCAAGTCATTGTAAATGATCTCCAGGATAATCAAATGAAAATCCCATCGGCTATCTCTAGCATATCTGGGATCGGTAGAATGACTTGGAGTGGTCGTATTTATACACCTGAGGATCTGCGTAAAGACCAAGTGGAGGAAGTGGAAAGAATTCAGAACGGGAAAGGCAAGATGGGGGAAACTTCTATTGAAAAAGCCTTGAAAGAAAAGCAAGAACGAAAAGTAGAAAAGCAAGAGATCTATAAGAAAGAAGTGACTGAGGAAGAAGCTTGTGAGTTCTTAAAATTCATAAAGCAAAGTGAATACAGGGTGGTGGATCAACTGAACCGCACCCCTGTAAGAATATCACTCTTATCCTTATTACTGAACTCTGAGCCGCATAGGAAGGTGCTAATGAAAGTACTTAATCAAGCTCATTTTTCTCATGACATCACGGTTGACAAGTTGAATGGCGTTATCAGCAACATCACAGCAGATAATTACATCACTTTCATCGATGATGAAATACCCAATGAGGGAAGGGGACATAATAAAGCACTTCATATCTCAGTAAAATGTCAAGACCATATCATGGCTATAGTATTGATGGACAATGGCTCTTCCTTGAATGTGATGCCAAAGTTGACACTCTCCAAGTTACCTTTTGATGGGTCACACATGAAATCAAGTGCGATGATAGTAAGGGCATTTGATGGCACAAGGAGAGAGGTCATAGGGGAGATCGAAATACCAGGTCAAATTGGTCCCTGCACTTTCAACATACTCTTCCAAGTAATAGACATTGCACCATCATACAGTTGTCTCTTAAGACGACCATTGGTTCATTCTGCTGGAGCTGTGCCTTCCACCTTGCACCAAAAAGTCAAATTCATAGTTGATAACAAGATGATTATTGTCTTTGGTGAAGAGGACCTACTGGTGAGCAAGCCGCTAGCTACAGAAGAGGCTTTGGAGACTGCCTTTCAAGCACTCGAGGTTGTTAATACCATTTATATAAAAGAAGGAGCTCTAATTCCTAAACCGCAGCCCTCTGTTGCATCTGTAATGATGGCTAAAGTTATGCTAGAAGGGGGTTATCAACATGGAGAAGGGCTGGGCAAGAAACGATAAGGTGCCACAGGACTTTTTCAACCCTTGGAAAACAAAGATAGATTTGGGCTGGGGTACAAACCCACCAAGGCCGATAGGAGGAGGATAATGGAAGAGAAAAAAGAGAAAAGGCTGGCTCGCTTGGAAAATCGAGAACCTAAAGTGGAGGGAGTCCCCATCTGTGATATACGACAAAGCTTCCGGAGCACGAGAGTTGTGTTTATAGACCAAGTAACCACAGTTGAAGATGACGACTTTATCAGTCATGCGGACCTGGTGTATACATGTTCTTCAGATACAAGACTCGACAATTGGGAGATCTCCGAGCTTCCCATAACCTTAGAGTCTCTTTCAAAGTAATTTTGTAGTGCTATTCCTTTAGCTCTGCCCAAGGCTTTAGGATTTCTATTTGTAAAATGGGCTCACATGTTTCCTTTCCAATAATTGTTATTAATAAAATACATTTTTGAGTTCTCTCATTTTTCATTCCATTAAGCTTTCATCCCACCATTATCATGACCTTCTATTCATTTATTTTTCTTGTGTCAATATCACTTATTACAGATCTGAAAATGACTTTCTTGAAAGTGACAGTGTCAATATCTCATCATATAATTTTGAACACCCTATTAATCATGCTGATGAGGATAATGAGGATGATTGAGAAACTTCACCTGAGTTAATGAGATTACTAGAACAAGAAGCTAAAGAAATCTAACCCCATGAGGAACCAATTGAAGTAATTAACTTGGGGACTGAAAATGATAAGAAAGAAATCAAAATTGGTACCTCGACGAAAGAATATAAGCGTAACATGTTGATTAAACTCTTGTTTGATTATAGTGATGTCTTTGCATGGTCGTACCAAGATATGCCAGGGCTAGACACTGACATAGTTGAACACAAATTATCACTAAAACCTGGGTACCCTCTGGTTAAGCAAAAGTTAAGACGAATGATAGCTGAGATGTCCCTAAAAATCAGAGATGAAGTAAAAAGACAGTTTGATGCTGGATTTCTTGCAGTTTCAAAATACCCACAATAGGTTGCCAACATTATTCCTGTCCCAAAGAAAGACAGGAAAGTCTAAATGTGTGTGGATTATCAAGACTTAAATAGGGCCAGCCCTAAAGACGACTTCCCGTTACCTCACATTGATGTTTTAGTGGACAACACTGCTCAACATTCATTTTTTTTCCTTTATGGATGGTTTCTCGGGATACAATCAGATCAAGATGGCACCGGAAGATATGGAGAAGACTACATTCATCACTTTATGGGGAACTTTCTGCTACAAAGTGATGCCTTTTGGTTTAAAAAATGCTGGGACAACGTATCAAAGAGCTATGGTGACATTGTTCCATGACATGATGCACAAAGAAATAGAAGTTTATGTGGATGATATGATTGCAAAGTCAAAAACAAAAAAAGATCATATAATCAATCTGCAAAAGTTTTTTGAGCGATTAAAGAAATTCAAACTCAGACTAAATCCTGCAAAATGCACTTTTGGTGTCAGATCAGGCAAACTATTGGGGTTTGTGGTGAGCCAGAAAGGAATAGAAGTTGATCCTGACAAGGTTCGAGCAATACTGGACATGCCAGTCCCTCACACTGAAAAGGAAGTTCAGGAATTTTTGGGAAGGTTGAATTACATTACTCGATTCATATTCCAGCTCACAGCAACATGCGAGCCGCTCTTCAAGTTGTTACGCAAAAATTAGCTAGTCAAGTGGAATGAAGATTGCCAAAGAGCCTTTGAATAAATCATGCAGTATTTACAAGAATCCCCAGTTTTGGTGCCTCTAGTGCCAGGGAGACCTCTTATTATGTATTTGACGGTTCTTAATGAGCCTATGGGTTGCATACTGGAGCAGCATGATGAATCTGGCAGGAAATAACGTGCCATCTATTATTTAAGTAAAAAGTTCACCGATTATGAGGCAAAGTACTCATTGTTAGAGCGAACTTGTTGCGCCTTGGCATGGGTTGCCCATCGATTGAGGTAATACATGTTGTGTTACACTACTTGGTTGGTGTCCAAAATGGATCCTATCAAGTATATCTTTGAGAAACCCGCTCTCACTGGGAGAATCGCGCGATGGCAAGTTTTATTATCGGAATATGAAACTGTTTATGTCACCCAAAAGGCAATTAAGGGAAGTGCCCTTGCAGATTATCTGGCTAACCAACCTATAAAGGATTATGGGTCGATGCAATGTAAGTTCCCTGATGAAGATATAATGGCTCTGTTTAAAAATGAGGAATCCTCTGAAAAAGAAAAATGGACTATGTGGTTTGATGGAGCCTCTAATGCACTGGGGCACGACATTGGAGCCATCTTGATCTCCCCTAAAGATAAATTTATCCCAATCACAGCAAGGTTGTGTTTTGACTGTACTAACAATGTAGCAGAATACGAAGCATATGCTTTGGGTATTCAGGCAGCAATAGAATCAAAAGCAAAGATCTTGGAAGTATATGGGGACTCTGCCTTGGTCATTCATCAATTAAAAGGAGAATGGGAGACCCGTGATTCCAAACTGATCCCATACCATGTTTACATCAAAGAATTGATCGAGCAATTTGATGAAGTCAATTTTCATCATGTTCCTCGAGAAGAGAACCAGTTGGCTGATGCTTTGGCCACACTATCATCAATGTTCCAAGTAAGTCATGAAAGGGACCTACCACTTATAAAAATGGAAAGTCGTGACTGTCCTGTATATTGTCAAGTGGTTGAAGATGAGCCTGATGGGAAGCCGTGGTACCATGACATCAAATGTTTCATCAAGAATAGGGAGTACCCTGCAGGTGCTTTAGAAAATGACAAGAGGACCTTGAGGAGGCATACGATGGGTTACTTTCTGAATGGGGAAATACTTTACAAAAGAAATCATGATATGGTGCTTCTAAGATGTGTTGATGCAATAGAAGTAGGAAAGATTATTGAAGAAATACATGAGGGTTCCTTTGAAACTCACTTCAATGGACATGCAATGGCAAGAAAAATCCTAAGATCTGGTTATTATTGGTTAACCATGGAAACTGATTGCTTCAATCATGTGAGGAAGTGCCACAAGTGCCAAACATATGCTGATAAGATTAATGCGCCACTAGTCCCCTTGAATGTCCTAGCAGCACCTTGGCCATTCTCCATGTGGGGGATAGATGTCATAGGACCTATTGAACCTAAGGCCTCAAATGGGCATCGCTTTATCCTTGTCACGATAGACTACTTCACCAAATGGGTTGAAGCTGCTTCTTATGCCAATGTGACCAGGAATGTGGTGACCAAGTTCATCAAAAGAGAGTTGATATGTCGTTATGGTCTACCAAATAAGATCACCACCAATAATGTAACCAACTTGAATAACAAAATGATGAAGGAAATGTGCGAAAATTTCAAGATCCAATACCATAACTCCTCGCCATACCGCCCAAAGATGAATGGGGCTGTTGAGGTAGCAAACAAAAACATCAAGAAAATCATCCAAAAAATGGTTATGACATACAAAGATTGGCATGAGATGCTTCCCTTTGTTCTGCATGGTTATCGCACATCTGTCCGTACCTCAACTGGAGCAACTCCTTTCTCTTTAGTTTACGGAATGGAAGCCGTACTCCCTATTGAGGTAGAGATCCCCTCATTAAGAGTACTGATGGAGACAAAATTGGAAGAGGCCGAATGGGTCCAAACTCGACTAGATCAGTTGAATCTTATTGAAGGTAAAAGATTAACTGCACTGTGTCATAGCCAGTTATATCAAAGGAGGCTTATGAAAGCCTATGCAAAAAAAGTACGCCCTCGATAATTTCAAGAAGGAGACTTAGTGCTCAAAAAGATCCTGCCAATTCAAAAAGATCACCGGGAAAAATGGACTCCAAATTATGAAGGACCTTATGTCGTGAAGAAGGCTTTCTCTGGAGGGTCCTTGATTCTCGCAAAAATGGATGGTGAAGATCTACCACTTCTTATAAATTCAGACGCAGTCAAGAAATATTATGCGTAAAAGCACTACTTGTAAAAAAAAAAGAAAAAGAAAAAACAGGAAAAACATAGCTCGGTAGGTGGAAAACCTGAAAAGGCTACCTAGGCAAAAGTTAGAGCGACCTGGTAGGTTGAAAACTCGAAAGAGCGACCTAGGCAAAAGTTAAGGTCTGAAATAAAATGACAATAGTGCTTGATATGACAAAGGAAGTGAGACCTGAGCGGTTGAGTCTCCATGCTAGGGAGGAGCAAATCTCTACTTTAGAGCAAACTAAGTTTTCCATGTTGGAGCAGGCCAAATGATCCCAACTGGGGCAGTCAAAGTCTTCATAGGCTGGTTAATGGGTGTTCGAAATCGGGTATGCAGAGGATTGACACTGATTACGATAAAGGGTTTCACTGGAAGAACTGAAGACCTTTGCCCTTATCATCCCTCTGTAAATTTTATGTTGATGACCACAATATTACTTTCTTTTCACCATTTCCATTTCAATACAATATCGTCATGTTTTTACCTTTGCCTCTTCTGTGACTCAATATGCATTTTTCTAATAATCATATATTGGAATGGAAATGTGTGACATTGCTATCAGAGCATTGAGAATTGCTAAAGACTTGAAAGGTATGGGAAATACAATGATTCCTGATAAGAGTGTTGATAAAAAGAGAGGACAACCAAGTCACCTCAAGGGTCATCTAAAGGGTTTTCCCTTTGCTCTTATGTGTCACATCTAATGCACACTTCAAGGGTTATCCCGGTTGGACATTTCAACCATCGGTTGAATAGACAAATGAAAGGATGCCAATAAATCCTATTCCAGTTCATCTTTGAAAATGATTGCAATCATGTCTTCAGGGGTCGTGGAGACAAAAAAAAAGACAAAAAAGACAAAAAAAAAAGCAAAAAAAAAAAGGTTTCATACTCTCATACATCTGAAGCATGCATTGCATAGTGCATTTTTCATTTTGCTAGCCTTGACCTACAAAGGTCCAACTTGTTGTTTTCAGTCCAACTTATTGATTTTGTTTTTGTTAAGTTTCAGCGGATACCTGACTCCGCAAGCTTTTTACCTTTTGGGTCCTCGTACCCATTTGTTTTATGTTTTCGGGTCCCCATACCCATTGCTTTTAAGTTTTTGTTAAGTTTCAGCGGATACCTGACTTCACAAGCTTTTTACCTTTTTGGGTCCCCACACCCCTTGTTTTATGTTTTCGGGTCTCCGTACTCATTGCTTTTAAGTTCTTGTTAAGCTTCAGTGGATACCTGACTCCGTAAGCTTTTTACCTTTTAGGTCCTCGTACCTATTGTTTTATGTTTTCGGGTCCCCGTACCTATTGCTTTTAAGTTTTTGTTAAGCTTCAGCGGATACCTGACTCCGCAAGCTTTTTACCTTTTCGGGTCCCCACACCCCTTGTTTTATGTTTTTGGGTCCCCGTACCCATTACTTTTAAGTTCTTGTTAAGCTTCAATAGATACCTGACTCCGTAAGCTTTTTACTTTTTGGGTCCTCGTACCCATTGTTTTATGTTTTCGGGTCTCCGTACCCATTACTTTTTTGTTTTTGTTAAGTTTTAGTGAATACTTGACTCTGCAAGCTTTTTACCTTTTCGGGTCCACCACACCCCTTGTTTTATGTTTTCGGGTCCCCGTACCCATTGCTTTTATGTTCTTGTTAAGCTTCAGCAGATACCTAACTCCGTAAGCATTTTACCTTTTGGGTCCTCGTACCCATTATTTTATGTTTTCAGGTTTCCATACCCATTGCTTTTAAGTTTTTTGTTAAGCTTCAGCAGATACCTGACTCCGCAAGCTTTTTACCTTTTCGGGTCCCCGCACCCCTTGTTTTATGTTTTCGGGTCCCCGTACCCATTGCTTTTAAGTTTTTTGTTAAGCTTCAGCGGATACCTGACTCCGCAAGTTTTTTTACCTTTTCTGGGTCCCCGTACCCATTGCCTTTAAGTTTTCTGTTAAGCTTCAATGGATACCCGACTCCGTAAGCTTCTTACCTTATTTTTGTTAAGCTTCAGCGGATACCTGACTCCGCAAGCTTTTTACCTTTTGGGTCCTCGTACCCATTGTTTTATGTTTTTGGGTCCCCGTACCCATTGTCTTTAAGTTTTTGTAAGCTTCAATGGATACCTGACTCCGTAAGCTTCTTACCTTGTTTTGGTTAAACTTCAGCGGACACTTGAAACCGCAAGTTTTTACTTTTTCATGGACAAAATTGAATCAATTCCTTTGTTTTTCATTTATTCTAAATGTAAAACAAAGGGAGGCAGCTGTTGATACCCAATTTTGTCCATTTTCTTTTATTTTCATTTTTTATTTTATTTATTTTATTTTATTTAATTTTTTTCTTTACAAAAAAAAAGAGAAAAAAGAAAAAAAGAAAAAATTTTCACTACGGGTCAACCCAACCCAATTTCCATCTCAACCCGTAACCCAATTTCGTTTTTAACCCATGACCCAATTTCCATCTCAACCCTTCCCTTTCCCTTTCCTGCTATTGCCACCCTAGCCATCAAAGAGCTGCATTGAACTGGATTAAAAATTTCTACAGTTTTTTCCCTTTGGCATTCCTATCATTATTTCCAATCATTACTCTGCCTATTTGCATTCCAATCGTGATAAAACGGAAAGCAAATTGATTATGAATGGAAACCACACGGTAAGAATAAAAAGGGATAGAATTGAGGAAAAAAGAGGATTGAGAAAGGAAAAAACAGAGAGTAATCAAATTCACATGGACAAGGAAAAATTCCCACACTTCAGCAGCCCCCAAAACTGCTCACTCCCATCTCCAATCTTCGTTCATTCCACCATCTTCAAACCTCCACAGCACCATCTCGGCCTCCTCCATCTTCACCAACACCAAGCCACCCAGTTAACTCACCCTTAACAACCACCTTGCTACCTTCATCTCTAACCATCAACCTCCACTCCATTCACCTTCACCTTCCTCACCCTTAACGTATCTTTTTCGCCACATCTCACTCATCTTCAACTTCTCAACAATCACAACACATCAAGAATCCAAACCACCCACAACCACCACAAGCCACCATCAACAAATAACCACCACTCACAAACCAAAAAATCACCGTCACCTCCTCCCAACCAGAACCGCAATCAACCGCGCACTCTGGTCGAGCACCACGGCGCGAGACAAAGCAACCGCGCTGCCGTTTCGACCCATCACCCAACTGACGAGTTCTGGCAACCGTGCTCGGAACCGTTCCCCTCCTCTTCATCGCGAACCAGCACCGAGCTAGGACCAGTGACCCACACGCGTGAACAAGACATTTATACACACCATTTAAGGTCATAATACATAGGAAAATAAGACATAACAAGTTTGAAAAGAAGATATGCTATGTATTTCACAAATACATATAACCATCACTAGGTCCTTCCTAACTAAGTGACTAAGGAAAATTAGCAAACTCCACAACCAAGCTCACTTATTACATAAAAAGCAAAGCCACGTTTCTAGTACTTCCTATACCTCAACCTCATCTCACAAGGGAGTAAAATGGCATTCATGCATCTCTGACTTTACTTTCTACACAAAGAAGTAACCTATGCATGATAACATAACTAATAAGCCAAGCACACTTAGCTTACAACACCTAATACCTCACTTCATCACTTCACAAGTGATTCACAAGGCAACCACAAGTTGCTCAAGGTTCTAGGTATTGACTTATGGCATTCTACTTCTCAAAGGATGCCTAGGGTTTCACAAATCCTATCACAAGGTTCACCTTAACCAAGTGAAATAACTATCACTAGAAAACATACACTTTTGACTCAACTTTATCCAAAAAAAAAAGGAACCAACCCATGTTTCTAGCATATCCTTAAGTTCAACATTTAAGAATAAGAGGACATACATCAACTATGCATCTTAAACTAAACTTTAACTCTAAAGGAGTAATCTATGCATAAAGATAAACATACTATACTAAACAAACCCAAACTAGTTGTTTCTAGTACACTTTGTCTTAACTTCTCAAAGTCCTTCACATAAGGTAAGTGGTTATTCTTTCCAAACACTACCACTAGTTGTACCTCAACACTAATGGTATTGTATCTAGAATCTCACACCATCACTTCACAAGTGATATTGAAGTCAATCTCAAGTTGAACAAGGTTCTAAACACTTCCTTGTTGCATTCCAATACACTTGGATGCTCAAGGTTCCCAAGATTACCCTATGGCATTCCATCACACAATGGAAGCCTAAGGTGTTCCAACACATTAGCCCTTGATACTCCACCTCAATATGGTTATCTAAGGTCCCTCTAAAGCTCCTAGCCTTATAAAATGCCAAAACATCATACATTTCCTAACCAAAAACACATCCTGCTCAATCTCAATCTTTGACCTTTGCACAGTAAAATGAGTATAACTTGAGATATGAAGGTCCAAACGAGGTGATTCTAGTGACATGGGAAAGATAAGAGAAATAACTACAACTTTCATGAATACCACAAAGTTAATTCTCATTCCAGAAGGAAACACGGCCCGTGTCCTCAGACACAGGGGAGGTTAGTGTCTTTAGACACGGCTTGTGTTTGTGGCACAGACTGGATTCTGCAGAATTCTGCAAAATCCGAGTATTGTTCCATTAGCCAAATTCTTGGATTTTGGCCACTCTAAATTAGTTTCTAGGAGATTTAAGGTCCCTAACAAGTTCATTAATACTTAGGAATCATTAATCACAAACAAAAAACCTTCAATTTGGATCCAAAAACCAAATCCCTTATCCATGACCTAACTTTCTCATTTTTGGGGTTCAAGGGTCCAAATGACAAGTTCTAAGTTTCTAACTCAAACTCAATCTATGAACAAGTCATAAACAACCAAAGAAACTCATCTAAACAAGAAATACACTTCAAACACCTCTAGAAACTAAATTGACATATTATGCACCACTTGTGCAATAATGGTGAAAATGGAAGGAATGGAGTTTAAAGGCTCAAGAAGCCCTACCTTGAGAAGCAAAGATGGAGATGATGATTAGATGATCACAAGCTTGCCTTTCCTTCTTGATATCCTCTTTTTCCTTTCCCCCTTTGCTCCTTGCTCTTCTTACTCCTCTTTTTTTATTTTCAACCGTGAGAGAGAAATGAGACCACAAGTGACAAAATGAAGGAATATGAAGGAAAACCAATATAAGGGCACAAAACCGTGAAAGGCTTGGTCACTTAAATGACCAAGTGATATTCTTGATTTGCTAAGAACACTTAGATTTCTCCAAATCCAATTTTATTAAAGCCAACAAGTTTAAAATAAATCACAGGATTCATAAAAAATCTTGTTGCACCAAAACCATCATTTTTCATATCTGTGACTAGTCAATCTAGTATTAAAACACACACACACACACATAGTATGCTTAAAAATGCTAAACATACTCCGGTTATCCTCAGATTTTAACTGTAGCACAATTCACACATTTGTGACCTAGAAATAAAGTCTCTACATTTATTTTCACTAACTGGGCATTTTAAGCCATTTCTAGGGCAAATAACAACTATTTCTTACAAATAGTGTTACAGTAAAGTGACTACACATGCTCAAAAAGTCACAAAATTGTATTAAGCAGGTATTAGGCTACCTCTGTATCCATGTACAAGTCTGACATATTTTCCAAGGTGTTACATTGCTGCCTTCCATTTTAAGAATTTTGTCTCCAAAATTCAGATTATCACATATCAAAAACGATATCACACTCGAAAGGATCACATATTTCCTTAATGATACTTTACTGAACTGGGTTAATTATCCCAAATATTTGTACAATAATTTCTTAATTAAAATATTAATAAAGATTCTAATTGATAATTAAACTATGAAGCAAATAAAAGATTTTTTCATACAACAATGAATTAAAATTAGTAAATCAAACAAATCAAGAATTAAACATGTATAAGTTGTTCTTTTACATTGTTGTTATAACATCCTCTTCAACATGTTAGACTTATAAATAGCTACAGATGTAACTTAATATTTGCTTAGTATGCTTGTTTAATTTCGTGACAATCTGAGTTAATTTAGGTACTTTGCTGCAAGTCGAAAGATGAAAAGTAGCTTAAAATGACCTAGATATTAACTTAAATGGCTTAGCTAATGAAAAAAAATGTGAATAATTTATTTTTAAGCCATAAATATGTATTTTGTGATATGGTTAAGTTTGAGAATAATTGGAGTCCGTTTGGTATTTTTAGGCATACTGGTTGTGTATTTTAATGTTGGATTGACTGTCACAGATATGAAAAATTATGATACTAGTGAAATGACTTTTTTAATGAATCTTAGTATTTATTTTAAAGTTGTTGGAACTTGAAAAACTTGATTTAGCTGAAGTTGAGTGTTTTTAGCAGATCAGGAAGTATTAGTGTTATAATACTTGGCTCTTAACTATCCACAGTTTTCAGCCTTTCTGTGGACCTTTCTTTCATGATATTTGTTTCTATTCACTTGTTTCTCATTCCCTTTTCATGGAAGGAAAAACAGAACCAGTAGAAGTAAGAGAGAAAGGAGAAAAAGAGGAAGAACAAGAGAGAAAGAAGAGGATATCAAAGGGGAAATCCAAGGCTAGTGATTGAGGATCAATTTGCAGCATCAAGGAGCTTGAAGGTATGGATTCTTGATACTTTAAACTTCATTTCTACTCGTTTTCTAGGTTAGGCTAAATTGAGGTGTTAGTGTATGCCTTAGAGGCCGATACACTTTCTGTATTTACATGCATTCTATTATGCTATTTTAATATATGAAGCATTTAATTTATTATGTTCTTTTTTTTATAAACATAATAAAGTCCTTAGAATAGTAAGTTTGATGCCATAGGACATCAAGTAGATGACTTGATCGTGAGATCCTTTTTTGGTTAGAACACTATTCTTAAATGTCCCTAGTTAAGTATTATTGTTAACTAGGACAACAATAATGCATTGAGACTAGTACGTGTATAGACTGATGACCACATCTCACGGGTCATGAATATGAGATATCAAGTCTTCATATGGGTACATATATTAGAGTAATTATGTACTGGACTGACCCGCCATGAGAACGCTACATGGATCGTTACATGAGTGTCATAAGCGATTCTTATAGTGACAATGGTGTCTGTAGTCCTTTGACCTGAAATCACTACGATTCCTACATGAGGAGTTGTGCGTTTTAATGCCATCAAATGTCATCTATAACAAGGTGATTATAAAGTTAGTTATTGGACATATTGACTACTACTGCAAGTGCACAGATCACTTAAGTAATACAGATACAGAGTAAAAGTTCGTTCCCACAAAGATAATTTGTTATAAAGCTAAGTACCAACTAATAGCTTAATCAATTCTAGACAAGGACATAAAAATGGAAAAGCAATAAACTATACTAAATCTAACCTACAAAAGCAATAAAGATAAACGGTTAGGTTTCAGGAAATCCTCCTTCACCCCTTACATCTACCAACAACATGAAATCCTCCTCATAAACATAAATGCATTGATTATGTTAGCTTGAGAATCTGATTTATTCAAAAGCCTATGTCTATGTCAATCAACATTGGTAGATCCAAGATCCACTCATGAATGATCTATTCTCAATTACACACTATACATGGCTAAAAGGTATATTTCTATCCAGTTAGTGAATTAACTCATCCAAGCCAATTGAACCTGCCGAACATGTATCAACCATACCATATCCATATCAACAAATCGCTATGTCTAGTTCATTTGCAAATATTAGGATCATGCAATTGATGGCTAGCCAACAGCAAGCATTAAACACAGATAATGATTGAACAATAACCAAACATCCATACAAACTTAGAGAAGAACACATCATTAATATATATAAAAGGATCCAAAATCATCCCTAAACACAGCTCAGCAATACAATAGATAAGGAAGAGAAGAAAGAAAGGGAAAAAGATAAAGGAAGCTCATTGATTTGTCTCTTTGAAACTTGAATCCTCCTTCATCCTTGATCCTAGCCTCCAATCCACCATCAATGAAGATCTAGCCAAAGCTTTTTAACCTAAAACTAAGAAAAACTACAAAACCTAAAAATGAAAATGGCTCAAATGGCCAGAACTCAGAGAAAAATGAGTAAAATCTATTTATAGGCTCAGCTTGCCGCCATCACACTGCAGCCCCCACATATGCTTGCCGCGGCACCCAAAGGGTCGGTCTCTTTGCACGACGGCGCCCACTTCATATGGGCCGCAGCCCTCTCACCTCGGGTTGAAGTATAGCATGTTGAAATGCCTCTCTGCACAGCGGCATGCAACACCTTGCGCCGCGGCGTAACATGCTGGAATGGCTAATTTGGCTTCCTCTTCCTCTTTAAGCTCAATTGCTCTATGTTTAACCTTGTTTGGAGCTCTTCCTAACATAGAGAATACACCAAATGAGTAACATATATAAATGTACTTAATCAATGATCATTTAAGCACAATTTGCTACAAAATATATCGGAAAGGGTTAGAATCAGAATATAACAAATATAAGCACAAAACCCTCCAAATATGCATTATAAACAAGGACTGAGCATTTATTTTAGCACAGAATTAGGGCACCAATAACTACATTTTATGGAGTTATCACACCCTCAAACCTACATTTTGCTAGTCCTCGAGCAAAACAAAATAGAACTAAGTAAATCACTTAAACATTTCAAACAACTATTCATTCAGTAAATATCATTTTTCAATCTCCTTTTCTTTCAATTAAACCAAAACTAATGTGTAATGACTGCATCAATCCTCAAAAAGTGCAAATGCCCCGTAAACAGCTCCACACATATACAATCCTTAACATGCTAACAATCCAAACAACTCTTCATGCAATTCACATTTATCACGAACATGCAAGATAAACTTCTCCTAATCAAGTCATACACATCCAGATAAGTTTATAAACATACATGCATATGATTCACAGAATCCACAAAATTGTAAATTAACTCTCTCTCCACTAATGTAAATCACACAAGATTGAGGATCAAAATAGACTTTAGCAGCTTATATTGTAAGGCCAATGGTATGGGCAAAAAGAAATGAACGGGAAAGAATACAATACAAACATTGAAACACACAACATACTACTTCAAGCAATGAGCCAAAACATGATATTAGCGGGGTATTGATGTGTGTGAAATAACATCATGTTTTGTTCTTATTTTGCATGCATTCTTGAGCATTTTAGGCATTTTAGTTTCCCTTTTGATTTGTTTTTCCCTTAGCTCGGATAACTACCGTGTTTTTGGTGTTCTTGTGCAGAATTAATGTTGAATTGGCCTTGGATTGAATGGAATGTTTGCATGTTTGAAGTTGGAGCTTAATGGATAGCAATAAAGGTGCAAAAAGGCCATTCCAGAGGGAACCACGGCCTGCCCGTGGTTTCTACCACGGCCATGGTTCGAGGGAATCAAGAAAATGCAGAAAACTGAAACAGACTCAACCACGGCCTGGCCGTGGTGGCCACCACGGCCGTGGTTGAGAGCCAGCAATGAAACCTCCATCTCAGAACCAACCACGGCCGTGGTTCGGGGCGCGCAGTAATTTTTAGTTTTTGGTTTTTATTTCTTTTGGGGGCTTTTGGCCCATGAAAACCCTAGGCTATTAATAAATGTTCTGAATGCAATTAGGGTATTCTAGCTTTGATTCAAACCTAGTTCTAAAGAAGGCACAAAGGAGGCTTGGTTTCTTCATCTTTCATCTTCTTCTTCCATTGTTAAGGGTTTAGGATGTTTTTAAGTTCGGTTTTTGTTTCCTTCTTCTCTATGTCTGAGTAGTTACTCTTGTTTCTAGGATTGGGCAATGCCCTTTGATACATTGATAATGATGAATTGACGTTGTTTCCCTTTTTATTAATCTCGATTGTTCATTGATTCAATTCTTATTGCTTTTATTCATGTGAATTTGGTGGCCACTTATTTGTATCTCATAGGCATTTAGGGACGTACTGAGAGGTGAACCTAAGTGTTGGAACTATAAGAATTGAACTTAAGGTCTAAATCACGAGAGTAGTTTTAGCCTTTCGAGGATTTAATGAATTACCACAAAGCGTAATGGGTTCGATTTAAATTCAATTACCACGAAAGTAGGAATTGGTTTAATTGGGCACGGATCTTGTATCTTGAAAGAGAACATTAACTAATTTTGGGTAATTCACCTTCAATTGAATTTGAGTTTTAATAAAAGGGTTGTCGATTAGGATTTGTCTTGTATCATTGTGGTATCCCAATCTTGGAAGCTTTCTTAAATCTGAAAATCCCTTCTTGATAACTTGCTGTTTTTATTCTAAATTCTATCTTCTTGATTTTTATTTAATTGTTTTGTTACTACATTATTCTTAATAAACAATCACGCTCTCTTTTGTTTAATTTAATTGAGTTAATTAATTAATTGGTATTCATAGACTCAGTCCCTGTGGATTCGATCTTTTATTACTTGACGACGAAACCGTACACTTGCGGATTTCACGCATCAAGTTTTTGGCGCCGTTGTTCTTGGGATTTGTGTTTTTCTTGAATATTAATTTAATTTTTAATTTAATTATTTTAAACCTTTTTTTTCTTTTTACCATATTATTACGTTCTTGTTTTCTCTTTGACTCTCTGCAAGTAATTTCTCTGGTTTATGCAAAGTACTAGACGTTTCGGGACTCTTATTGAAGCTGATTCTGAAATTGAAAGAACTTTTCATAGAAAGAGAAGACAACGAAGGCAAAGAGTGAGAGAAATATCTGAACCAACACTTGTCATGGCAGCAGCTGAGGATAACAAACCTTTAAAGGAGTATGCAGCCCCTAATGCTCGGGGTTTGCGATCTGGAATTGCTCGGCCAGACATTGAAGCCAGGCACTTCACCATACCTCCTGCCTTACTTTCTATGATAAGGCAGAACCAGTTTGGAGGTTTACCCTCGGAGGACCCAAATGATCATGTGGAGATGTTCTTAGAATTTTGTGAGACTCTCAAAATTGAAGGTGCCTCAGTTGATGCCATTCGCCTCCGGTTGTTTCCATTATCATTAAGGGACAAGGCTAGAGCTTGGTTGAAATCGGTACCCACTGATACATTAACCACATGGAATCAATTGGAGCAAGCCTTTTTGGACAAATTCTTTCCACCTTCCAAGACTGCTCACCTAAGGACCCAAATCACAAGCTTCGTTCAGAAAGATGGAGAGTCATTGTTAGAAGCTTAGGATAGATATAAGGCTTTGCTGGAAGCCTGCCCACACCACGGGTTAGAGAAGTGGTTGATCATTCACACCTTCTACAATGGATTAGAATATTCTTCGAAGGTGTCTCTTGACTCCGCAGCTGGTGGAGCTTTAATGAACAGAAGGTTGACAGAAGCCTATGAGATTATTGAAAGTGTCGCTGCAAACCATCACCAATGGGCCAGTGAAAGAGGTAACAACCCGAGAAAGCTCTCGGAAGGTAAGTTTGAGGTGGATGGTGTTAGTTTAATTATGGCTAAGTTTGACTCATTGAATAAACGTTTTGATAAGCTTGAAAAAGCTAGTGCTAATGCCATAAGTGCTGCTAACATCTTTTGTGAGATTTGTGGAGTACAGGGACATATGAGTGCGGAATGCCAAGCTGAAAAGGGTTCCTCACATGGTGCACCGGTGGAGCAAGTGGAATCATGCCACAATTTCTATGACATTCCACCAAAGGTGCGCAATGATCCATATTCACAGACTTACAATCCCGGTTGGAGGTCTCATCCCAACTTCTCCTATCGGAACAATCAAAATCAAGCTGGAAAAGGTAGTGCTCAACCTTCTATTGGATTCCCCCAGGTACAAAAGTCTAAACTCGAAACTCTCCTTGAAAATTTTGTAAAGAGTCAAACCAAACAAAATGAAGAGTTTAGGCACCATGGTCAAGTTGTTAGTGAGGCTATTAAGGATTTGACATCTAAGGTTGATAATTTAGCTATTCATAACAAGATGTTAGAAACTCAAATAGTCCAACAAGCTAGCTCTTCATATAGACCACACGGGAAATTTCCAGGACAGCCTGAAATAAATCCTAATGAACATTGTAAAATTGTGAGTTTAAGAAGTGGAAAACAACTAGAAGATTCCAAAGCAAAGGGGGAAAATTACAAAGATGGGAGGGATAAAGAAAAAGAAACAACTTGGACACAACCCTTAGAAGAAAAAGAGACTAATGAGAAAGTGTCTAAGTATGTACCCCCTGAGCCATACCAACCCCCGGTGCCCTTCCCTCAAAGATTGGCCAAGGCCAAGCTAGATAAGCAGTTTGGGAAGTTTCTTGAGGTCCTTAAGAAATTATATATTAATGTACCCTTCACTGAGGCATTAAAACAAATGCCTACCTATGCTAAGTTTCTTAAGGACATTTTGTCTAATAAGAGAAAGCTAGAGGAGTATGAGACCGTAGCTTTAACTGAGGAGTGTAGTGCCTTAATTCAAAATAAGTTGCCTCCTAAACTCAAAGATCCTGGCAGCTTCTCTATTCCTTGCTTGATTGGTAACACTAATTTTGACAAAGCTCTGTGTGACTTGGGGGCTAGTGTTAGTCTTATGCCCCTTTCTGTGTGTAAGAAGTTAGAAGTGGGTGAGCTGAAACCCACAACTATCTCCCTTCAATTAGCAGATCGGTCAGTCAAGTACCCCATAGGCATCTTGGAGGATGTTCCCATTAAGGTTGGTAAGTTTTATATGCCGGTGGATTTTGTTGTGCTTGACATGGAAGCTGATACTACAATGCCGATCATACTTGGGCGCCCATTCCTTGCCACTGGAAGGGCGATCATTGATGTCCACGAAGGGAAATTGACTTTGCGATTAAATGATGAGGAAGTAGTTTTTGATGTTTTTAAATCTGAAAATAATTCTAATTCCTCAAATTCATGTAATCGCATAGATGCTACTAATGTTGTGGATAGTGTTGTGCTTTCAGGTATGCAGGAATCAGTGACTGATGCTATGCCCTGCAAGGAAGGATCTAAGAAGCAGAGTGACAAGTGTGTCGAGAAGCGTGAATTTAACATCGGGGATAAAGTTCTTCTTAATAACTCGCTTCTACGTTTCTGTCCTAATAAGTTATGGTCAAAATGGTCAGGACCATATGAGATTGTTCGAGTTTTATCCTACGGTGTGCTTGAGGTGAAGAAAGAAGGCCATAAACCTTTCATGATAAATGGCCAGAGAGTGAAATACTTTGAAGGAGTGAGGACTGAGCACTACTCCGTAGATGTCACCTGAACACAGAAACCTGACCAAAGTCAAGCTAATGACTTTAAACAAATGCTTCTTGGGAGGTAACCTATGTTATCTTATTTTTCTGTTTTATTTCATCTTTTTCTTTTAATTTTGTTTGTTAGATTATTGTTTTGATGTTTGTCTTTTGGATTTTGTATAGGTTTGACCCTTTTTGAAGCTAAATTTAGAAGAAGAGTAAAGTCAGAAGGTTCCACACCCAGCTCATGAAAAATTCCATGGCCATGGATTGAACACCAGAAGATTTTCCACCACCGCAGTGAGTTCTTTTCTTTTCTCCCTTCTCTTATTATAGATTTTTACATTGGGGACAATGTAAGTTCTAAGCTTGGGGGGTATTTTCATCTTCATTTTCTTATTTTCATTCTCATTAGTTTCATGCATTTTCATGTCTTGTTTTGCATTGCATTTTCATGTTGCATTTTCACACCATCATATCTCTTGGATTTTTGGTTAAACTTGTGCCCCTCTCTTTTGAGGATTTTGAGATGGTATTGATTTAGAACCCAATTTGTTGATTCTTGTGATAGGCTACAGGCATTGTTTTAATTGATAGTAGAGGTGATCTTTTGATAGTTGATAATTAGCATAATGTTCTCTGAATTTGTGCTTCTCATTGAATTTTTAAACCTCTAAATGTGAGTTTTGAGCCTATATGGGATATATGCACTATATGATTTTTGTTCCCATTCTTTGTGTTGAGTGATATTCTTCATTGATCATGTGCTCTAGAACTTGATTTGAAACCTTTTTGAGGCAAAATTTTTGGTTGCATGCTTGAATGTGATTAAGGCATTTTAGGTATTTTTCTGGCCTTTTGAAATTGTTACACTTTCATCCTCTAGTTGCCCATTTTGAGCCACTGCATACTTGTTTTCTTGATACCTATCTTTGAAACATTGTTGGTTATCATTTAGAATATTAAATGGAGCAAATTGGGCTTGAAAGTTGTTTGAAAGTTGTATTGGGAATTATATGTATTTGAGCTTCCTCTTTCTCAAAAAAAAAAGAAAAAAAAATAAAAGAAACATCATGAGATGAAAGCTTGAAAAAGAGGAGAAAGAGGAGAAGGAAAAGTAAGGAACAAAATTCTTTGAAAAGTGGAGTTATGTTTTAGATTAAAAAAAAATGTCTTTGCTCCATTTATGTTCTATTGAATTTCTTGTGCTTATTGAAAATTTTGATGAACCCTTTGTGTATACCTTCCTTTCTCTACCTTACCTAACATCATTCCCATGGCCCCATTACAACCCTTGAAAGACCTTTTGATTCTTGCATGCATGCTGATTATTAGTGAAAATTTGGTTTTTTATCAAGCATATGGAAGTGCATTTTCTTTGAAGGATTTTGAGCGTATGGTTTCCACCCATAAACACTTTGAGTGTGGTTAGTAGAGTGAACTTGATTCAATCAGTGAGAATGCATGATTTCTGAGAACTTAGCCTCTAATTGGACTTGATTTTGATTACCTCTCAGATTCTTTGTTTGCCTTAGCCTATTGCTTGGATATTGTTTTCTCGGGTTCCTCATTCTTTATTGTCTTTTGATTCCACTTCTTGGTTTGGCATTAATTATTGCTTGAGGACAAGCAAAGTCTTAAGCTTGGGGGGATTTGATTTGTGTGAAATAACATCATGTTTTGTTCTTATTTTGCATGCATTCTTGAGTATTTTAGGCATTTTAGTTTCCCTTTTGGTTTGTTTTTCTCTTAGTTCGGATAACTGCCGTGTTTTTGGTGTTCTTGTGCAGGATTAATGTTGAATTGGCCTTGGATTGAATGGAATGTTTGCATGTTTGAAGTTGGGGCTTAATGGATAGCAATAAAGGTGCAAAAAGGTCATTCCAGAGGGAACCACGGCCTGCCCGTGGTTTCTACCACGGCCATGGTTCGAGGGAATCAAGAAAATGCAGAAAATTGAAACAGACTCAACCACGGCCGTGGTGGCCACCACGGCCATGGTTGAGAGCCAGCAGTGAAACCTCCATCTCAAAACCAACCACGGCCGTGGTTCGGGGCGCGCAGTAATTTTTAGTTTTTGGTTTTTATTTCTTTTGGGGGGTTTTGGCCCATGAAAACCCTAGGCTATTAATAGATGTTCTGAATGCAATTAGGGTATTCTAGCTTTGATTCAAACCTAGTTCTAAAGGAGGCACAAAGGAGGCTTGGTTTCTTCATCCTTCATCTTCTTCTTCCATTGTTACGGGTTTGGGATGTTTTTAAGTTCGATTTTTGTTTCCTTCTTCTCTATGTCTGAGTAGTTACTCTTGTTTCTAGGATTGGGCAATGCCCTTTGATACATTGATAATGATGAATTGACGTTGTTTCCCTTTTTATTAATCTCGATTGTTCATTGATTCAATTCTTATTGCTTTTATTCATATGAATTTGGTGGCCACTTATTTGCATCTCATAGGTATTTAGGGACGTACTGAGAGGTGAACCTAAGTGTTGGAACTATAAGAATTGAACTTAAGGTCTAAATCACGAGAGTAGTTTTAGCCTTTCGAGGATTTAATGAATTACCACAAAGCGTAATGGGTTCGATTTAAATTCAATTACCACGAAAGTAGGAATTGGTTTAATTGGGCACGGATCTTGTATCTTGAAAGAGAACATTAACTAATTTTGGGTAATTTACCTTCAATTGAATTTGAGTTTTAATAAAAGGGTTGTCGATTAGGATTTGTCTTGTATCATTGTGGTATCCCAATCTTGGAAGCTTTCTTAAATCTGAAAACTCCCTTCTTGATAACTTGCTGTTTTTATTCTAAATTCTATCTTCTTGATTTTTATTTAATTGGTTTGTTACTACATTATTCTTAATAAACAATCATACTCTCTTTTGTTTAATTTAATTGAGTTAATTAATTAATTGGTATTCATAGACTCAGTCCCTGTGGATTCGATCTTTTATTACTTGACGACGAAATCGTACACTTACGGATTTCACGCATCAGGGATTCCACTGGCTTCATTGGGCAAGGAACCAATAAGGAGTTTCGGAAGAGTTGTGGTAGCAGTTCAGTATAGGTCATGGGAATTGGGTCAAATTAGACGGGTTTCTTTTCTTGGTTAGCTGGCGGCCTTCTTTGGTTGGTATTTGGATTTTGGGCCCATTGTTGGGTTGGTTGATATAGCATGGTAGGGAGTGTTTGGTTTGAGATAGGAGATGGTGCACGATAAGGGATTATTGGGTGATAAGGTTGAGGGTATGGAGCTTGAGAGGCATTAGCAATGTATGGGTAGTAAGGCATGTAGGGAGGTTGGAAGGATGGTTGAGGGTTGATAGGCGCTTGGCTATGTCTCCCTTGGGCAAAACTTCTTTGATCGAAAGTCACAGCATGGGCTTCCCCTTCTTTTTTCTTCCCTGCTGGGGGCCTTTTGGCACTAAATGTTCCTATTGAACTTTCTACGATCTTTCCACTTCTCATTCCTCTTTCAACTCTTTCTCCAATGATGACCATGTCTGAGAAATTCGAAGACACACTTCCTATCATCTTGTCATAGAAGGGCGATTGGAGGGTGTCAATGAATGTGGCCACCATTTCTCTTTCTGTCAGTGGGGGTTCAACTTGAGCAGCTATCTCTCTCCACCGTTGAGCATATTCCTTAAAGATTCCAGTTTGTTTCTTTACCATATTTTGCAATTATAGCCTATCTGGTGTCATATCGATGTTGTACTTATATTGCTTCAAGAAAGCATCAGCCAAGTCCTTGAAACATCGTATATGGGCACGTTCCAGGTGTGTGTACCAATTAGAAGCTACCCCAGCTAAGCTGTCCTATAAGAAATGGATCAATAACTTGTCATCGTGAGTATGGGATGCCATCTTGCGGATGTACATGATCAGATGGTTCTTTGGGCAAGTGGTTCCCTTATATTTTTTAAAATCTGGGACCTTAAACTTTGGAGGAATCACCACATTCGAGACAACACAAAGCTCTGCGGCATCTAGAAGACCATAGCTACTTGTTCATTCTATGGCTCGCAGTCTTTCTTCAAGAACTTCTATTTTCTCCTTAGATTGAATGGCTTCAGTTGAAGAGTTAAGCGGAGAAGTTCCAGCGACCTTATGAGGAAAAAACTGTGGCATGTAAAAAAGAGGTTGGGCCTGAGTCGAGCTTTGTGGCCCTAAAGTAGGTATTACCAATGATGAGCTGCTCTCAAGAGGGTTGGTAATTTAGGACGGCATAAAACCAGGGGAAATGCCATAAGGTGGAATAGAAACAGGGTATTGAGGAATCTCACTGGTATTTGGTTGAGATCCTTGGGGAGGGTTTGAAGTCGTTGTGACTGTCGGTGCACTGCCCTCAGGAATGTTGGTGGATAATGGTCGCACATAACCAGGTGGAAGACCGTATAGTGGGAATAAAGATGCCTGTGTTTCAAGATTATTTGAGTAGATGGTGAGTGGCATCATGGCCCCTTGAGAAGTGATGTTAGGATATTGCCAAGGAACTGGCGTAAAGTCGGGTGAGTGAGCAGGCGTGGCAGAAGGATCATCATTTGCCTTTGCAGGAGTCCCCTCTATGTTCCTCATTTTTTCCAGAATTTCCAAGATCTTGGCCATTTGTTCCTTTAGCCGACTTACTTCACTTCTCAACTCTTCTTGTGACTGACCCAGTTCATCCATGACTCTTGATTGAGAGCGAGTCCTATATGGGTGTCGTAAAGACAGTTTTCCTTTCTGTATTCATTATTATTATTTATTAGAAAATATGAAAAAGGAAAAGAAAATGCAAACAAAAATAAAACTATGCATGTAGAGACATGATCCAAAGCAGCAAGCGATATCGATAAACCTCATTCATTCAAAGAGAAAAGCTCTATGGTCATAGAGAGTTTTATACATATTGATCCTTGCTACTCCTCAAGTCAAATGGAGGAGTTAGCTTTACAAAACAAGACTCTAAATTATATCAGCATTCTTAGAACAAGAAACTAATTTCAGCGATCCTTTTCAGTGAAATTTTCCTAGGAAGTCAAGGTCCTTCCTAACCTAAGTCAGAATATCTTGGTTTTCTCCTGGTGCTAGCTTGGCTTCCACTTTGATGATTTCTCTTGCCCTTTTTCTTGAATGGTTGGAGATTTCTCTCATATTATCAATAACCATTTCGGTTTTTCGCTCCATTTCTTGGCTTGCATTAAGATAGAAATTCTTTTCATTAGTCAAGAAAAGAACATCATCCTCCAACCGATTCTTCTTACTTTCCAAGAAAGTAGATCATTCAACATGCTTTTCCAAATGTTGATTCAAGATTTTAACTTCATTCTTGAATTCTTGAAGTTGACCATCTTTCCCCTGAATGATTGTTTCAAGGGCTTGACATGTTTTCCTTAACCTCTCTATTTCAATATCTTTAGAGGCCATTTGTTCTTGACTTTGGATTTTTCTTCTTGCAGTGCTAAGTTGATCTTTCAAGGACCTTATCTCAGTAGTCCACTGCCGATAAATGATTTCGTACCGCCCCTCTGCTTCAGCATAGTAGTCATTGGGTTCATTAAATTGGTGCATTGGTAACTCTGGACCCTATATCTTGGGAGAGCAAGAAACCCTTTCTTCCTACTAGCCTGCCAAATTAGGTATTCCGGTGTCATTTCAGACGATGGGAGACCGGGCTTCACACTTCTTGTGTCATTCCAATCTTCAATGACTTCTTTTATTTTATGACTAGTTCCTTCATCGTCGTACAAGAATTCAAATTTGGACAGCCCATGAGCCATCGGAATGAATTGCAGAGATGCCATTTGTCTTCGGACCATAGCTGGAGCATAGCCCACTACTCCCCATGGGCCAATAAGTGGAACCCAAGGTTTGCTTCCACATCTATATATGGTATAAGTGAGAGGAAATCACTTGGCCCTCCAGACCACTTCTTTTATTTCCATGAAAAAAATGATTCTTTGCCTCATCGTCGGAGTTCAGGGAAGCCAATTGTCACGACCATATAGAGAGAGCGGGTGCTTAGGTATGACATACTGTTTTAGATCAATTTCTGAATGGTTAAAGCACTTCAAGGTTGGCATATGACTAAGCATCCATACTACAAGCAATGGTGCACATCCCCAAAATCTTCCTTTCTGATGAACTCGGCAATAATTCAGGGATCGAATTGTCTCGGCTAAAATTGGTGGGGCTGGGTGTACCCCATGCTCGATCTGCTTGAATAAATTGATCACATGTCCATCTATTTGATTTTTCCATCTCAAGAAAATTACTAACCCATAAATAGCGAGGGCTAGTGCTACCAAACCAAAACTTTGATCAACTTGAGCTTCAACCATCCTAAGCAAGAACTCTGAATCTAGACTTCGTCCTTCATCCATCATGTACTTGTCCAATTCATTGGCATGAATACCTATCAATTTGGACAGCATCCTTCTTGGTGTCTTCTTGGGGTCATGTGAGTACACTTTATCCTTCGGCATGTCATTTCTATTAAGAAACCTAGCATACTCCTCAATTGTGGGCACCAAGTCAAATTGTTGGAAAGTATAACACCGATATGAGGGGTCCCAAAAATGAAGCATAACTTTCAACATTTGGAGGTCAGGGGTGATAAACATGAGAGTTGCAATATCTCCATACTTGTCATTGAATTCTTCTTGTCTTCTCATACTACACCACACATTACGGAGCCTCCTTAGGTCATTTTGCTCAAAGTCATTGCTCCCTTTTAAGAGAGGTAAAGGAACATCCTTGTGATGCAAACTATTTCCTTCCTTGGCTTGAATTCTTGCAGACTCTTCACCGACAGCTTAGATACTCTCTGCCACCTCAGAAATTAGAGCCATTTTTCCCTTATTCATGTTTGAGGTTTACCGATATCTTTACAGTATTGGACCACATATGCAAATGCAAGATAAAAGAAAAGTTAGCAACTACAAAATAAAAGACAAATAGAAATTCCTCACGTGTTAGAGGAAAAGGGGTACCTAATCTTGGTACCCGTCCAGCAGGATAGGTTCTATGAACGATGGTAGCTCTAAGATTATATCTACAAGTGATAGCTTTGGTTCTAGACCTCTATCGGACAAAAGGTCCCCAAATTGTCCCTTGCTGTCACCAACACTTTGGCTAGCAAGAGTCCTCCATCCTCACCCATGATAGGTTACAAGCGGAAAGAGTTCAATTTGAGCGAGGAGTTTTCATATGCCTAACCGGAGACCAACGGTCCCACAAAGCAACACTACTTCACCCTCTATCTAAGCCTACAAGGTACTGAGCTCGGGTATAGAGCTTGTGTGTGCAGGTGTACATGAGAGAACTTATTTACAAAGCAGAAATATAATACATATAATGCAAACAAAAATGTACAATAATATGAAACAAATAACAAATAAACAAATATAACAGAAACAAACCAACATAATTAAAGAGCAAATCACATAAGATTAAAATAAGGTTTAACCCTCTACAATCATGTCCCCAGTGGAGTCGCCAGCTGTCGCAACCGTCCCGAAGGGCGTCGCAAAAATAAAAAGAATAAGGAGGAAAAGACCTCGGGGTGTTGGGAGTCGCCACCAATCACTTTATCCATTAAATGGAATGGTGCAATAGGACACCTAAAAGATGGTCTGCATTTTAGAGTTTGAGGTTCGGGGTTGATTACGGATAGGGAAGGTGTTAGCACCCTACACCGTCCGTTCTAAGAACGGTTACCTATTTAATCTAATATTATTTGTAATATTAAATAAATTGGTCTTTTTTAAAAAAAAGAAAGAAATATTTTTTCGTTTTTACTTTAACATGTCCTATTTTGTCAAGCATAATATCAAGAATGATAAATGACTAAGATCAAAAATGGGTGGCTAAACAGCCATTATTTCGAAACAAATTCTAAGCCTACAACATATTGTATAAAAGTGGTGAATTAAAATTTTATCTTTTTGAAGAGAATTAATTTTCAAAATAAATGGCCAAATAAAACATTATTTCAATGAATAAATTTTAATTCAAAGAAATTTATTTAAAGTAAGAGAATTTTTTTAAAAAATGGCCAAATAAAATCTCATTTATTATCAAGAAAAATATTTTTAGGCATAAAGAGATTTTTGTAGTAATTTCTAAAAAAAGTCTTCATAAAAATAAAAGTTTTAATTCACCACAATCATGATGTTGAAATTATATGAAATTGTTCACTTTTAATTAAGGATTTTTTTATTTTTTACAAAAAAAAATTATTTCAATTTAAAAAAAAAAGATTGTATTTTATTTAGCAAAAATATTTTAATTTAGTGTGAGAATTAGACCTCGCCAGCGCTCTTGGCAAAATCCAAAATAAAGCCTCAAGATTATCGAAAAAAGTGTATCTGATCGGTGCTCCGATCCTCTCCCAATTTTTCCGTCATCGGCCGATTTTAATCAATAAGATAAATTCACAAGTTATAAAGAGACAGACAAACTATAATCAAATCAAATTAAATCACAAGTTCACTTTCATTACATTTTTTATTTGTGATTTTTTTATTTTATTTATTTATTTTTTATTAATCACAAAACACAATATAAAACATATCATTAAGTAAAATAAATATGGTCAAACAAGTACTAAATCCTAAAATTCAAAACATATTTGGATCTTTTTTATTTCACATATTTTCTCTATTTTAGTAAAATAGAATAAAAAAAAAAAAAAAAGGGAAATGGGCTGAAGCCCATCGGGAAAAAAAAAAGGTGAAATGCACAGCCAAGATAAAAGAGACTTTAGTCTCAGAAATTATCAAATGAAAATGAAAAGAAAGAAGAAGAGAGGGACAGGGAGAACTCGCGGTGGAGAGCTCACAGTGGTGCAGAGACGAGTTCGATGACGCGGTGGACGGCAGTTGGGCGCAGTGCAGCATGGTTGTGATGGAGCTCATGATGGAGGCATGCAGCTTGCTGGATCTAACCGCGTGCGAATCGGAATGGCGCAGCGGCGGACTGGTTCGTGGCACGGGGTAACGGCAAAGGTGGTCACTGCTAGACGGCTGGCGAGTCACGCGTGTGGGTCGCTGGTCTTGGCTTTGTGCTGGTTCGCGATGAAGAGGAGGGGAACGGTTCCTGGCGCAGTGGCCGGAACTCGTCGGTTGGGTGATGGGTCCGGAACGGCGGCGCGGTTGCTCTGTCTCGCGCGGTGGTGCGCGACCGGAGTGCGCGATTGATTGCGGTTTTGGTTGGGAGGAGGTGACGGTGATTTTACGGTTTTGTGAGTGGTGGCTATTTATTGATGGTGGCTTGTGGTGGTTGTGGGTGGTTTGGATTCTTGATGGGTTGTGATTGTTGAGAAGTTGAAGATGAGTGAGAGGTGGCAGCAGGATGCATTAAGGGTGAGGAAGGTGAAGGTGAATGGAGTGGAGGTTGGTGGTTAGAGATGAAGGTAGCAAGGTGGTTGTTAAGGGTGAGTTAACTGGGTGGCTTGGTGTTGGTGAAGATGGAGGAGGCCGAGATGGTGCTGTGGAGGTTTGAATATGGTGGAATGAACAAAGATTGGAGATGGGAGTGAGCAGTTTTGGGGGCTGCTAAAGTGTGGGAATTTTTCCTTGTCCGTGTGAATTTGATTGCTCTCTGTTTTTTCCTTTCTCAATCCTCCTTTTTCCTCAATTCTATCCCTTTTTATTCTTGCCGTGTGGTTCCCATTCATAACCAATTTGCTTTCCGTTTTATCACGATTGGAATGCAAATAGGCAGAATAATGATTGGAAATAATGATAGGAAGGCCAAAGGGAAAAAAAACTGTAGAAATTTTTAATCCAGTTCAATGCAGCTCTTTGATGGCTAGGGTGGCAGCAACAGGAAGGGGAAAGGGAAGGGTTGAGATAGAAATTGAGTCATGGGTTAAAAACGAAAACCGGGTTACGGGTTGAGATGGAAATTGGGTTGGGTTGACTTGTAGTGAAAATTTTTTCTTTTTTTCTTTTTTCTCTTTTTTTTTGTAAAGAAAGAAATTAAATTAAATTAATTAAATAAAATAAAAAATGAAAATAAAAAGAAAATGGACAAAATAGGGTATCAACAATCAGTCAAGAGCAATCCGACTCCACCAGAATAATACCCATATATTATTACGCGCTATTTTGATGAGTATATTTACCTATTTATTAGGAATAAATCTCTCAAGTATCCTTGATGGATATGAAAGCTAATTATATTCCACATAAATAGGGAAATTAGTTAAAAGGGATTGCAATCCCTAATGGATTCTAATCTTAAATAACTGCATTTGATATAGATTGCACTCATCCTAAGATGCACCTATATATGCTATGTCAGGCTTCAAAGGTATGCATCTCCTCTAATATACAAACTGCCTACTATGTCCACAGTCTAACTTGAGCGTCAGAGTACCTTTTGCAGGTATCCACTCCCTTGCACCACCACTGCCGCAACTTTGCCACGGAAGAGTCCATTTTCAACCATCAGTACGTGTCTATTTCAGGTACCCCTCTAAATTTACTTCAGAACATTGGCATCGTCTGTGGGAAAACAAAGACCTCTTTGCTTGGACGTCCTTCGAAATGCCTGGGCTGGACTCCACTTTCATCTGTCATCATTTATCTATTAAACGAGATGCAAGGCTGATCTCCCATAAGAAAAGAAAAGTTGACCCTAAGAGACAACAGGTCATTCCACACAACAAATATGGATGACCTTCTCACAAAGCCCAAAGTAAGTTAACTTGTTCCATCAGAAGACCTCGAGTCCATGGGTACTTTGACCTGACACAACTCGTAAGGCTGCCACACTTTAGCGAGATCCACGGAGTACAAGGTCCAAAGAGGATCAACTATACATGACAACCAAACAAGAGAATCCACTTGACCAACCTCTGAGAGCAAGTAACGCATTCAAGGGTCTTAACCCATGCCATGCAAACCGTACCTTAGACGGTCAAACATGGAGCCACCAATAGGATCAGGAAGTGCCTTACATTCTAGGTTAAGAGGGCAACCCACCAAATCCTTCTCAGCAGGTTGGTCGCAAGTCGCCAAACCTCGACACTTGGCTAAAACCATCACGTGGCTATTGGAAACATGGATAGTGAAATCCATGCATAAGCCATTACGATACCCACCGAGAGTTGTCTTACATTAAACAAGTTGTACAGTAGAAAAATCTCAAATCTTGGGAAAATTCACGTACTAAACCGTAAACATAAAAGACCCCGGACAAGATTTCTTTTATGCCAAGGTCAAGATGGATCCTAAACGCCCAAATAGTTGGTGACAGACCCCAGACAAGGCTTCAATTAAATCAGAGTTACGAGGGATCCTAAATACCAAAGTGAATGGTAATGGACCTCGGACCATGGTTTCCCCTCAATTGGAAATATTCCCAAGTCTATAAAATGGTTATGAAAAGCAACACAATGGGCATTGGACCTAGTATGAACCATGGAAAAAGAAGTAAACACGATAATAATTCTGGCTTATTTTGCGAAACCTGGCTAATTATGACCAACTGACGCATGGACCTTGTCCGGACTACGCCGCAAACGCCTCTAGATTAGAGCTCATAGCTCAATGGAGAAGCACAAATTATGACTTCAAGTAAAGCACAAATTTCGTTGCCCAGGGGGCATCGAGACTTACTACTTCGCTATACTGGCCAAACACCGAGCTGGGAGCAATTGTTCTGAACTATGATCTGGGATCTTATCCCATGGGTCAATTTGACACACACCCAACTAGAGTCCATCGTTGACACCCCAGTAAGAATTCACTCAACATACGGTCGAGACCCCCTGAACACATGGGGCAACATATGACACACCTCAGACGGGGGATGACCACGTAAGCAGAGCGATCCAACTCGAACCTCGGCCTTACACGTCAACCCTAGAGGAATACTATGATATATCACAGACCTCGACCCTTTCGAAAACATTGTGAGATCTGACATTAATTCTGACTTGGATCCCTTTGTTCACTACGTGTCGTGTGCTCCTACTAAACATGGGCACCTTGACACTTAGCTGTCCCATCTAAGCGCCAAGCTGGGGGCAACTGTTCTAGATCGAGATTTTGGGTTATCAGTCAGGAAAGAATAATACTCAGATATTATTACGCGCTATCCTGATGAGTATATCTACCTATTTATTAGGAATAAGTCTCTTAAGTATCCTTGATGGATATGAAAGCTAAATATATCCCACATAAATAAAAAAATTAGTTAAAATATATCACAATCACTAACGGATTCTAATCCTAAATAATTGCATTTAATATAGATTGTACTCATCCTAAGACGCTCCTATATATGCTATGTCATGTCTCAAAAGTATGCATCTCCTCTAATATACAGACTGCCTTCATTTAGCATAGTCTAACTTGAGTAACAGAGTACCTTTTGCAAGTACCCACCCCTTGCACCATCACTGCCGCAGCTGTGCCATGGAAGAGTCCACCTTCAACCATCAGTACGTGCCTATCTCAGGTACTCTTCTGAATCCACTTCAGAATATGTATAAATATGAAATTGTTTCAATTCCTTTCATTCTTTTTAATCACCTTTTTTGTTATCTTTGTCTCTCTTCTTTCTCACCATCTTTTTTTTTTTCGAGTTGTAGCTAGGTTTATATAAAATCATCTTGCTTATCTTCTATAACTCTGCTATTTTGAGGCCTCCCAAATGTTCAAACCTAAGCACATAAGAATTACATTTTTTTTAATCTTTGTCCTCTTCATGCTCCAATTTTTTATTCTTTTTCTTCTATATTTCCATTTAGATCTTTCAAATTGCACTTTCATCATGATATTATTTTTTCTACATTTATTATTTTTCCTATTGCGAGTTTTTCATTTATAGGTGTTTTAGGTTTTCAATTTTTGAGAAACTATCTCCATAGTCATATTTGAAATCATTTTTTTCTTAATCATTAACCTCATTTGTTTTATGAATTTTATTCTTTTAATATTTTTTCTATTAAACTGTAATGCTTCTATCTACACCATTCAGAGGTAAGTTATTATATCATTATTAACATCTTTTCCTACGAATATTCAAAATGTAATGTGTGAGGAAATAAATTTTTGTATGTTACAAATAACATGTTTTTGTACTATTTAAGCATATCAGATAAGTCTCATATTATTCCTATCCTCAATCGAATCAATGGATTTCTTCCTCTTCATTCTTTATTTCTTTAATTAATTATAATAGAAATTATCTGTGTGTGAATTATTGTCTGATGGATTCTCTTATTATTTTTCAATAAGTATTTTTAGGGACTCCATACATATATGATACAACAACTTCAAAAAAGTTGCTACTCCTCCATTTCTCAACAAGTTTCATCCAAAATTCATAACCCTTAGACTAGGTCGACCTATATTAGGAAGTTAGATGGTAAAAAAAGCTGTAGTTATTTGCCCCAATGGTATTTGAGAAAGTGATAGTATGCTGCCATTATTTGGAACTCTAAACATGGAGAATGAGTTATGATTAGAAAAATAGTTATAATATTCTTATTATTAATAGTATATATACTTAATTTTATATTTTTTTAATATCATTTATTATATTTATTTTTTTTTATTTTTTTATTAAATTTGATACTCTTAAATGTCAATAGTATATACATTCTCTAAAAAATATGTATAATAATTATTTTTCTTTAAAAAAAAAGAAAAATTAAGTATCTGGATTAATAATGAGTTTGGAATTAGTTATTTTTCACATAATGTATTTTTGACTTTCTAAAAACATATAAATTTTTTTATTATCAATATCTTTTTAGATTTTCTATTATTATAATGATTTTATTACTAAGAAAAGTTTTGGGTTTAAGATTCCAAATATGATATACTAGGACTCGGATGTCGATTCCTCTCCACTATTAATTTGACGGTAAAGAAGATTTTGATATTTTCCCAATGAAATTTTATTTGATATAATAGTTATTTATTATACGTGACACTTGAGTATTGGAGTTAAACTAAAATGGGAAAGAAAATTAACATAATAATATAATTAAACTAAAATGTACTTTATGATATCATAAAATAAATAAATAAAAATATTTTTATACAAACTTCGGAAGGAAAGCATAGATTTATAACAAAATTTGTGGTTTACTTTTAAACTATTTTTTTGTCTAATATTTAAATATGTACATCGTATAATAGTGAAAATTTTACATTAAACCATGGTGAAATTAATTAGTAAAATTTATTAAGAAAATATGTTAATTAATAATATTTTTTAGAATAAATTTTTCACACGGGGTGAATACTTTACATAAAAATATATAATATCTTCATTTATAAGAGAGAAAATTTTACAAGAAAAAATAATATTATTAATTGAATGATTTATATTTAATAATTTCTTATCTATAATTTATCTTTACCTTACAAATTTTTATGCAATCACTAGCCTGTTGTGATTTTTTAATATCTATATAATTTGATACCTGTTATGATATTGTTTTTGAAATATCTTACACGGGGTAAAGTTTTTACATAAAAACATAAAAAATTAAGTAAAATATAATTTGTTTTTAGAAATATTCATAAATTGATTATTTTTTAAAAATAACTATTTTTATTTTGTTATATTATTTTTTAATAATATCGAAATATTTTATTGCCTATATTGAATTTAAAAAAGATTACATGAAAAAATATTATACTATATCATCGGAGTGAATTTTTCATGAATTTATAATAAAATTAATTAAATATAATTTTGTTATGAAATATTTGTTAGCTATATCAAAAAATAATTTCATAAATAAAAAACTATTAATTAACCCGTGTATAACATGACTACAAATGACTAGTAATGAATGATATATAAAAACTCTTGGGATATTTTGCTAATCCTACAAGCAAACGTGCATTAAATAATAATAATATATAAACCCTTAGGATATTTTGTTAATCTACAAGCAAAGGATGTCGTATTGTTTGTATTTTGCCACATCAACTCATTTACGATGAATAATTCTAGATAATTTAAATCAATTTTTTTTATTAATCTTCCAAATTATTAAATGAAAAAAAATAAATATTTTTAATATATTAAATACATTTATTTTTTATTTAATATTTTGAGAATTATTAAAAAAAATTAGCAAAATATAGAAAAACTTACTTACAATTGGACGAGGGTGAACTGAAAACGCCGAAAGCTTAAACAAGCACCGAGCAACTCCACTTTTCTCTCTTTCCTTTCTCGCATCTCTGTGTCTACACCGTCTTGCTTTCTTCATTGCATCTTACCCTCTTTGTTTTCTGGTACTAATCTCTCTCTCTCTCTCTGGTACGCTTTTGTCACACACACACAGCAAGTGGCTCTTTGTCAAGAAAATAGAATTATAAAAATGAAGGCCTTGATGAGAAAGGGGCTGGTTAGTGTTAAGCAAACTTCATTTTTTTTTTATATTATTCATTGTTAATCGACGGAATGGAACCCCGTAATGCTTATTTCGAATTCTATGTTGTTATTGAATTTTTAAACCACACCAGTGTAAAATAGATATATGACTTCCCGTAAAGGATCAGGTTCAATCAATCATCTTGAAATAAAACAGAAACACTTCTGCTATTGTTTCTCAACTCATTTGGCTTGGACTTTTATAAAAAAAAAACGATTCTGTTGTTTTGGATTTGGTTTGTCAGCTATAGAACTCTTGACACATTTCCTTGCCTTTTGTTTCCACCGATAGAAATTTGTTATCTGGAATGGTTCTTACTACCACTTTTGCTGTCTGCATCCTCTCTCTCTCTTTCTGTGTGTGTGTGTGTGTCTCTCTCTCTCTCTTTCTGTCTCTGTCTCTCTGCTAGTAGACTTTGATACATAAATAAAAGCCATTCATGTGGAGCTTAAGCTTTTAAGAGAGTTGGTTCATGATGTGGTATCAAAGCCTCTCTGACTAAGTGGTCAGGATTGATCCTTGCTACTCCCACTCTTCTAAATAAAGTTGAATTTCATTACATGGTAAAAATGGGCCTGAGCATTGTCCACACTTTAAACCCAAAGTTATCTTGCGTGCATGAGGGGGCGTGTTAGAGATATAATGAAAGTCATTCATATGCCTTCACCTAATAACTTGAGTTTTTAGGGGAGTTGGTTCATGATATATATTTACAATGCCATATGTCACTTAGTAAAAAGTAACACATTGTATTGCATCTGGTGTTCTTTGTGTCAGATGGAAACTTTTGGTGCATTGATGTCGGAGGCGAGAAATGTTGCTATGGGAAATTCTGACGGTGGTTCGGTTGAGATGGAGGGTTTCAAGCATCGTGTTGAGGACATAATTTCAAAGGTTGATAAGGCAAGTATTATTAGTGGAAATCATTAAGCAATTTGTGTATGATACACTTAGTTATCTGTTAATTAAGGAGGTCATATTTTATCATGCTCCATAGAATATTTACATTTTCTTACTTCAAAATTAGAACCCACTCATGTGCTTGGTGCCTGTATGTGACAAGTGACAACTGATGGATATAATGTGTGACTTTGGTGGCTTATTGGTAGCACTCGGAGAAGACTTGATTTATTTATTATTTTTAAATAATAGGTTTGCTTCTCTTTAAATGCTTCCCAGAAATCCCATTGTTGATGTGGCTTGAATTTTATTGATTGTGCTTCTTGCACCATGCACATCTATTACACATTAGCTAAGCCTTTGAGACAGGAAGCATTATTCCCAATTTTGGCATGCTATGGCATGACAATAAGGCATGGTGCTGCCTTGGTAAAAGTCCAACAAGAAGTTAGTGCCCTCTTGCATTATTTAACTCCATCCCATGTGTCCCAACTATTTACTCTGTACAAAATGAATAATCTGTACAGTTTGAAAATGTTGGCTCATCTACGGCTTTGTGCTGCCTTGCTTATTAGTAGAATATTATGAGTCTGATCCATGATTCATGGACATTTATTTTCCAAGACACAGAAGAGCTTTATCATAGAACTAACTTGGTCACTGCAAAGTGCAGTCTTGAATAGAGTGTGGTTTGTGATTAGACACCAAGTAAAGAAGTTAAGTGAGGTGTGTTTGAAATACCACCATTGCTCTAACACTTTTAGTGAAGCGTGTAGGCTTCTTAGATAAAATTACTTACATAAAGAGTTTAGAGTATATAGACTGTAAAGAGCAAACATATACTGCCTGTTAAAATGAAGTGATAGGTATTTTGGGTGTACTTAGGGTCTGGGTTAAGCCATTTTTGTATTCTCCATTTGTTCAATTAGTGGGATTTATTTGCTGTCTCTGCCTGGGGAATAGGCTAAAAGCTGAACCATGTTAAATTTGTTTTGTTATTATTTTCTCTCATTAATACAGTGTTTCATCACTATATTCCTATTTTGGGCCCAAAATTAGCAACACACAAGTCAAAACAATGCATATTTTGGTTAATGATTGGATTTAAAGAATGCAAGCTTTTTTGTCAGGCAAGAGTAGGCATTAAAGAATTGTATATGTTTAATTAGTTTCATTCTTTTGTGTGTTGCATCAAATTGGTTGTACTATAATACTTACAAATACAATGTTATTTCTGCCTTTATCATACAAGTGTGTGTGTGTGCGCGCACACGTGCGAGTGTGCGCGCACATGTGCGAGTTTGCATGCGTGTATGTGTGTGTGCATAGATAGATAGAATGCATAATCATCTAGTAGTGTGGGAAATTCAGTCTTCACTCTTCAATGAAGAGAAGAAACAGAGGACCAGGGAGAATGGTATTGTTAGAGAAAATAAAATAATTATCACTTTCCTTACCAATTTTTGCATTCTAGAACTAGAAAGTTTTCTTGGTAGGAAGCACAGAATCTCTTGCACATGCAGCTGCACACTCCCAGGAAAAAAAGATTGATTTGATCAGAACCACTTAAACCTAAGCCACAGTTTGCAAACAAAAAGATGAGAACTGCTCTGGCTCTTTCCACAAACATTTATTCAACTGTTGCTTTTATTTTACCATGTTTAATTTCAATGTGTTGGCTCAATCATGAATCCTTTTATAATGTCCCAAACGTTATATTTGTGAATTGTGATTATACAATTAATTGAAATTGGTTGCGGTGAAACACTTAAACTAGCATTTAAATTTTATATCGACCACAACCCTTTCTGCTATTATTATCTCTCTTTGCCAAATAATGCTTCTGTAAAATTATGTTTGAAATGCTAAAATATGTATGTATTTGGTAAATCCCATAATAAACGTTTAATAGAGATTTTAATATTTGATGAATGAGAAATTGCCTGTGCATTCATAGCTTTGAAGAGGCTTTAATGATAGTTTTAATCTGTATGGTCAATCAAGGTGCTGCCTTTTGCCTGCTGTATGATGGCTCTTGGTTAAATTTATACTTCTAGAAGTTTTCTGTATTATGTTTTTTCCTGCAGCTTGAGGAGAAAGTGCATGATATAGAAAATTTTTACTCGAGCGTGAATAAAAAGCAAACAAACATGCCTAAAGGTAATTCAGCTACAAAGGATAAAGATAAGGAGAAACATGTTCCAAGTATTAAGAAGCAACAGCAGGATGCATCACGTAGAGAAGTAGCTGCTGCAAAGAGAATGCAAGATCTTATGCGCCAGTTTGGCACAATATTACGCCAGGCAATGAATCTATTTTTCATTTACTGTTAAACTTTGTGTTGGTGTGCAGTGGTTGTGGAACAAGACATCCGTTTGCACCTATAAGGGAGTTTGGTTCAATAGTTGATTTTTCATTCCTAGGAAGAGGACTCTTGGAAATGGCATTCCAAGGAATGGTATTCCTAGAATCCATTGTACCTATGTTTGGTTAACTTTGACCATTCTTAGGAATTTGAGGGTAAGGGTAGGCAAGAGTGTCATTTTGTAGCTCTATAATTATTCCCATCACATGCGAATCATCCCAACCCACCTCCCCCATCAGGAATGATTTGGTGGGAGTAATGGTCAATAAATATTCCTGGGAATGAGGCAAGGATGGGAATATATTTTTATAACTCTTACCAATCATGGGAATAAAACATTCCCACCTTAAGATTCCCAAGAATGTAAAAAAAACTCTTGAACCAAACCCCCCCAATGTGTTGATTGGCTATTTGTTTAAATATGGTTTTCATTTATTTTGACAAATGTGTCCTATCATTAAGTACTTTATTCTTTCCGCACATGGTCATTTAATTGTGAATTTCTTTTGCATCATCTTTTTCAATTCATGGTAATACCAAGTACCAAGTAACATCTAAAATAATAAATTCGGTATTTTTTTTTTTTTTGTGTTATAACATTTAATCTTTTTTATCTTCAAGACCATAGGTTTTGTGATTTTTTGTGCTTTTATTTTCTTTGTCCGTTCCTTTAATGGACTTTTAGTGCAGTGCAGTCAACAATTCACAATGATATGCAGCTCTTGCAAATCTTCCTTGCATAAATACTTTTGTGAAGAGGGAATCCATTCTTTTGCCATGATATTCCCAAAAAAATAGGATTATAGAAACCTAATACTATGTGCGATTAAAAAAATATCAGTTTATTAAATTTCAATATTTGAGATATATAGATGGCTGCAATGCAAATGCCTTATTTGGAACTTTTAAAGGGGTTTCAAGTATAACAATTGCAGATGATGAAAGAGTGAATGGAGCAGGGCAAAGCTAACGCCCGAGTGGGAATTAGTCCCACACTCAAAGGGTGTGAGGAGACCTCGTGGTCTTGCCAAAAAGAAAATGAGAATCCTGCAATAGGACAAGGAGTACAGCCCTAGGTAGCACTGGATGGAAAATTATAAAACATTTATGGAGGATTCCTATTAATTTTGATAGAGGATACTCAAATGTTTGTATTGAGGCTTTTAATTTTTTTTATATTTGAAAACTACACCAATTATCTGGCTGTTTATTTTATTCCAAATTAACTTCTCAAGTTTTACAAAGGTGGACTGTTTCCTATGGAATTGCATGGTGAATATGCCAATGCACTTATCTCCAAAGGCTTGTTGACTAGGGTTCTAGATTTTGGCCGATATAAGGGAGAAATTCATTTTAATGTGCCTCTTATTTGAATCATTTGTAAAACCGACTTTCATCTGTGACATGCTTTTATCTATGAAGATTTCTATTCCCAGAACAATTTACACAAAATATTAGTATATTTCATTTGGTGATGTCATCTGTGGTGATTACTTACATTTTTCCTCCTGATTCTGCTGTACATGTTATTTTTTCTGTAATGTTTATAACATGAGCCCATGCAATTGGGTGAAAGTGTTCTCCAATAATTGGTCTTTTTCCATCAGATCACGCAACACAAGTGGGCTTGGCCTTTTATGCAACCTGTGGATGTGGAGGGCCTTGGTTTACATGACTACTATGAGGTATGGTTCATATATGTATTCAAATTTATTACGGTATTTCATTACTGATATTCAGAGAGAATTTTGAGCTTCATTATATTTTCTTTTATTTGTTTTGAGGTTTTCTTATATTTTGTAATGTAATGTAACTCCTTACGCTTCTCTAAAATAAATATATTTTACTATGCAAAGAAAGTGAATGATTTTGAAACACTTGACGCATTTTATGGTTATGGATTAATAATAAACTTAATTAACTGACTGAACCTTTCATTCAGCACTGTGTGTTTCAGGTATCTGATTTTCCATAGAAATCTCTCTTTATGCCTTTGACTGATCTTTTGTATATGATGCATACTAGGTTATTGACAAGCCCATGGATTTCAGTACCATTAAGAATCAAATGGAGGCTAAGGATGGTACTGGATATAAGAATGTTCGGGAAATTTGTGCTGATGTGAGGTTGGTTTTCAAGAATGCTATGAAATATAATGACGAAAGAAGTGATGTTCATGTGATGGCAAAAACTTTGCTGGCAAAGTTTGAGGAGAAATGGTTGCAACTTCTGCCTAAAGTTACTGAAGAGGTAACTTAATTCCATTGAATTGCTTTCCCTGAGATCAAAGGTTGTGTAGGATGGAATTTGATACAAATTGAGTAATGTGGTGTATTTCATTGTGGAGACTAAGTAAATTTTTTTTAAAAAAATAATTTCTCAATAATTCTTATCATCTGGGGTTATTAAATTGTAGGAAGAAAGACGAGAAGAGGAAGAAGCTGAAGCACAGTTAGCCATGCAGCTTGCTCAAGAAGCAGCTCATGCCAAAATGGCTAGAGACTTATGTAATGAGGTATTTATAAGAGTTTTACAAAATTGTTGAGTGGTTTTATTTGGGATCATGAGAAATTTAATAAAATAATCTATAGGCATTTCCAAGCATATTAAAGATACTTCTAATATGAGAGTATTGATTCTACTGAACCACGAGACTTTGCTTATGATGTTGTACTTTGTATCTTCTCAGCTGTATGAAGCTGATATGCATTTAGAAGAGCTACGAGAGATGGTTGTTAAAAGATGCAGGTTAGCTCTGTTACATCATATGTTTCCTGAAAAATAGACCCAAAAAAATAACCTCAGTGATATATTTTGGCCTCTATTTTGTATGTTCCTAGTTACGACATTGAATGCATGTTGTGTGATAATTCTGGGTAATACATTTCGTTACATTTCTTTTTTTTTTTTTTGGAGGAGGGGGGGGAAGGAGGTGTTTTCTCCTCTGCTGTTGGATACAGTATAAAACTATTGAGAGCAGAGGTATCTGATAGAAAAATCCATTAATTTTCTATAAATGGTCATGACTTATTAGGTATTTCATTGTGTTTAGGATGGTAGGACAGTCTTTTTCAGTTGCAAAAAATGAAAATTAGTTTTAAATTAGTGCTGAATTGTTAATGTTGAGAAGGAAGATGTCAAAGTAAATTATCATCTTTTATCCATGTACTTATCTATTAAGATACCAGATATGAATTCACTCATATGGTTCACTCTATATTTATGTGTATATTTTGATATTCTTTTGGTAGTTTCATTCTTAAAAGCTACATATTTATGCTTTAATCAGTGCATGATTAATTGGGAAAACTTAAGGAATGTAAGATTGGGTAAATTAAAAAAGGAGGCTTCTAAGTTACATCCCTTACTTTTTGAGGTGTAGCTTACACTGCTTACTTTTCTTCCACATCTTGGGAATGGTAAAATTCATTTTTTTTCTTTTTATTTATGTCAACTTTATGTTAAATTCTGGGGTGTGCATTGTAGAATTCACCTTGAAAAAGATGGACATTACACACTAATTTTATTTTAAATGAGGAATTATAGTTTAGTAAGTGTAAGTTTTGTTAGATATAAAATCATTCTTGAGTCTTCACCTAACAGCTTAAGCATTTGAGAGTTAGTCCTTAACATGGTATCAAAGCCTCTATGACCATGAGATTATAGGTTGGATCCTTGCTGTCCCCATTCTTCTAAATAAAGTTGAGTTTAGCATAAGGTAGAGTGGGCTTATGCATTTTTTGCGCTTCAAGCCCAAAGGGCTATTGTGTGAGGGGGTGTCTCATATATAAAACCATTTTTAAGCCTTCACCTAACAATTTAAGCTTTTAAAAGAGTTGGTCTTTGACAAGTTTAGCCTTGTGGTTGGAAGAGATAAAACCGTAAAAGCATTTTTGGGTTTCAAAAGCACTCCTAGATTTTTTTTTTCATGCTTCTGATTAAACATTAAAAGTGCTTTTGAGTCCATAAGAAATAGAAAACTGGGTTTAGAGAAAAAGCAGAAAAAGAGAAAGCTTTAGTTTGTCGCTCCCGGAGCTAAATTTGAGAAAATTGGTTGCAGAAAAATGTCAACTGGAGAGAAGAGAAAGCTTGGAGCTGCTCTCACCCGATTGTCACCTGAAGATCTAAGCAAAGCATTGCAAATTGTTGCCCAAAATAATCCAAGCTTCCAAGCAACTGGTGAAGAGGTGGATCTTGACATGGATGCTCAGGTCATTATATATATATTTCATTCCTGGTGGCACAAGATTCAATCATTTTCAAAAACATAATAAAAAAAGAAAGAAAGAAAAAAAGAAAAATAATTGTTTTATGTTGGATTCAATTACAGCCGTTTGTCACAAATGGATATAATGAGCTTGTTAATGAGTATTTTGTGTTTCTTAAGCAGAGTGAGTCTACTTTATGGAGGTTAAAAATTTTTGTGAAGGAGGCTTTAGAAGTCCAGGGCAAGAATTCAGGAAGCATGGGCGGCAATGAAAACCATAACAACAATAAACGTAAAAGAGAGATATGTGATGCTATTGCCAAAACTTCGAAGAAGAAGACCAAGAAGCCTACTTGAAGGTCATTTGGAGACAATATGCTGCTTTTAGGTTGTTCTCGAGTGAGTGATGAAGCCCAAGGAGTAATTTCAAGACTCAAACCTAGGAGTTTGAAGGTTTTTCCTAGGACAATGGCTTAAAGTTTCTCACATTAGTCTCTTATGCCAACCATAGGGTTTCCTAGTGGTTCTTTTTTTCTCCCAAAGAAACCATTGAGATGTAACCCAGTAGTTTTGAAGGCATTTTGGTTGTCTCTTGGTTCTCCCTGATCCTTTTGGTGGTGGTTTGCCACATATAGATGGACCCATGCACTCTGCCTTTCAAATAGATGAATAATAGAAGTAAGCTTCTGTTAGATAATGCTGATTTATTTGGTGTTAATTTGTTATTAGAAATTAGAAACCAACGGCTAAGTCATGGGAACCATGTATTATCTTTAAATAATTTAAGTTTCAGAAGGGGCGGTCTTATGCTTGACTTGTCCTTCCATATTTGTTTCCATTTGCTAGAAGTTAAAATTCCTTCTCTTGATCTTCATATAGTATTGTGTTATACTATATTGTTAATTATTGCTTCAAACTATCTTAACATCATTTTGTAATATAATATTATAGATTTTGATGTTATTTTTTAAGATTGAGAGGTTAAATTGATGTTGAAATTCTTTAAGGAACTAAAGTGATGACACTTTTGCTTAATTCATTCTCTTGGCCTCTTTATTGTACATGATTTCTTTTCTATTTCTCGTTTGTTTCGTCTTCATGAGTCCCTTCCATTACTTCCATTGTAAGGTCAACTTGCTTATCGAAAATGGAATACCATTAGATTCTACTGCAGAAGCTAGAGATTAATGCCAAATTCAACTAGAGAGATCGACTGCAGACGAAATCAAAATCTGTAATAGACTCCTGAAGGTCCACCCCCCATCCCCCTCTAAAAAACAGAAAATTTAGCGAACTGGCCGGTTTTATTTTTCGATTTTCTTCAATTTTTATTGGCTTTAACTGGTTAAACCAGTATTCCAACTTTAAGATATAGATTTATAGATTTGAGCATCAAATTGAACTGGTTTTTAAAACACTAGGTTAGTCTATGATATTCACATTTTGAGAGCCCTTAAACTTTTCATAATATGCAAATCGATCCTTTCATCTGTTAGTTAAATGAAATTTGTTCATCACGTTACTTATATGTATTTATTATTATTGATAAACGGGACAATTTCTCATTTGTGCATCTTTTTGTTTCAAAAAAAATAGATTGACTTTTATGTTTAGAAAAGAGAAATTAATTTTTTTTCAATTTTTTAAAGAAAATTAAATTAACACATGATGATACACGAGAAAATATAAAAGATAATATGAATAGAAATATAAAAAAAAATAAAGTATAATAACTTAAAAAATATTGTATATCATTATAAAAAGACATTAATCTTATAAATCATATATGTTAATTTAGTTCATTCTTAATTCAATCGATTTTACATAAAGTTGAGAAAAAAAATTATTAGATGATTTTTTTTATCTCCTACACCATGGCCATTGGGTTAAGTCTTGTATTTAGAGATTACAAAATGAAAATATGTTAAACCCAATGGGTCGACCTATTTAATCCACTAAAATTGGCAGATTTAATTGTATTTTTCAATCTTTATTTTAAGTTAGTCAATTTATCCCGTCTTGTATAACTCGTGGGAGGAGGTGAGGCGAAACAAGTTACCCCATCATGTCTTTTTTCAGAAGTTCATTTTTTCTCTTTTTTAAAGATTTTTTATTAGCGGATTGACTTGTTTAGCCTGCTTTTTTGTTTAATTTTTAAGTTGATTGACCTACTTGATTTACAACTCATCATTTTTTTAGTTTTAAGTGAATTGACCCACCAACCAATCACAAAATGAAATAAGTTATTCACTCTAACACACATAGTAAAGACAAGTTAACCCACTCACTTCCACCTTGTTTTTGACTAACTCGTGACGAGTTCGGTGAATTGACGCTTTGCTATCTTTTGAATTTTTTTTTCCTTGGTACAAGCCATCTTTACTTGTATTAGAATATTGTCAACTTCGTAATTTGTATTTAGCCTTGGCACATATAAAGTTCTAAAAAAAAATTATAAAAAAAATAAAAAAGCTCAAATCAAAGCCACATAGCTTAATTTTCTTACTGTTTAGCCTAATTTCCCAAATACCCAATTCTTTGGCCCAATAACTGCAAGCTCGAATGGGCTAATCTTATCAATTTGGCCCATCACCTAATTCTAAAAATCCTAGTTTACATCTATATCTATATTTATAAATAAAAAGAATAACACGCAGACGGAGAGGCAGAGAAGAAAAAAAAAAAAAAAAAGGAAAACCTGGAGACAAAAATAGAGATAGAGAGCCGAGAAAAAAAATTAAGAGTGAAAATTATTCATAATTCAGAGGTTTGCGGTGCTCTTATACCAGAGTTAGTTTTCTTCACCTTATTTATTGGGGGAGCGTTTGTTGCCATTCTTCTTCAACTATCTTTTATTTATTTATTTTTATTTTTCTAAAAGAAAAATATTTATCTCATCACAATTTTTTTATTATATTTTTTTATAATTATGATTAAGTAAGAAAAAGTGACGAGTAGAAAGTGATGTAATTAATGATATAAGGAGTAGTGTAAAAAGTAATGTGAGAAAAAATATACGAGAATATCATTGTTATTTCTAAAATTCCTTGGGGAGTGTTTCTTCTCCAACTATTTTTTTAATATTTCTCTAAAATTACTTTTATTAAATAATTGAATTAAACTAATAGTTTATTATCATTTATAACTATAGGGCCTCATTTATAGTTGCTCCAACTCCTCAATGAAGGGTAGAGATGTACCCAAGTGTATGGTGGGGACAAAGATTTAGAACATTTCCTTATCTAATTTCTAAAATATCTAGATATTTATAATGACCATAAAATATCTATAGAAAATATTTAAGATATTTATGAGTAGTCTTCTAATGATTTCTTTATAGTCTAGTTATTCTATTTAGGGATGGCAAAATCTCTCAATATTTGGGGATCCCCATAAGGTCTGTCTCATTTGGAAATTCGAATTTAGAAAACTTTTCCCTACAGGGACGGGGATAGGGATCGTATCATTACCCCATGGAATCCCTATCCCCAAAAAATTACTAAATTATCCTTATATAATTATATCATATATATGTATTAATACTTTGTTTCTTTTAGTGATTTTTATCTGATAACTCCATAAAATATAGTTATTTTTGTATCCTATTTCTGTGCTAGAATGAATGCTTAGTCCTTGTTAATAATGCATATTTGGAGGGTTTTGTGCTTATATTTGTCATATTTTAATTCTGATACTTTCTGATATGTTATTGAGCAAATTGAGCTTTAATTATTAGATATTAAGTAGATTTGTATATGTTACTGATTTGGTGTATTCTCTATGTTAGGAAGGGCTCCAAATAAGGTTAAATATAGAGCATGTGAGCTTAAAGTGGAAAAGGAAGTCAAATTCGCACTTCAAGAAATGACGTCATGCCATGGCCTTAAGGTGATGCACACTACGGTGCAAGGTGATGCACGCCGCGGCGCAGAGAGGCATTTCAGCCATGTCATACTTTAACCCGAGGCGAGAGGGCCGCGGCCCAAAAGAAGTGGGCGCCGCGGCGTAAGTAGACCGACCATGTGGGTGCCGCGGCGCGCATATGTGGGGGCCGCGGCGCAAAGGCGATAAGCTGAGCTTATAAATAGATTTTTCACGTTTTTCTCTCTATTCTGGCCGTTTAGGCCATTTCCATTTTAGATCTAGGTTGTTTTTCTTTAAGTCTTGGCTGTTTAGCCATTTCCATTTTAGGTTTTCTTAGTTTTAGGTTAGAAAGCTTTGACTAGATCTCCATTGATGGTGGATTGGAGGCTAGGAACAAGGATGAAGGAGGATTCAAGCTTCAAAGACAAATCAATGAGCTTCCTTTCTCTTTTTCCCTTTCTCTCTTCTCTTCCTTATCTTCCTTGGATATGATTTACTCTTGTTTTCATGTTCATTGTATAGCTGAGCTATATTTAGGGATATTTTGAATCCTTTTATAAATATTAATGATGTGTTCTTCTCTGAGTTTGTGTGGATGTTTGGTTATTGTTCAATCATTATCTATGCTTAATGCTTGCTGTTGATTGGCTATTAATTGCATGATCCTAATATTGCAAATGAACTAGACATAGGGATTTATTGATATGGATATGGTATGGTTAATGCATGTTCGACGAGTTCAATTGGCTTGGATGAGTTGATTCGCTAACTAAATAGAAGTATACCTTTTAGCCATGCATAGTGTGTGATTGAGAATAGATTGTTCATGAGTGGGTAAAACCAGGGTTGATTGACCTAGACATAGGCTTTTAGCTAATGAAGATTCTCAAGCTAACTTAATCAATGCATTTATGTTAATGAAGAGGATTGCATGTTGTTGGTAGATGTAGGGGTGAAGAAGGATTTCCTGAAACCTAACCGTTTATCTTTATTGCATTTATAGGTTAGATTTAGTTTAGTTTATTACTTTTATCTATTTTTATGTCCTTGTTTAGAATTGATTAAGCTATTGATTGGTACTTAGCTTTATAACCATTTATCCTTATAGGAACAAATTTTTACTTTGTATCTGTATTACTTGAGTGATCTGTGCACTTGCGGTTAGCAAACCATCATTTATATTATTTTTATATTAATTTAGAAAAAATAAAAAAATATCATTAAGTAGTAACTTCTTGTTTTAATTTATTGATATTGTAGACATAAATTGAAATTGTTTACATTTTCTATATTTTTTTTGTTTTTCTAATTTTTTTCTAATTTTTAAAAATAATTTCAGAGTCCCCGCCTCCCTACAGCCATAGGAAACAGGAACAAGAAGAAATTTTCCCCCGAAGTGGGAATCTGGGGTGAGGACAGGAAAAAATTAGGGAGACAGGAACGAGGAGTGGGGAAGTACTCACTACCCCACTCATGTGGGTGCCATCCTTAATTCTATTCAAGGCTCCATGTTTCACTCATGCACTCTTTGCACTAAAGACCAAACACTGCCCCATATTTAATAGAACCTGACACACAATTTCCACACTAAACAGAGCTTAAGCCATAAACGCAGCCTCTATTGCATCTGTTGCCAAATCACCTGAAACCATGGTACCAAATATTCTTCCCCTCCACATTTCACCTTACAGTAATCAACTATTTAATTTTAGACATGATAAAGATGGCTAAGAGGAAAACAAGACGAGTATGTACGAAAATACATGATATAGATTCAATGAGTAAATTAGCAACATAGTACCTTTAATTATTCTTTATTTGTAGTTTAGCCTCTGAATTTAATTATAAGTATGAGTTAGTCTTTGAATTTTTAAAACTCGTATTAACTTAGTCCTCTTTTTCTCTCACTTTAGTCTTTAAGAAAGACTGAGTTGATATGGGTTTGATAAATTAAAGGACTAACTTGTACACATAAAAATGCTCATCACCTAACTTGGCTTGATAACCCAACCTAGCATGACCCGAACCTAATCGGGCTAGGTTTAGGTTCTTAAAATTAAGCACCATATAGTTTCGACTTTCAGGTTCAGTTCAGGTCATACTTCAAGTTAGCCAAACTCGGCCCGATGTCACATAATATTTTGAAACTTTTAATTTTTTAAAATTAGTAATAAATTATAAGACTTATCTTATATTAATACCTCGTGCATGATATAATAATATTTTTTGTTGATATTATTTATTTCAAAATATATATCGTAAAACATCCATGAGTTTTTGTTTCCTACTTGTAATATTTTATGACTTCGCTATACATAATATCTAAATTTGTACATTATATTTAAAAATCAAGTCGGCTTGATCCTGACCTGATTATTAGTCGACCATGATCAAGTTAAGGCCAAATCTGAAAAATTAGGCTGAACAAAATATCACGTCAGGGTCTAGCCAAGTCACTTGGCCCAACTCATCCAATGAGCACCCCTGATCATAATTGACCCAATGTCAAATAATATTTTAAAACCTATAATTTTTTTTAAAAAATAGTAATAAATTATAAGACTTCTTAGCTTATATTAATACCTTGTGCATGACATGATAATATTTTTTATTGATATTATTTGTTTCAAAATATATATTGTAAAACCTCAATTAGTTTTTATTTCCTACTTTTAACATTTTATGACTTAGTTATGTATAGTATCTAAATTTGAACATTATATCTAAATATCATGTTAGCTTAGTCCCCGCCTGGTTATTAATTGGGCCATGATTGGGTTAAGTCTAGATTTGAAAAATTGGGCTGAACAAAACATCAAATCGGGGTCAGGTCAAGTGTAATCTGGCCCATCTTGTCTCACGAGTACCCCTAATCATAATTGAGTTCAAACACTAAATTGCAGTTGAAAAATAATTTCAAGGATTAAATTGATAATATACTCTCGACTCAACTATTTAATAGACCACTAATTTGATTCAACTATTTAATAAATAACATTTTAAGAAAATGAAAAGAAAAAAAGTTAGTTAGATCAAACTGACAGTGGAGAAATAGGAATTGTAAAAGATACTCTTGACATCTTATCCTAATTTAAATGTTTATGTGTCTTTTTTAGAATGAAAATAAGTTTAAGAGGTGTCTATAAATATATCTTAAATTAATGTAAAAGTATATATAGGTGTTCTTCGAGTCAAGTTGACTTAATGAACTCGAAACCTCAACCCAAACTAATTAAATTAGTTCAATTTCGTTTGAGTTTACAGGTTAAATTAGGTTAAAATCAATTAAACTTAACATTTATTAGTTTGGTTCTCAGATTCATGAAATTTGAATCTTAAGACCTGACCACCCACTTATTGACTTGAACTACATTATTATTTAAAAAGAAAAACACCATTATTCGGATGTGCGCCATTTTGGTTTCACTCTATTAAGCTTAGGAAAGACTTCTTTCTCCTCATCTCATTCGAAGCCTCAACCTTCACCACCAACCAAGCCCACTCCAAGGGCGTTATTGACTACTAGTGACTGCGATAACTACTAGTGATGCCAACGCTATTTGCGATAGCTATCACTAGTGAATCTTTGAGCATCTACCACCATTAATGCCAACTATGATAGCTACTACCAACATCACCAATGAATTTGTAGTAACATCCATTAGCGACGTCGATTGTGAGTTTGTGATTTTGAATGCTATAACAAGTTTGTTCTGCTCCTCACAATGCCTATAACCAGTGGCAGAGCTATAATGTCTTGAGGGGGAGCATATGCTCCCTCAGATTTTTTTTAAACTAACTAGTGTCGTTAAAAAAAATCTAAAAGATTTAAGTGTCCCTAAAAAATAATATTATCCTCTTTTAAACCTAACATATTAGTAAGATTTTCTCAATCCTCTACACTAGATTAGCAAAATCACAAGAATGAATACCCTTCTTCGCAATCCCTTTCATGCTCCTTAACAATAACCTAGCCCTTCCTTTCCTTGACCATAGGTACTCATTACTTTTTCTACTATCACTTTAAGATTTTTAAGGCATGAAATTTCCATTTTTACTTTAAGATAATAGCGAAGCTTTTAATTTATTGTGCAGTCGTTGTTTATTTTGTTTATCTCTATTACTTTTCTCCACTTTAGAAAGCATATTTCTTATATATTTTCTTTTAATTCTCTAATTTTTCTTTCATGATCTCTTTTTGTGGAGTTGAAATTTATAAATCTCTAGTTTTTTCTCTTTGTATGCTTTTACTACTCCTAATTCTTGCTCTCATGGTTTGGGATTATTAATATTTAGAATTTTAGTTTGTGTATTATAATTTTGTTGACAATTTCAAGTGTTATAGTTATAACTATTTAGATAAAGTGATAAAGCAATATAATGTCAATTGTAGAGTACGTCAATATAGATACATTTTTTAAAAGAAAAATAATTTCTCATGATAATATTTTTAATAAATTTATATTGTAAAATTTTATAATTGTTAGTGCTCTCCCTAACTTTTGGTGTAACACCTTCCTCAGGGCGTCACATTTGGTATTGTTCAATTATCAAATTACCCCTTCATTGAAAAATCATGCTTGTAATATAAATACGAGTTATAAAATTTCTTGATGATAGTAAGATAACTTAGCAGAAAATAAAAACATAACAACATTGTCACAAATTATTTACATCGTATATACACAAATCATAGCATTATCATATTTTAATATTTACAAACTAGATTCTCAAAATATTTAAACTTTAATTTAAACTAACATACTGCCCAAGTATTACTAGTTCGAGAACCCTCAGACGGGTCCTCCTCGGACTCCTCGGAAGATAGAAGTCCGACTTGACGCGAAGTCCTAAGATAGGTGTCACTCTGACGACACTATACTAATCGCACTTAGAGTGCGATAGTATACTCCCAATCTTGTCTAATTAACAATGGGAACTCTAAATATTAATATTCACACTAATGACCAGGATGTAGTCTACTCAATCTCATATACACAAGGAGACGAGACTCCTCCATCACTTCAAAACTTCGGCGTCTCTAAGAATCTGCTCTTCCTACTTTTTGCTCAAGTTCTCACTCAACGTCTTTAAAATTATAAATACAATATAGAATGGACATCAAAGAGGTGAGATCACCTACGATATCCATTGAAATAATTGGTATGGTAGCGATGAAGATAAACACATATAATATCTCATATCAGCACATCATACATAATCACAATTATGTCACCAATATCATTTATCATCATAATTCATACGATAAGTCATAATTACGATCATGTCCTTATCAATATTCAATTATTCAATAATTCAATTATCATAAACAATAATTACGATAATACTCTCAGTATCTCTGCATATGCACCTAGACTCAATTTTTCTACTCCATGGAGCTACAACTCAGATCGGAAAGAGTGATCGTAAAGATCATGTCGGTACAAAGGTGCCTCAGACCACGTGCTCAGTTTTGCACATCTAGCACATACTCGATAGTCTTTATCAGATCTTGATTAAGGATAGTGTCTCGATCCAGGATCATCGGTGTGTTTCGGTCGGTCTCAACCTACGTGCGAAGCTCTATTAACCATGGGTCCATTGTAGGCAACTTAACGCACCCCGATGCCCCAAGGTCAACGAAAGACCTATACTACGCATATCGCACCCACTCACGAGGTGTATTCTCTCCTTCCTAGGCAAATAGCCTTATCCAGTCCATCGGACATTTTCAATGCATATACAAATGCACCATTCTCAGTTCAATTCATTCTATCATATTCTCAATTAAATTTTCTTTATCTCAAGTTCGGGGTCCTCATATTGGCCCAATAGTGTCATTACTGTAATTTCATCGCGAAACCATATTTTTCGCACTTTCTCAATCACATATCAATTTTTCATCGTTTCTTAATCGTGTAAAATATTTTTCACACGTTTTAAATCAAAAATACTATTTTCCTCATTTAACACCAAAATTTAACTTCATTTTTCATATATGCATAATAACCCCTCGAAACATAATAGTTGCTTTATAATCCTCATTTAAATAATATTTTCACAACAGTCATTCATAAAATTCACATTTACAAAATAGTCCCTCGTAAAATTCATATTTACGAAATAGTCCCTCATAAAATTCATATTTTCAAAATAGTCCCTCATAAAATTCATATTTTCAAAATAGTCCCTCATAAAATTTATATTTCCAAAATAGTCCCTCATAAAATTCATATTTCCAAAATAGTCCCTCCAAAATATAATATTTACATTTTAGGCCCTCAAAAATTGTTATTTACAATATAACCCTATTAAAAACGAAAATTACTATTTTACCCCTCTAAAAATCATAATTACAATATTGCCCCTTTAAAAATCATAATTACAGTATGGCCCCTTTTAAAAATGAAAATTACAATATTGCCCCTCTAAAAATCATATTTATAATAATTCATTTTCCCAAAAATTATTTTACTTTGCTATACTCAAATTTGTCCCAAATCATTTAAATCTCTCAGTTCTCATTTTAATTCATCAGTTTAATTATATTCGATTCTTTTCCCACAACCTTCAATCTTGTTCAAATTCATTTCTTTTTCATTTAAATCCTTCATTTTCAATTGAATCTCTCATTTTCAGGACTTTGGTCCTTTCTAGCCTAGTATGGCCGTAAGCCTCAAGCTCTTTGGAGCTCTCATAAAATCGGTTCATCACATTATTCACATCTTACTTTACTCATACATTTTCATGCACACAATTTCATACATACAAACATATATCAAAGCAATAGACATAATATCACACATGCAAGCACAAAAACACAATCATACACAACACAAACATAATCAAATAGCATCAAACAATCGGTGAAGAACCCTTATGGATTTTTCCACCGTACAAAACCATCCCCACACCACCAAAACTTGGTTGGTGAGGTTAAATCTCTCTCTTACCTCTTGAAGACAATTTAATCGGTTAGTTCTTCTCCTTTCCTTCAAATTCGTGCAATCCACCAAACAAATCCCTAAAATTCTTAAACAATTATTAAAAACACAAACAAGGTTTAATATTGAAAAAGCATGGAACAATCATGGTTAGAAAAATTAGAAATCCAATTTTGAACCATAAAATCAAGACTTACCCTTAAGTAAGTAAGCAAAAGGTTGGATTTTGGACAAGATAGAGTAGGATTTTGGAAAAACTTTGTGAATGAAAAGTGTTTAGAATAGGATTTGGGTTTAGGAAATATGATGAGATAAAATTATAAAGGTTTGGTTGTATGGGTAGTGAGCTTGGCCGAATATGGAGAGAAAGAAAGAAAAGAAAAGTGTGCTTGGTTCTTGGTAGTTTTTGGAGAGAAAATGGATAGATTGATTTATGATAAGTGTAATAAATGAAAGTGAAATGTAAAACCAAGGCTGCTGCCGTGAGTGAGCTTTAGTGAGGTTGAGTGATTGAATTTGCTAGGTAAATATCCAATTGAATTCACATGGTAGTGCACATGGTTTATGACAATTTGGAGACTTCAAGAACCTAGTAGAACTTAGCCACCAAGCCCCCTTTGGCTGCTGCCCAAACCGTGTGGCCTCCTTGAGTTTTAGGGGTTTAATTGTTTTCCATTTAAGTCTAATTAATTGCTAATCAATTCACTAGTTAATTAGGTTTAATTTCCTAACTAATCTTAATTAACATCTTAATCATATAACTAATTAGTTTAATATATATATTAGCATATATTATAACCTTTAATCAATATTAAGATATCTAATTAATATTTAGATCATAATTAATTAAGAACTAAACTAGTTCACTTAGTTTGCTAATTAAGTAATTAGATTAGTCAAATTAAGCTTAATTAGCTACTAACCAAATTCAAGCCTACAATTTTTGACTTAATTCTAATCATTGATTCATCTTTAATTCCTAGCCATAGATCACATCTAAGGTAGATACCAATTGGTCATAAAACTATCATTCTAATCTCATTATTGATTAAATCAACGGCTAAAGTTAAAGGCTTCCTAACTAAGTCTTCATCCAACGGTTCATACTAAAGTCCAAGCCACTAAGTTTGACTTAATCTCAACCCTTGATTTTAACTTTAATTCCTAGCCCTTGATGTAATCTAAGGTGGATATTGCTTAGTGATTTTATCTAGATTCATTTTACACCATTGATCGGATCAACGGTTAAGATCAAAAGCATCTAAATTATGCTTTTCATCCAATGGTCCTAAATAAAGCCTATGCTTCTTTCGTTGACTCATTCTTATTGGTTTAGAAAATCAAGCTACCTATTTTGACTTGTTCTTATTGGTTGAAGTGCATTGGTCAGAATCGTTGATTCTTCTACGCTAAACGTGGGCCCCACGAACTTTTTTGGGTCCCAAATAATTTTTTTCTTGTTTTTGAGACAGTTAGTCTATACATTGAATAAAATAATATTATAATAATATAAAATTATTTTATTACAGTTAAATCTAAAAATTATAAGATTAATATATATATCAATCAATTGGGTTTAGTAAGATCCCCAAATTTCTAATTAATTAAAATAAGAATTTCTCGTCCAGAAAATTATTATTTTCCTAATCCGGAGCAAATCATACAAAATAATCAAAAATAGTATCAGAACAATCAAATTATTTTTATATTGCACAGAAAACACAAAACAGTGTAATTCTGTCAGTTCTATAACATAGTCTAAAATTTGGGGTGTTACAATACTCCCCCTCTAAAAAGAAGTTTCGTCCTCGAAACTTGACACACTTAAATAAAAATAGATACTGCTCTCTTATCTTATCTTCTAATTCCCATATTGCTTCACCACGTATATCGTTCCAAACCACTTAACCAATGCGATTTCTTTACCTCGAAGTTGCTTTGTCCTTCGATCTTCAATCTTGACTGGAAACGTCTCGTAGGTTAAATTTTCCTTCATTTGTACGATCTCCAACGGAGTATCTGATACGGTTTGATAAACTTCGGAGCGGGTTTCCTCGACTTAATCACTCGTCCAACTCTAGTCATAGGTGTCACACATAGAGATACATGGTCACCTTCTTCAAATTCAAGCGGTCTTCGTCTTTTATCTGCATAACTCTTTTGCCGCGTCTGAGTTGTCCTCATCTTGTCTTAGATCATCTTCACTTTCTCAGTAGTCTGCTGCACAATTTCTGGTCCTACCTCAGTACTTTCAGCATCATGATGCTAACACAATGGCGTTCTACATCTTCTTCCATATAATACCTCATAGGGTACCATCCCTATACTTGAACGAAAACTATTGTTGTATGTGAATTCTATCAATGGTAGAAATTCATCCCAACAACCAGCTTGTTCTAGAACACAAGCTCTCAACAAATCCTTTGAAAATTCTAGCTATCATATTCTCCTTATATCTAAGCCCTTATTGATTGTACAGGTACTACAAGCCCTTGTAATTATTATAGACTTTATAGGAAAGAAAATGTTTTCAAATTCTCCTTGCAAAACGACTATCACAGATCCTAAAACGTAAATTGAATAATTCTTCTCATGTATATTCCACTGCCTCGAAGTATACGCCACCACCTTTCTATTTGATCTCAACTCTCAATTTAAATTCACGAGTTGAACTTCTAACAGAATTTGTATTTGACTAGTTTTACGTATAACTCCTTCTTAATTGAGATATATGAAAGTCACTTTGAAAGTTATAAGGAAAAATAATAAGACTATTCAATAGGTTACTAGATTAGTCCAACAAGAATTTGAAATTGTCTAATAGATTTCGAAATGAACATAGTCCAAAAATTTTAGAAATGAACTTTCTGGATTCAAATCCAAAAATCTCAAGTCAAGGAAACACTAAGGTTACATTGTAACAATCTAATAGGATATAGTTAGAAAATAACCAATCCATTTATAAAGTCAGGTTCTCAAATAGTTGTAATTTTAGATGAACAAATAAAATCAACGGAAAAGATTTGAGATTCAATAGATATAAGGTAGAGTTAGAAAACTTGAGTATAAACAACAAGTTTAACAAGAAGAGTAGAAATACTCCGATCACACTATAACGAAGACATGGATAAGTCAAATTGATTTACTCAGTCTATTTGAAAAAGAAATAAACAAGCTAGGATCAATAGAAAAGTTTCAAACTCCAATAATAATAAGATAGTTTCAAACAGACTGGAGTAGTAATAACAAGTTTAGAAGTTGAAGTAATATTATGAAAAGAACAAAACACAGATAACCCCAAAAGATTTACATGGATCCACGTAATCGCAAGAGATAATCGGGTTACCTTACGCATCATACTGAGTCTGTTTTAAGATTACCCTCATGGCACAATTTCCTCGCTCCTTAAGTTTTTATATTTGAACGTTCTCACTACACTCTTTGCATCAGCTCTTTCTTCTTCTTGAGATTTTTAAATACGTGTATCACTAATGGAAAGTTCCATCTTCAGTTGATCACAATCTCTGGAGAAATGTCCAGGCTTCCCACATCCATAACAAATAAACCCTTTATGCTGACAATCTTTGGTGAGATGATTTTTCCCACACTTGAAACATTTAAGTGATGATGCCACAGTCTGACCAAAATCATTGCCACTAGTACTCCCCCTCTTTATTCGTTGTTGCTTCCCCAATGGTCGTACATACGACTTTTGCTGAACACGATCGACTTTACGCTTCCTTCTATCTTGGATTATCGAAGGTTCTAAGTTACAACTTCTCACATCCGATGGCTGCTCTAATCCTAGTAAGCTATGAAGTTCGATTATCAGTTCCTGCTGCTGAGTGATCATCTGTCTCTGTTGTACTGCTACTTCAATCATCTTCTGCATCACACTTCTAGCTGCGGCTATACGATCTTCATCACGTCTCGTGTCCACATGCTCATGTTCGCTACGTTCCATTATCTTTCTTCAAAGATAAATAAAATCAAAACACGACGAACTTAACATAACTATTTCACACAACATCGTCTCCTTTCAGAAACCAAAACATATCTCTGTGTTCAACATCAGAGATTCACACAGCATAAACAAGACAAACCTACCCACAAACCCAAAAGACTCTAACTTGGGCTCTGATACCAACTAATGTAACACCCTCCTCAGGGCGTCACATTTGGTGTTGCTCAATTACCAAATTACCCCTTCTTTGGAAAATCATGCTTGTAATATAAATACGAGTTATAAAATTTCTTGATGATAGTAAGATAACTTAGCAGAAAATAAAAACATAACAACATTGTCACAAATTATTTACATCGTATATACACAAATCATAGTATTGTCATATTTTAATATTTACAAACTAGACTCTCAAAATATTTAAACTTTAATTTAAACTAACTTATTGCCCAAATATTACTACACAGCAGAACCCTCAGACGGGTCCTCCTCAGACTCCTCAGAAGATAGAAGTCCGACTTGACGCGAAGTCCTACGGATAGGTGTCCGCACTGACGACACTATACTAATCGCACTTAGAGTGCGATAGTATACTCCCCAATACTGTCTAATTAACAATGGGAACTCTAAATATTAATATTCACACTAATGTCCAGGATGTAGTCTACTCAATCTCATATACACAAGGAGACGAGACTCCTCCATCACTTCAAAACTCAGCGTCCTCTACCGGAATCTGCTCTTCCTCAGCTTTTTGCTCAAGTTCTCGCTCAACGTCTTTAAAATTATAAATACAATATAGAATGGACATACAAAGAGGTGAGATCACCTACGCCAATACCAGTATGGTAGCGATGAAGATAAACACATATAATATCTCATATCAGCACATCATACATAATCACAATTATGTCACCAATATCATTTATCATCATAATTCATATGATAAGTCATAATTACGATCATGTCCTTATCAATATTCAATTATTCAATAATCTAATTATCATAAACAATAATTACGATAATACTCTCTATCTCTGCATATGCACCTAGACTCAATTTTCCTACTCCATGGAGCTACAACTTAGATCGGAAAGAGTGATCGTAAAGATCATGTCGGTACAAAGGTGCCTTAGACCACGTGCTCAGTTTTGCACATCTAGCACATACTCGATAGTCTTTATCAGATCTTGATTAAGGATAGTGTCTCGGTCGGATCATCGGTGTGTTGCATCGGTCTAACCTGTGAGTCTGAAGCTTTGTTATCCGTCCATTGTAGGCAACCCGCACCCCGATGCCCCGAGGTCAACGAAAGACCTATACTACGCATATCGCACCCACGCAAGAGGTGTATTCTCTCCTTCTAGGCAAATAGCCTTATCCAGTCCATCGGACCTTTTCAATGCATATACAAATGCACCATTCTCGATTCAATTCATTCTATCATATTCTCGATTAAATTTTCTTTATCTCAAGTTCGGGGTCCTCATATTGGCCCAACAAGCGGTGTCATTATGTAATTTCATCGCGAAACCATATTTTTCGTGACTTTCTCAATCACGTATCAATTTTTCATCGTTTCTCAATCGTAAAAATATTTTTCACATGTTTTAAATCAAAAATACTATTTTCCTCATTTAACACCAAAATTCAACTTCATTTTTCATATATGCATAATAACCCCTCGAAACATAATATTTGCTTTATAATCCTCATTTAAATAATATTTTAACAACAAATTCCTTCATAAAATTCACATTTACGAAATAGTCCCTCGTAAAATTCATATTTACGAAATAGTCCCTCATAAAATTCATATTTTTAAAATAGTCCTCATAAAATTCATATTTTCAAAATAGTCCCTCATAAAATTCATATTTTCAAAATAGTCCCTCATAAAATTCATATTTCCAAAATAGTCCCTCCAAAACATAATATTTACGTTTTAGGCCCTCAAAAATTGTTATTTACAATATGGCCCTATTAAAAACAAAAATTACTATTTTGCCCCTCTAAAAATCATAATTATAATATTACCCCTTTAAAAATCATAATTACAGTATGGCCCCTTTTTAAAATGAAAATTATAATATTGCCCCTCTAAAAATCATATTTATAATAATTCATTTTCCCAAAAATTATTTTACTTTGCTATACTCAAATTTGTCCCAAATCATTTAAATCTCTCAGTTCTCATTTTAATTCATCAGTTTAATTATATTCGATTCTTTTCCCACAACCTTCAATCTTGTTCAAATTCATTTCTTTTTCATTTAAATCCTTCATTTTCAATTGAATCTCTCATTTTCGGACTTTGGTCCTTTCTAGCCTAGTATGGCAGTAAGCCTCAAGCTCTTTGGAGCTCTCATAAAATCGGTTCATCATATTATTCACATCTTACTTTACTCATATATTTTCATGTACACAATTTCATACATACAAACATATATCAAAGTAATAGACATAATATCACACATGCAAGCACAAAAACACAATCATACACAACACAAACATAATCAAATAGCATCAAACAATCGGTGAAGAACCCTTATGGATTTTTCCACCGTACAAAACCATCCCCACACCACCAAAACTTGGTTGGTGAGGTTAAATCTCCCTCTTACCTCTTGAAGACAATTTAATCGGTTAGTTCTTCTCATTTCCTTCAAATTCGTGCCATCCACCAAACAAATCCCTAAAATTCTTAAACAATTAGTAAAAATACAAACAAAGTTTAATATTGAAAAACCATGGAACAATCATGGTTAGAAAAATTAGAAATCCAATTTTGAACCATAAAATCAAGACTTACCCTTAAGTAAGTAAGCAAAAGGTTGGATTTTGGACAAGATAGAGTAGGATTTTGGAAAAACTTTGTGAATGAAAAGTGTTTAGAATAGGATTTGGGTTTAGGAAATATGATGAGATAAAATTATAAAGGTTTGGTTGTATGGGTAGTGAGCTTGGCGAATATGGAGAGAAAGAAAGAAAAGAAAAGTGTGCTTGGTTCTTGGTAGTTTTTGGAGAGAAAATGGATAGATTGATTTATGATAAGTGTAATAAATGAAAGTGAAATGTAAAACCAAGGCTGCTGCCATGAGTGAGCTTTAGTGAGGTTGAGTGATTGAATTTGCTAGGTAAATATCCAATTGAATGCACATGGTAGTGCACATGGTTTATGACAATTTGGAGACTTCAAGAACCTAGTAGAACTTAGCCACCAAGCCCCCCTTGGTTGCTGCCCAAACCGTGTGGCCTCCTTGAGTTTTAGGGGTTTAATTGTTTTCCATTTAAGTCTAATTAATTGCTAATCAATTCACTAGTTAATTAGGTTTAATTTCCTAATTAATCTTAATTAACATCTTAATCATATAACTAATTAGTTTAATATATATATTAGCATATATTATAACCTTTAATCAATATTAAGATATCTAATTAATATTTAGATCATAATTAATTAAGAACTAAACTAGTTCACTTAGTTTGCTAATTAAGTAATTAGATTAGTCAAATTAAGCTTAATTAGCTACTAACCAAATTCAAGCCTACAATTTTTGACTTAATTCTAACCATTGATTCATCTTTAATTCCTAGCCATAGATCACATCTAAGGTAGATACCAATTGGTCATAAAACTATCATTCTAATCTCACCATTGATTAAATCAACGACTAAGGTTAAAGGCTTCCTAACTAAGTCTTCATCCAACGGTTCATACTAAAGTCCAAGCCACTAAGTTTGACTTAATCTCAACCCTTGATTTTAACTTTAATTCCTAGCCCTTGATGTAATATAAGGTGGATATTGCTTAGTGATTTTATCTAGATTCATTTTACACTATTGATCGGATTAACGATTAAGATCAAAAGCATCTAAATTATGCTTTTCATCCAACGGTCCTAAATAAAGCCTATGCTTCTTTCGTTGACTCATTCTTATTGGTTTAGAAAGTCAAGCTACCTATTTTGACTTGTTCTTATTGGTTGCAATTTGCATTGATCGAATCGTTGGATCACTACGCTAAACGTGGGCCCCACGAACTTTTTCGGTCCACAAATAAATTTTCTCTTGTTTTTGAGACAGTATGTATTGTTGAATAAAATAATATTATAATAATATAAATTTATTTTATTACCTTGATTAAATCCTAAAAATTATAAGATTAATATATATATCAATCAATTGGGTTTAGTAAGATCCCCAAACTCTAATT